>LR778256.1:24263657-24289670 GCA_902810595.1 Coregonus sp. 'balchen'
ATGCTCTAAACGCATACAGTCCTATAGTGAATGCTCTAAACGCATACAGTCCTATAGTGAATGCTCTAAACGCATACAGTCCTATAGTGAATGCTCTAAACGCATACAGTCCTATAGTGAATGCTCTAAACGCATACAGTCCTATAGTGAATGCTCTAAACGCATACAGTCCTATAGTGAATGCTCTAAACGCATACAGTCCTATAGTGAATGCTCTAAACGCATACAGTCCTATAGTGAATGCTCTAAACGCATACAGTCCTATAGTGAATGCTCTAAACGCATACAGTCCTATAGTGAATGCTCTAAACGCATACAGTCCTATAGTGAATGCTCTAAACGCATACAGTCCTATAGTGAATGCTCTAAACGCATACAGTCCTATAGTGAATGCTCTAAACGCATACAGTCCTATAGTGAATGCTCTACACGCATACAGTCCTATAGTGAATGCTCTACACGCATACAGTCCTATAGTGAATGCTCTACACGCATACAGTCCTATAGTGAATGCTCTACACGCATACAGTCCTATAGTGAATGCTCTAAACGCATACAGTCCTATAGTGAATGCTCTAAACGCATACGGTCCTATAGTGAATGCTCTAAACGCATACAGTCCTATAGTGAATGCTCTAAACACATACAGTCCTATAGTGAATGCTCTAAACGCATACAGTCCTATAGTGAATGCTCTAAACGCATACAGTCCTATAGTGAATGCTCTAAACGCATACAGTCCTATAGTGAATGCTCTAAACGCATACAGTCCTATAGTGAATGCTCTAAACGCATATAATTCTATAGCTGATTCTCTAAACGCATCCAAGACAGTTTGGTGAGCAGCAGTGAGCATAATGAACTGCCAGAGTCGTCAGGGGAAACGATCAGTTCAGTTCTCCATTAAAACCTCCTCTCCATTTACACCATAGTTCAGGATGTTGTTGGTGGCCCCATTCTTTAAAAAGTATGTGCATCCCACAGAGTGTGGCTTTAAAGCATCGTCTCCACTAGCTACATTTCAGCCTGTTTGACACATTTCCTCCATATGTCGATTAATGCATGCACGTGTGGCTGCCTACATGGACCGGGCTGAACGTTACGGTCCGTACGAGGAGACGGTTCAGACCGCGAGAGAGGCGTCTAAACTCGGCTACTATACATCGTGATTGACAGCTGGAGAGTTCTTCCTTCTTTTTTTTTTAAGTGGATACGAGAGCACATGATTACTCAAGAGGAAATGTGATTCAACAACCTAAAAATAAAAATGTCTAGTTATTCAAGCTCTTACCTTCCATAGCGGCCTTCTCCGCTTCCATGTGTTGCAGCTGTTTCAGCAGCTTGCGTTTCTTCTTCCCGGACAGAGTGATGTTGGCCCTGGGGCTGGAGCTGGGCAGGGACAACACACAGCAGAGACAACAACCCGTTCAGACTGGAGCTGAGCAGGGACAACACACAGCAGGGACAACAACCCGTTCAGACTGGGGCTGGAGCTGGGCAGGGACAACACACAGCAGAGACAACAACCCGTTCAGACTGGGGCTGGGCAGGGACAACACACAGCAGAGACAACAACCCGTTCAGACTGGGGCTGGGCAGGGACAACACACAGCAGGGACAACAACCCGTTCAGACTGGGGCTGAGCAGGGACAACACACAGCAGGGACAACAACCCTTTCAGACCACCGCAACAAAGACCTGGATACTACTATCATATACTAGGATGCATGAGAATACTGCAATACCACTTCACCTGGTCGGGATCCTGGGACAACCACACTAAGAATACAGGCCCATTAGAGAGAGGATCTGGTCAGGATCCTGGACAACCACACTAAGAATACAGGCCCATTATAGAGAGAGGATCTGATCAGGATCCTGGACAACCACACTAAGAATACAGGCCCATTAGAGAGAGAGGATCTGGTCGGGATCCTGGACAACCACACTAAGAATACAGGCCCATTAGAGAGAGAGGATCTGGTCAGGATCCTGGACAACCACACTAAGAATACAGGCCCATTAGAGAGAGAGGATCTGGTCAGGATCCTGGAAAACCACACTAAGAATACAGGCCCATTATAGAGAGAGGATCTGGTCAGGATCCTGGACAACCACACTAAGAATACAGGCCCATTATAGAGAGAGGATCTGGTCAGGATCCTGGACAACCACACTAAGAATACAGGCCCATTATAGAGAGAGGATCTGGTCAGGATCCTGGACAACCACACTAAGAATACAGGCCCATTAGAGAGGATTCTGGGTAGGCAGTTCTCACGCTTGTTGTCCTGCGGGGACTTCAACCTTTATTGGTTACTCTACCCATCGAGATATACCACTGTTTTATTATATCTACAATCAATTAATAAATTATAAATTAGTCATTTAGCAGACGCTCTTATCCAGAGCGACTTACAGGAGCAATTAGGGTTAAGTGCCTTGCTCAAGGGCACATCGACAGATTTTTCACCTAGTCGCCTCGGGGATTAGAACCAGCGACCTTTCGGTTACTGGCACAACGCTCTTAACCACTGAGCTACCCGACTGGCTCTGCCCAGTCTCACGAGTATTCTCAAGTACCCCCCTGTGGATCGGCCAAGTATCCCCTGGTTGAGAACCACTGGCCCACAGTGTTAAGTACATACAGTATGGGACCTACTTTCTCTTCCTGAGATGGTGGATGGTGGTGAGTCCTTTGTCCACCACAGCTCCCACCTTGATGTGTCTCTTCCTCTTCTCACGGGTCAGATTCCTCCGCCGCTTGAAGAGCTTCTTCCCCAGCTCCTAATGAACAGGCAACGCGTCACAACATGAAGCTAGTAACACATAACTGACAGTATTACATTTTAGTCATTTTTTAGCAGACGTTCTTATCCAGAGCGACTTACAGTTAGTGAGTGCATACATTTTCATACTGGCCCCCCCACGTGGGAATCGAACCCACAACCCTGGCGTTGCAAGCGCCACGCTCTACCAACTGAGCTACACGGTATTGACGCACATGTTAATAAAGCGTTACATTTTGGTGCAGTGTTGACAGAACTAACAAACGTTGTAGCTAACATTGTAACAACACTGTAACATACCGGTAGTTACTAGAAATAACAACGTCGTAGCTAGCTTACATTGAAATGCTAGTTAGCCGTCTTGCTAACACCACCTTCTTGGTGTTATTTTACCTTCAGCGTTAAACGAGCTGCCTTTAGGGTACTAGTTTATGATGAAGTAACCCTTCTACATCTTGTACTGGTGTAAATGTTTAAAATAAAGTGAGTTTATGTGTGTAACTTACTGTTTTGGGTCTGTTGATCTTTCCACCAGGTGTTCCAGTCTTCCCCATGCTTGCTGCTGTAACATGTGAGGAGAGTTCCGGGCTCACTTCTCATTGGCTGGAAGGGACCACTTTCTCCAATTTTCATTGGCTGGAAGGGACCACTTTCTCCCATTTTCATTGGCTGGAAGGGGCCACTTTCTTCCATTTTCATTGGCTGGGACATTGAAGAGTTTGAGAACGACTGCCCCCTCTCGTTGAAGCCACGGAAGATCAAGGCCTAGAGCGGTATGGTTGGTTTCCACTAGATAACACAGCCACAAAGTCAAAATATATCGGAATAATGGATGAAAACAGACATCTGTTTTTTGGTCTTCATTTTTGGTTCGGGTTTAGTTACGGTTAAAGATTTTAAAGAGCCACTGTCCCTAAAAACCAAATAATCCTTTTGAAAACGGTCTATGTGGCATCGATATGAGTCAGAAACAAAATGTACCTCAAAGTATAAATAGGATAATTTTGGTCATAAAGTCAGTTTGGAACTGTAGTGTTTCAGAGATAAGCAGCGTGTTATTATGCACATCTGCTTAAAATGGTATGCACGTGTTCAGTGCGTGATATTGGAAGTATCTGATTGGAGACGCTCAGTTTAATTGGCAGGCCCTCATTGGTTGTTGGGCAGAGCCGGAGGAGGCCCGCAGGTGATTCGAAAAGACGGAGTATGGATTGTCGTGGTCAAACGTCTTGAGACTGACACAAGTATTGGTCTTCACAAAGTTTGCTGCTTCAGTGTTATGAGATATTTTTGTCAGATGTTACTATGGTATACTGAAGTATAATTACAAGCATTTCATAAGTGTCAAAGGCTTTTATTGACAATTACATTACATTTATGGGGATGTTGAGGGGGAGGGTATGGGATGGACCGCCGGGATTATTTGCTAGGATAATAATTGCTTGTCAATGAATTAAGTGTAATACAATGGCAATCCGGGTTATTTGTTGGAATCCTACGCGTAAACTGCCGACATTATTACGCATATTAATTGATAATGATGGAAAATAGGATATGCATAATAAAAAAATATATATATATATATATATATATATATATATATATATATATATATATATATATATATATATAGAGGTGAAAGCATTGGAAATGCTTTTGGCGGTTAATCTGCTTCTGTTTTGTGGGTGCCACGGTGTGCTGTTTTCGATGGATGGGTCCTGGCCTCTCGGGGCCTTAGGGATACGGAGGGACGTGGGTGGGATGCTGATCACTGGGATGACGGCTCAACTTGGGATGGGGAGGGGCTTTAGCGGGGGAATTAGTGGAGAACAATTGAAGGGTTACTCCCTAGCAATGCAAATATCACGGTACAGCTATATGGACACTCAGTCATTACGCAATTTTTTATTGGTAAATTTACAAACATATATAATGATAAATAGACTTGAAACTTGTATCTCATTATGGTGTATGGTGAAATAAGTATAGCCAGTTATAATTGTAATGGCTTAGCTGATAATAACAAAAGAAGAACAATATTTACATGGCTCAAAGAGAAGGAATATAATATCTATTGTATACAGGAAACTCATTCAACAATTCGAGATGAAGTAGCGTGGAAAAAAGAATGGGGGGGGGAAATATACTTCTCCCATGGGCAAAGAAATTCAAAAGGGGTGATGATATTAATTAATAGTAATTTCGATCCGAATGTGCAAATTGTCCAAATAGATACGCAAGGTAGATGGATTATTTTAAATATGTTTTATTGGACCATAAACAGATATGGCTCATTAACCTTTACGGACCAAATAATGATGATCCACAATTCTTTGACAATATATATAATAAATTATCAAGCCTGCAAGCAACTCAAGAAAATATTATTATGGTGGGGGATTATAATACTGTTTTAAATAGCTCAATGGACCGTAAAGGAAATCACACCACAAACAATCACCCACATGCTCTTAAGGAAATTGTGAATGTCATGGATACATTAGAACTAGTAGATATATGGAGGCTTAAATATACTGATCTAGTGAGATATACATGGGAGAGACTCAATCAAGCTAGTCGTCTTGACTTCTTTCTTATCTCATTCTCGTTGGCACCAAAAGTAAAAAAAAGTGTTGATAGGGGACAGAATGCGGTCGGACCATCATATAATAGGCATATACATTACTCTTACTGAATTTCCACGTGGGCGAGGATATTGGAAATTTAATCAAAGCCTATTGGATGATAATTTATTCATAATTAGAACAAAGGAATTTATAACTGACTTTTTCCAACATAACATAGGTACAGCGAATCCCCTTATTGTATGGGACACCTTTAAATGTGCCTTTAGAGGCCATGCAATTCAGTACTCATCTCGAAAACAAAAGCAATTTAGGTCAAAAGAGTTTATACTAAGAAAGGAAATAGAAGGTCTAACAGAACAGATAGATGGCAATAAAAACTGTAACATAGAGGCTCAGAATAAATTAGAGGAAAAACAAAAAGAAATGGAGAAACTTATTCAAGAAAGATCAAGTGTAATATATTATAAAAATAAAGCAAACTGGATGGAATATGGGGAAAAATGCACAAAATTCTTTTTTAATCTTCAACATAGGAATGCTACCAAAAAGAACTTAATGAAACTGGTTACAATTGACGGAGTCACCCATAATTCACCAAATGATATTTTGAAGGAAGAAACAAAGTACTTTAAGCATATGTTTTATTTTCAGTCGCCTCCATCTCCTCTAACTGAAGCTAATTGTAGAGATTTTTTTCTATTGATAATGTCAAATTAACAGCCACACAGAAAGACTCATGTGAAGGTGAAATTACAGAGGAGGAACTTCTGGATGCAATTAAAGACTTTAAATCCGGGAAAACTCCAGGGTTGGATGGCATACCAGTCGAGGTATACCAAACCTTTTTTGATATACTAAGAGGACCGTTATTAGCATGTTTTAACCACTCCTATGTAAATGGTAGATTATCTGACACTCTAGAAGAAGGTCTGATCTCATTATTACTGAAACAGGATACAAGTGGAAAATATAAAGATCCAGTCCATTTACAAAATTGGAGGCCCCTTACACAAATCCTAGCAAAATGTATAGCGCATAGAATTAAAAAGGTATTGTCGGATATTATTCATTCTAATCAGACAGGTTTTTTACATGGAAGATACATTGGAGATAATATAAGGCAAGTATTGGAAACAATAGAACACTATGGAAAATATGGGAAACCAGGCCTGCTATTCATAGCAGACTTCGAAAAGGCATGTTATAAAGTACGACTGGGGTTTATATATAAATGCCTGGAGCATTTCAATTTTGGAGAATCTCTTATAAAATGGGTCAAAATCATGTATAGTAACCCTAGGTGTAAAATAGTAAATAATGGCTATTTCCCAGAAAGTTTTAAACTGTCAAGAGGAGTGAAACAAGGATGTCCACTATCGGCATATCTATTTATTGTGGCCATCGAGATGTTAGCTATTAAAATCAGATCCAATAATAATATCAGAGGATTAGAAATACAGGGCTTAAAAACAAAGGTGTCATTGTACGCTGATGATTCATGTTTTCTTTTAAATCCACAACTAGAATCCCTCCACAGCCTCATAGAGGATCTAGATACATTTTCTAACCTCTCTGGATTACAACCAAATTATGACAAATGTACTATATTACGTATTGGATCACTAAAAAATACAATTTTTACATTACCATGTAGTTTACCAATAAAATGGTCTGATGGTGATGTGGATATACTCGGAATACATATCCCAAAGGAAATAAATGATCTCACTTCAATACATTTTAATAGAAAGTTAGCAAAAATAGATAAGATCTTACTACCATGGAAAGGAAAATACCTGTCAATTTGTGGAAAAATCACCCTGATTAACTCTTTAGTATTATCCTAGTTTACCTATTTGCTTATGGTCTTGCCTACGCCTAGCGAACAGTTTTTTAAATTATATGAGAAAAAAATATTCAATTTTATTTGGAACGGCAAGCCAGACAAAATTAAAAGAGCATATTTATATAATGAATATGAATTCGGAGGACAGAAATTATTAAATATTAAAGCATTAGACCTATCACTAAAAGCTTCAGTCATACAAAAGTTATACTTAAATCCGAACTGGTTCTCAAGCAAATTAGTAAGATTGTCTCACCCAATGTTCAAGAAAGGCCTTTTTCCCTTTATTCAGATTACAACCTCTCACTTTCAGTTATTTGAAAAGGAAATAATCTCCCAAATGTCACTATTTCTAAAACAAGCCATAGAAAGTTGGTTGCAATTTCAATTTAATCCTCCAGAAACGACAGAACAAATAATGCAACAAGTATTGTGGTTAAATTCAAATATACTAATTGACAAAAAACCTTTATTTTTTGACAGAATGTTTAAAAAAGGTATAATCTTCGTAAATGATATCATCGGTAGGACTGGTGGAGTTATGTCGCACATGCAGCTAACAAAAACATATGGAAATGTCTGCTCTACCCAAAATTACAACCAAATAATTGCAGCCTTACCGCAAAAGTGGAAGAGGAAAGTGGAAGGGGGAGAAAGTAAGGAACTTGTCTGTCGGCCTTGCATTAAAGAACATAATTGGTTAAGGAAAACTGTGATAAATAAAAAAGTATATCAGTTTCACTTAAGGACCAAAGGATTGACAGCCGTCCCATATAGATTGCAAAATAGTTGGGAAGAGATCTTTGACGTACCGATCCCATGGCATAGTGTTTATGAACTGACACGCAAAACGACACTGGATTCAAAAATTAGAATCTTTCAATTTAAATTATTATATAAAATTCTTGCTACCAATAGAATGTTATTTATATGGGGGATACAATCTTCCCAGCTCTGCAGATTTTGCTGTGAAGAGACAGAATCATTAGATCATTTGTTTTGGTTCTGTCCATTTGTAGCTTGTTTTTGGACACAGGTCCAGGAATGGCTAAAGGATTGCAATATTTACCTGGAACTAACCTTGCAGATAGCATTACTGGGTGATCTGAAAAATCATAGTCAATCAATCAATAATATAATAATACTTTTAGCAAAAATGTTTGTTTTTAATTCACAATCTGTAGAAGCAATGAGAATAGAAAGGTTCAGAATTTTTGTAAAACATCACAGTACGGTCGAAATATATATGGCAAATAGAAATCCAATATGGATGGTGTTAAGAGATAGATGGGAGGTGTTGAATGGAGTTGAAGGATGGGACTAATAACAACTAACAACAACTAATAACAACAATATAACTAATGTAAAGCATACTGTGTCCATAATAAGTATATAGGTTGTATGTTGGGAGCTTTTGGGAAGGAACACAGTTAGAAAGATATGGCATATAGAAGCAAACCGGATGGACACCATGAAAATGATCGGAGAGGTTGAGAGTAGAAGAAGTTTAGGAGCAAAAAAATAAAAATATATATATATATATATAATAGAATTATTGTAAAATTAACTCTGTCCATAAGGTGTAGATAGTAAGTATAGACCGGAAGTAGAGGCCTGGGCATTGTTGTTCACTAATTTACTCCAAGTAGGGAAAGGATGGTGGGGTTGAAAAGTAATAAAGGGGAGTATATATATAAAAAATAAAAAAAACATGGGGGATTGGAAGTGATGCAGACAATTACATTGATAGAAGATACAATCTATCTGCAATATTAAGCTGATCCATTCCCCCTAAAAAAATAAAATAAAATAAAACAAGTTTATGCAAAGAGTCAATATTTGCAGTGTTGACCCTTCTTTTTCAAGACCTCTGCAATCCGCCCTGGCATGCTGTCAATTAACTTCTGGGCCACATCCTGACTGATGGCAGGCCATTCTTGCATAATCAATACTTGGAGTTTGTCAGAATTTGTGGGTTTTTGTTTGTCCACCCGCCTCTTGAGGATTGACCACAAGTTCTCAATGCGATTAAGGTCTGGGGAGTTTCCTGGCCATGGATCCAAAATCTTGATGTTTTGTTCCCCGAGCCACTTAGTTATCACTTTTGCCTTATGGCAAGGTGCTCCATCATGCTGGAAAAGGCATTGTTCGTCACCAAACTGTTCTTGGATGGTTGGGAGAAGTTGCTCTCGGAGGATGTGTTGGTACCATTCTTTATTCACGGCTGTGTTCTTAGGCAAAATTGTGAGTGAGCCCATTCCCTTGGCTGAGAAGCAACCCCACACATGAATGGTCTCAGGATGCTTTACTGTTGGCATGACACAGGACTGATGGTAGCGCTCACCTTGTCTTCTCCGGACAAGTTTTTTTCCGGATGCCCCAAACAATTGGAAAGGGGATTCATCAGAGAAAATGACTTTACCCCAGTCCTCAGCAATCCAATCCCTGTACCTTTTGCAGAATATCAGTCTGTCCCTGATGTTTTTCCTTGAGAGAAGTGGCTTCCTCGCTGCCCTTCTTGACACCAGGCCATCCTCCAAAAGTCTTTGCCTCACTGTGCGTGCAGATGCACTCACACCTGCCTGCTGCCATTCCTGAGCAAGCTCTGCACTGGTGGTGCCCCGATCCCGCAGCTGAATCAACTTTAAAATATGGTCCTGGCGCTTGCTGGAATTTCTTGGGCACCCTGAATCCTTCTTCACAACAATTGAACCTCTCTCCTTGAAGTTCTTGATGATCCGATAAATGCTTGATTTAGGCGCAATCTTACTAGCAGCAATATCCTTGCCTGTGAAACCCTTTTTCTGCAAAGCAATGATGACGGCACGTGTTTCCTTGCAGGTAACCATGGTTAACAGAGGAAGAACAATTATTTCAAGCACCACACTCCTTTTAAAGCTTCCAGTCTGTTATTCTAACTCAATCAGCATGACAGAGTGATCTCCAGCCTTGTCCTCGTCAACACTCTCACCCGTGTTAACGAGAGAATCACTTACATGATGTCAGCTGGTCCTTTTGTGGCAGGGCTGAAATGCAGTGGAAATGTTTTTTGGGGATTAAGTTAATTTTCATGGCAAAGAGGGACTTTGCAATTAATTGCAATTCATCTGATCACTCTTCATAACATTCTGGAGTATATGCAAATTGCCATCATAAAAACAGAGGCAGCAGACTTTGTGAAAATTAATATTTGTGTCATTCTCAAAACTTTTGACCACGACTGTACGTTCATGGTGGCGAAGCAAGAGAGCTCTGACCTTTTCGGACTGTTTAGCCAAGAACAAGATGAGAAAATGGAGAGATGCAGGCAGCGATGCCAGGGTCCCCTGGTGCGAACCAGGAATACAGTGGAAGTAACTTTAGACAAAGATTCGGTTGGAGAGCCCCATAAATGGCGTCCCTTGAGAAAGCAAGAACAAGATGTATGTCAGGAGAAGTGCAGTATTATCACAAGGAGACGTATACCTGGAATACGGAGGAGGAATGGAGGGAAAAAGAGAGGCAGAGGAGGTCTAAGAGAGAGAGGGAGGAAGAGGGGGAGCTTGAGTCAGTTAAAAATGGCGGGAAAAAGGGAGATGGTTTGTTAAAGAAGAGTGGTAGAAAGTGTTAGCAGAGTGAGCTGAAGACAGGAGGAGAAATGGAAGAGAATGAGGGTGAAGTATCGGAGGTGGTAGGTGTGGTGAAGTATCGGAGGTGGTAGGTGTGGTGAAGTATCGGAGGTGGTAGGTGTGGTGAAGTATCGGAGGTGGTAGGTGTGGTGAAGTATCGGAGGTGGTAGGTGTGGTGAAGTATCGGAGGTGGTAGGTGTGGTGAAGTATCGGGGGTGGTAGGTGTGGTGAAGTATCGGAGGTGGTAGGTGTGGTGAAGTATCGGAGGTGGTAGGTGTGGTGAAGTATCGGAGGTGGAAGGTGTGGTGAAGTATCGGAGGTGGTAGGTGTGGTGAAGTATCGGAGGTGGTAGGTGTGGTGAAGTATCGGAGGTGGTAGGTGTGGTGAAGTATCGGAGGTGGTAGGTGTGGTGAAGGATCGGAGGTGGTAGGTGTGGGTGAAGGATCGGAGGTGGTAGGTGTGGTGAAGTGATCGGAGGTGGTAGGTGTGGTGAAGTATCGGGGTGGTAGGTGTGGTGAAGTATCGGAGGTGGAAGGTGTAGTGAAAGGAATCGGAGGTGGAAGGTGTGTGAAGTATCGGAGGTGGAAGGTGTGGTGAGTATCGGAGGTGGAAGTGTGGTGAGTATCGGAGGTGGAGGTGTGGTGTGAAGTATCGGAGGTGGAAGGTGTGGTGAAGTATGGAGGTGGAAGGTTGTGGTGAAGTATCGGGGGTGGAAGGTGTGGTGAAGTATCGGAGGTGGTAGGTGTGGTGAAGTATCGGAGGTGGTAGGTGTGGTGAAGTATCGGAGGGTGGAGGTGTGGTGAAGGATCGGAGGTGGTAGGGTGTGGTGAAGTATCGGAGGGTGGTAGGTGTGGTGAAGTATCGGAGGTGGTAGGTGTGGTGAAGTATCGGAGGTGGAGGTTGGTGAAGTATCGGGGTGGTAGGTGTGGTGAAGAT
This sequence comes from Coregonus sp. 'balchen', assembly GCA_902810595.1. Classification (NCBI taxonomy): domain Eukaryota; kingdom Metazoa; phylum Chordata; class Actinopteri; order Salmoniformes; family Salmonidae; genus Coregonus; species Coregonus sp. 'balchen'. The sequence continues at coordinate 24,275,426 of LR778256.1, forward strand.
CGGAGGTGGTAGGTGTGGTGAAGTATCGGAGGGGTGGAGGTGTGGGTGAAGTATCGGGGGGAGGTGGTGAGTATCGGATGGGTGAGGATGGGGGGGGGGGGGTTTAAGTATCGGATGGTGGTGGGAGGTTTGTGGTGTGGGTAGGTGTGGGTGAAGTATCGGAGGTGGTAGGTTGTGGTGAAGTATCGGAGGTGGTAGGTGTGGTGAAGTATCGGAGGTGGTAGGTGTGGTGAAGTATCGGAGGTGGTAGGTGTGGTGAAGTATCGGAGGTGGTAGGTGTGGTGAAGTATCGGAGGTGGTAGGTGTGGTGAAGTATCGGAGGTGGTAGGTGTGGTGAAGTATCGGAGGTGGTAGGTGTGGTGAAGTATCGGAGGGTGGTAGGTGTGGTGAAGGATCGGAGGTGGTAGGTGTGGTGAAGTATCGTAGGGTGGGTAGGTGTGGTGAAGTATCGGGGTGGTAGGTGTGGTGAAGTATCGAGGTGGAAGGTGTGTGAAGGATCGTGAGGTGGTATGGTATGTGTGGTGAAGTATCGGAGGTGGAAGGTGTGGGTGAAGTATCGGAGGTGGAAGGTGTGGTGAAGTATCGAGGTGGTAGGTGTGGTGAAGTATCGGAGGTGGAAGGTGTGGTGAAGTATCGGAGGTGGAAGGTGTGGTGAGTATCGGAGGTGGAAGGTGTGGTGAAGTATCGGAGGTGGTAGTGTGGTGAAGTATCGGAGGTGGTAGGTGTGGTGAAGTATCGGAGGTGGTAGGTGTGGTGAAGTATCGGATGGTGGGTGGTAGGTGTGGTGAAGTATCGGGGGGTGGTGGTAGGTGTGGTGAAGTATCGGAGGTGGTAGGTGTGGTGAAGTATCGGAGGTGGTAGGTGTGGTGAAGTATCGGAGGTGGTAGGTGTGGTGAAGTATCGGAGGTGGTAGGTGTGGTGAAGTATCGGAGGTGGTAGGTGTGGTGAAGTATCGGAGGTGGGTAGGTGTGGTGAAGTATCGGAGGTGGTAGGTGTGGTGAAGTATCGGATGTGGAGGTGTGGTGAAGTATCGGAGGTGGTAGGTGTGGTGAAGTATCGGAGGTGGTAGGTGTGGTGAAGTATCGGAGGTGGAAGGTGTGGTGAAGTATCGGAGGTGGTAGGTGTGGTGAAGTATCGGAGGTGGAAGGTGTGGTGAAGTATCGGAGGTGGTAGGTGTGGTGAAGTATCGGGGGTGGTAGGTGTGGTGAAGTATCGGAGGTGGAAGGTGTGGTGAAGTGCTCGGAGCCCGAGGTTTGCACCGAGGGTCAGGAAAAAGATGAGTCTGTGACAGTAGGAGGGACGTTTTTGGAAATAGTGGACCCTTTCCTTTTGTCTGATCCCTTTGTGGTTTCAGGATGGGTGAAAACAGAGTTTTCTGCTGGTCAGAGGAAGAAGGCGCTCAAAGTTAAACAAATGGGGACCAGAAATGTGAATTGTTTCGCTCTCAAGAAAAGGACACCATTGAAAGGAGTGATTACTGGGGTAGAGTGGGGAAACGGGAAGAGTCATTGTCTGTTCTTTTGAGTTTTGAAGTTGAGTCTTTGCCCGACAAAGTGAAGTTAGAAAGGAATGAGACAAAGGAATGTGCAGCATTGGGGAAAGTGGTGGTATGTGCTAATTGTAGGGGTGCCCATGGAGCTTGGGGATCAGAAATGTCCCGTGCGAGAGAGTCAGGTTGAAGTTTCCAGGGTTACAGTAGTGAAGAAGTTGTCATATGCTGAGGCAGGGAAGAAAGTAGAGGAAGATGGGTCAAGGGGGAGGGATCCTGAGAGGAGTGGTGGTAGATCTGTACCAGTACAGAGGGATAAACCAACAAGTGATATATGTTTCAGTAAGATTGGATTTTGGGCGTTTATAGCAATGGTTATTAATTGTACTGCAGGGATGGAACATAAGTCGAAGAAAATAGAGGTTGTGGTGGCAGCTGCAGAGAGGTATTTGTGTGCGCGAGACTTGACATCAGAAGAGGTACAGGGTGTGTTAAGTGGTGGTGTCCCATCCTTTCAGGTTGAGGTAGGAATAAATAGATTTAAATAGTGGAGTAGGGTGGTGTTAATAATAATAATTATTATTTTTGAATTTGTGAGTGTAGTGTTAGATGGTAGGGTATTTCTTCATTTTAATTTTAATGTAATTTTTCAAGCAAAAATATAAAGGGAGTTGTACTCCAGTCTAGTAGGTGGCGGTAATGCAACAAATTAGATGCCAACCGCCGTTAAACCTCATCGAAGAAGAAGAAGTTGTTGGCCAGGGTATTCTAGTGTGCTGCCTTTGAGCGGGTGCAGATGGACTCAGCTTGGAACCGCCTGTGTTGTATCCGCTGTCATGTTAATGCTTTATACTGTGGAGTTTGTCTTTGCAAGAACTAAAAAGAACCCGCTTCCTTTAACTGGGGATGAAACAGGAACCTCAGTGCGTCGCAACGAGTAAATGAAGGTTGGGGTTTGGTTTGCAATTAAGTCAACAAATCATGCCCCCTATTGCCAAACTCCATGTGCAAATCGCACCTTGGCCCACTTCAAATGTTTCATCGACCCCAACACGTTGATAAGTTGCGTCAATTCAAATCTGGTATTGGAACAAAAAGAGGTCAATACACGTCTTCTAAAATAGACTAGTATTTTAATTAATGCAAACCACTTCAATGGTAAATATGATGTTCGTATATACGGGCCCACTGAAAAACCACGCAGGGCAGACAGAGAACTGGTCCATTGTTATAAGGTATTCTTTAAATACTCTGACAGAGATAGTTCCCGCTCCCTGCTGGGCCTGTCAGAGTAGAGGCTGGGTGTGGTTGAAACTTACCCAACCTATCGATGGCGCACAGGCTGGTCCCAGCCCCTTGGCGCTTCACTGTTGCCAGGCATTAGTTGTTATCTTTACAACTTGTCTCGAGTCAGCAACCTCAGACATAGTTTGTCCTTCTTTGTTACAGTACACATGTCCTTGAGCGGTTTAACAAAGAGGCAGTGTGAGTCACAAGCCTATCTCAGCCTCCCCCCTAACGGTTCCTCACATTAATCACAGCTTGTTATGTTAAACAATCTATATCAGTACAGCACAAACCTATTATGTTTAATCATTAATGTATTCTTTCTAAGCTAGGCATCACATCTAGTTGTAAGAAAATAGATCCCCACACCTGTGTCTGGCCCACACTCCAATCCAGCTGGTGGTGGTGATGCACCTTGAAGTTCAGATTCACTCAAACATCGTTTTAAGCTTTGTTTTACTATTGACCGTTACAGCTGAATTCGGGATTGTATATCGATTCGCTCCCCTTAAATATTTGTAATGTATTTGTTTCAGTCTTATCAGGACATAAAAACTACAATTTGTCTCCTGAATTAGCCTAGTGCGCATGTGTACCCAGCTACATCCTGTCCCGAGGTCCAGGTTTCCCCCCCGGGTCGCCTGGCTAAACTAGGGTCGTCTCTAGTTACCACGTCCACGAAGGCAGAAGGCCCGTCTACTGTACCGGTTTACGGTCCGTGGGAAACGACCGATCAGATGAGGGAGTGTGATGACGCAGTATGCCGACCGGTTTGCAGGCAGATGACAGCTAGAACCGTAAACATTTCGCTGCACCTGCAATAACATCTGCAAAATATGTGTATGAGACCAATACGATTATATTTTTATATCTATAGCTAGCGAACCAATAATTGTACAATTATTTGAAAGACAAGCAAGTGCTTTATTGTGCAAATGTATTTATGTTTCCAGTAAACATTTGCATACGAAATATAGCTAACATGTTGTCAACGGTCCTTTGATTGTAAGCCAACCCCGTCTGTTTCTTGCCTCTTGGATGCGGGCGCATCGGGTTTCTTGGTAAACAGCCAACCCCTCTCTACAGTCATTGGTTTTACCACTAATGTCCAGTGCTCTGTCAATGCTCCTCTCCTCTGATATAAATGTAGTAATTCACAATACCCACCACATGATGGCAGTGTTTCCTAACAAAGCCCTAGTTTTGGATGGCGGTGTAATTGTTTTCTACAAAAAAATTTACTGATTTATGACCTCAATATCATTAAAAAAATTTGATTTCAATCTTTTCTGAAATTGTCAGCATTAGATTAACATACATTTATTACTTTTAATGGCACAATTCATAGACTCCCAATTTCAGTCATATATAGAATGGAACGGACCATATTCCAATGAAAAACCGAACCAAACATTATGGTGTGAGTTGTAGAATAGAATGTGTTATGCTCGGGTGGCAGCAGGAATCCTGCAGGCCCAGATCAAGAAGAGGAACATATTTTATTCAACGTTACGTTACTCAAATAAATCATCTGCTTTTGTGGCCGTGTGAAATGAATGGTAGAGAGAGTGACAGAAGAGAAAATACATATTGTGGCTATACCTGTTGGTCAGGCCACCCCCTTAATATAGGTAGATGAATGAGGAACATGTTGAACAGCTAATTTAGTTTTGTTCCCATAATATAATGTCTCTGAGGACATGGTGTGGGCAGGGCCGTAACCATGGCGTCCCCAGGGCCGTAACCATGGCGTCCCCAGGGCCGTAACCAGGGTTTTAGTTATAGTGAGGTCCGGGAAGGGACATTTACTGCATTTCTATACAATTAAAAACTTTAAAATGCTATTTGGAGAACAGCAAAAACAAGCCAAAATGACCCCAGCCATTATCACCTTGGCTGCTGTAGGTTCATCCACCTCAGTCCATCTACAAACATATATCCTATTAGCTATACAATTGTAATGTTATGTTAATGTTATGCTGTGAACCATCAGATCCTCCTCTCCACCCTCTCCGAGTTGGGCATCTCCGGCGCGGCTCACTCTTGGATTGCGTCCTACCTGACAGGTCGATCCTACCAGGTGGCGTGGCGAGAATCTGTCTCCGCACCACGTGCTCTCACCACTGGCTGAGTTCTAGGCCCTCTCCTATTCTTTCTATACACCAAGTCACTTGGCTCTGTCATATCCTCACATGGTCTCTCCTATCATTGCTACGCAGACGACACACAATTAATCTTCTCCTTTCCCCCTTCTGATAACCAGGTGGCGAATCGCATCTCTGCATGTCTGGCAGACATATCAGTGTGGATGTTGGATCACCACCTCAAGCTGAACCTCGGCAAGACGGAGCTGCTCTTCCTCCCGAGGAAGGACTGCCCGCTCCATGATCTCGACATCACGGTTGACAACTCCGTTGTGTCCTCCTCCCAGAGTGCAAAGAACCTTGGTGTGACCCTGGACAACACCATGTCGTTCTCCACTAACATCAAGGCGGTGACCCGATCCTGTAGGTTCATGCTCTACAACATTCGCAGAGTACGACCCTACCTTACGCAGGAAGCGGCACAGGTCCTAATCCAGGCCTCTGGATTACTGCAACTCACTATTGCTCCTCCGCACACTCCACTGGCTTCCAGTTGAAGCTCGCATCTGCTACAAGACCATGGTGCTTGCCTATGGAGCTGTGAGGGGAACGGCACCTCCGTACCTTCAGGCTCTGATCAGTCTCTACACCCAAACGAGGACATTGCGTTCTTCCACCTCTGGCCTCCTGGTCCACCTACCTCTGTGGAAGCACAGTTCCCGCTCAGCCCAGTCAAAACTGTTCGCTGCTCTGGCACCCCAATGGTGGAACAAGCTCCCTCACGACGCCAGGACAGCGGAGTCACTGACCACCTTCCGGAGACACTTGAAACCCCACCTCTTTAAGGAATACCTGGGATAGTATAAAAGTAATCCTTCTACCCCCCCCACCCTATATACATAAAATAATAATAATAATAATAATAATAATAATAATAATAATAATAATAATAATAATACAAAAAATATATATATATAGAACAAAATAAAACAAAATAAAAAATAAAATAAATAATAATAATTGTAAAGTGGTTGTCCCACTGGCTATCATAAGTTGAATGCACCAATTTGTAAGTCGCTCTGGATAAGAGCGTCTGCTAAATGACGTAAATGTAAATGTAATAAATGTTATATGAGACATGATTCACACTGACACATAGCATCAGAGACGAAACAAAAACCAAGGACACTTATAGAACTGTATTGTTTGCATTTTGGTTGTAATTTAATGTCAGCCTATAGGGAAGATAGGTCCTGTGGAGATGTTCATATTGAAACATACAGTGGTTGTATTTTAATGTCGGCCTATAGGGAAGATAGGTCCTGTGGAGATGTTCATATTGAAACATACAGTGGTTGTATTTTAATGTCGGCCTATAGGGAAGATAGGTCCTGTGGAGATGTTCATATTGAAACATACAGTGGTTGTATTTTAATGTAGGCCTATAGGGAAGATAGGTCCTGTGGAGATGTTCATATTGAAACATACAGTGGTTGTATTTTAATGTCGGCCTATAGGGAAGATAGGTCCTGTGGAGATGTTCATATTGAAACATACAGTGGTTGTATTTTAATGTAGGCCTATAGGGAAGATGGGTCCTGTGGAGATGTTCATATTGAAACATACAGTGGTTGTATTTTAATGTAGGCCTATAGGGAAGATGGGTCCTGTGGAGATGTTCATATTGAAACATACAGTGGTTGTATTTTAATGTAGGCCTATAGGGAAGATAGGCCATGTGGAGATCAAATCACATTTTATTTGTCACATGCACCAAATACAACAGGTGTAGACTATACCGTAAAATGCTGACTTTCGAGCCCTTTACCAACAATGCAGAGTTAAAAAGTAAGAAACATTTGCTAAATAAAAAAGGAAATAGTAACACAATAAAATAACAATAATCAGTACTGAGTCAATGTGCAGGGGTACCAGGTAGTTGAGACAATAATGAGGCTCTATACAAGGAGTACCAGTACTGAGTCAATGTGCAGGGGTACCAGTACTGAGTCAATGGGCAGGGGTACCAGTACTGAGTCAATGTGCAGGGGTACCAGTACTGAGTCAATGTGCAGGGGTACCAGTACTGAGTCAATGGGCAGGGGTACCAGTACTGAGTCAATGGGCAGGGCTACCAGTACTGAGACAATGTACAGGGGTACCAGTACTGAGTCAATGGGCAGGGGTACCAGTACTGAGTCAATGTGCAGGGGTACCAGGTAGTCGAGGTAATAATGAGGCTATATACAAGGAGTACCAGTACTGAGTCAATGTGCAGGGGTAAAAGTAAAAGTAATAAACAGAGTAAGTATGTCAATGTGTAGGGGTAAGTACTAGTCAATCGAGGATAATAATAAGAGTAGCAGCAAGTGTGTAGTCGAGGTAACTATGTACATGTAGGTAGGGGTAAAAGTATAAAGTAATAAACAGAGTAGCAGCAGTTGGTAGTTGAGGTAATATGTACATGTAGGTAGGGGTAAAAGTGACTAGTCAATCAGGATAGATAATAAACAGAGTAGCAGCAGTGTTGGTAATTGAGGTAATATGTACATGTAGGTAGGGGTAAAAGTGACTAGTCAATCAGGATAGATAATAAACAGAGTAGCAGCAGTGTTGGTAGTTGAGGTAATATGTACATGTAGGTAGGGGTAAAAGTGACTAGTCAATCAGGATAGATAATAAACAGAGTAGCAGCAGTGTTGGTAGTTGAGGTAATATGTACATGTAGGTAGGGGTAAAAGTGACTAGTCAATCAGGATAGATAATAAACAGAGTAGCAGCAGTGTTGGTAGTTGAGGTAATAGTACATGTAGGTAGGGGTAAAAGTGACTAGTCAATCAGGATAGATAATAAACAGAGTAGCAGCAGTGTTGGTAATTGAGGTAATATGTACATGTAGGTAGGGGTAAAAGTGACTAGTCAATCAGGATAGATAATAAACAGAGTAGCAGCAGTGTTGGTAGTTGAGGTAATATGTACAGTGGGGAAAAAAAGTATTTAGTCAGCCACCAATTGTGCAAGTTCTCCCACTTAAAAAGATGAGAGATGCCTGTAATTTTCATCATAGGTACACATCAACTATGACAGACAAATTGAGAAAGTAAAATCCAGAAAATCACATTGTAGGATTTTTAATGAATTTATTTGCAAATTATGGTGGAAAATAAGTATTTGGTCACCTACAAACAAGCAAGATTTCTGGCTCTCACAGACCTGTAACTTCTTCTTTAAGAGGCTCCTCTGTCCTCCCCTCGTTACCTGTATTAATGGCACCTGTTTGAACTTGTTATCAGTATAAAAGACACCTGTCCACAACCTCAAACAGTCACACTCCAAACTCCACTATGGCCAAGACCAAAGAGCTGTCAAAGGACACCAGAAACAAAATTGTAGACCTGCACCAGGCTGGGAAGACTGAATCTGCAATAGGTAAGCAGCTTGGTTTGAAGAAATCAACTGTGGGAGCAAATATTAGGAAATGGAAGACTTACAACACCACTGATAATCTCCCTCGATCTGGGGCTCCACGCAAGATCTCACCCCGTGGGGTCAAAATGATCACAAGAACGGTGAGCAAAAATCCCAGAACCACACGGGGGGACCTAGTGAATGACCTGCAGAGAGCTGGGACCAAAGTAACAAAGCCTACCATCAGTAACACACTCCGCCGCCAGGGACTCAAATCCTGCTGTGTCCCCCTGCTTAAGCCAGTACATGTCCAGGCCCGTCTGAAGTTTGCTAGAGTGCATTTGGATGATCCAGAAGAGGATTGGGAGAATGTCATATGGTCAGATGAAACCAAAATATAACTTTTTGGTAAAAACTCAACTCGTCGTGTTTGGAGGACAAAGAATGCTGAGTTGCATCCAAAGAACACCATACCTACTGTGAAGCATGGGGGTGGAAACATCATGCTTTGGGGCTGTTTTTCTGCAAAGGGACCAGGACGACTGATCCGTGTAAAGGAAATAATGAATGGGGCCATGTATCGTGAGATTTTGAGTGAAAACCTCCTTCCATCAGCAAGGGCATTGAAGATGAAACGTGGCTGGGTCTTTCAGCATGACAATGATCCCAAACACACCGCCCGGGCAACGAAGGAGTGGCTTCGTAAGAAGCATTTCAAGGTCCTGGAGTGGCCTAGCCAGTCTCCAGATCTCAACCCCATAGAAAATCTTTGGAGGGAGTTGAAAATCCGTGTTGCCCAGCGACAGCCCCAAAACATCACTGCTCTAGAGGAGATCTGCATGGAGGAATGGGCCAAAATACCAGCAACAGTGTGTGAAAACCTTGTGAAGACTTACAGAAAACGTTTGACCTGTGTCATTGCCAACAAAGGGTATATAACAAAGTATTGAGAAACTTTTGTTATTGACCAAATACTTATTTTCCACCATAATATGCAAATAAATTCATTACAAATCCTACAATGTGATTTTCTGGAATTTCTTTTCTCATTTTGTCTGTCATAGTTGACGTGTACCTATGATGAAAATTACAGGCCTCTCTCATCTTTTTAAGTGGGAGAACTTGCACAATTGGTGGCTGACTAAATACTTTTTTCCCCCACTGTACATGTAGGTAGGGGTAAAAGTGACTAGTCAATCAGGATAGATAATAAACAGAGTAGTGTATGTGAAGAGTGTGAAAGTGTGTCAATGTGTGTGTGTGGCGTCAATATGCATGTGTGTGTGTGAGTGTGTGTAGTGTGTGTGTGTGTGTGTTGGAGTGTCAGTGTGAGTGTGTGGGTCCAGTGAGTGTACATAGAGTCAGTGTAGTGTGTGTGTGTGTGTGTTGGAGTGTCAGTGTGAGTGTGTGGGTCCAGTGAGTGTACATAGAGTCAGTGCAAGACAGTCAGAGTAGTGTGTGTGTGGGTGTGTGGGTCCAGTGAGTCAGTGCAAGACAGTCAGAGTAGTGTGTGTGGGTAGAGTCCAACAAAAAGGGGGTCAATGCAAACAGTCCGGTGTGTTCCAGTGTTGTGTTCCACATGTGTAGTCTGGGTAGCCACTTGATTCACTGTTCAGCAGTCTAATGGCTTGGGGGTAGAAGCTGTTCAGGAGCCTTTTGGTCCCAGACTTGGCGCTCCGGTACCGTTTGCCGTGCGGTAGCAGAGAGAACAGAACTGACTTGGGTGGCTGGAGTCTTTGACCATTTTTAGGGCCTTCCTCTGACACCGCCTGTTCATATTGAAACACAGTATCTTATTTGTGTAAGTTCCTAATTTGTTTCATCAGGGGACTCCACATGAGGCCCGATCCCAAGTTTGGGAACCACTGTGCTAACCTCTGTCTCCTCTGCTTCCCCCAGCATGCATTGCAGCCTGCCTCAGCCTCACCACTGTGCTAACCTCTGTCTCCTCTGCTTCCCCCAGCATGCATTGCAGCCTGCCTCAGCCTCACCACTGAGCGCCACATCACTGTCTGTCTCTTTAGCCTACTCTCTGTAAAGCAACGTTATTAGGAGAACTTAATAGCTTATTTTTTCTCCTGCTGAGCTAGTCTCCATTTAACGTTAGCTTTTTACTTCATCCTTCTAGCTGGCTAAGTAATACTAGCCAGAGCCACTAGCTAGCCACCTGACTGACATATCTATAAGTGACTATTTGCCAGTTGTGCACTCATTAACCAAGAGTCGGTTTTTGTTTTTTTTGCGGGATGTCTGTAGGCACGGCAGGAGTCGCGGGACGTTTTCTTTTGTCCGGTATCTCGCAAACACACTCATCAGCGTCTCTGACTCTAGTTGTCTACTTGAGCCGACTGCGAGCTGGGGAAGTTCGTTTCACATCAGGCCCTCGAGAACCAGACCTTCAATAGCCCTCTACTGTACTCTGAATCAGCCATGGCTGGAGGTACGAGCTACACACTCATTAGTGTTCTAACTGGCCCTCATTACCAGGATGCATGCTGGGAGAGGGACACGGCCTGGGGGCCCATGTGGCGATGGAGTTAGGATGGGGTGGGGGGGGGGGGGGGGGGGGGGGGGGGTGATTAGGGTACATAGGTCTGTGGGGGGGGGGGGGGTAAGAGACAGAGGGACCTCACTGAGCGATCATGGAAAGAAACATTTGGCTTCAGTTCACCATTTTTACAACTCGGCACCACTATGGATATCAAACTCGATACAGTGCATTCGGAAAGTATTCAGACCCCTTGACTTTTTTCCACATGTTGTTACATTACAGCCTTATTCTAAAATGGATTAAATTGTTTTTACACACAATACCCCATAATGACGAAGCAAAAACAGGTTTTTAGAAATGTTTGTACATTTATTCAAATACAAAAACTGAAATATAACAGTATTCAGAGCCTTTACTCAGTACTTTGTTCAAGCACCTTTGGCAGCGATTACAGCATCGAGTCTTCTTGGGTATGTCGCTACAAGGCCAAAGAGTTCAATCTTGGTTTCATCAGACCAGAGAATCTTGTCTTGCTCAGTTTGGTCGGGTGGCCAGCTCTAGGAAGAGTCTTGGTGGTTCCAAACTTCTTCCATTTAAGGATGATGGAGGCCTGTGTTCTTGGGGATTTTCAATGCTGCAGAAATGTTTTGGTACCCTTCCCCAGATCTGTGCCTCGACACAATCCTGTCTAGGAGCTCTACGGATAATTCCTTCGACCTCATAGCTTGGTTTTTGCAAAAAAATTTTTTTTCTTTAGCCCCTTTTTCTCCCCAATTACGATCTTGTCTCATCACTGCAACTCCCCAACTGGCTCGAGAGAGGCGAAGGTCGAGTCATGCGTCTTCGAAACATGACCCGCCAAACCCGCTTCTTAACCCGCTTAACCCAGAAGCCAGCTGCACCAATGTGTCGGAGGAAACAGCGTTCAACTGACAACCGAAGTCAGCCTGCAGGTTCCCAGGCCGCCACAAGGAGTCGCTAGAGCGCGATGAGCCAAGTGAAGCCCCTCCCCCCCGGCCAAACCCTCCCCTAACACGGACGACGCTGGGCCAATTGTGCGCCGCTCTATGGGACTCCCGGTCACGGCCGGTTCTGACACAGCCTGGGATCAAACCCGGGTCTGTAGTGACGCAGACCGCTGCCCCACTCAGGAGGCCCAATTGAATCCATTTTAGAATAAGGTTATAACGTAACAAAATGTGGAAAAAGTCAAGGGGTCTGAATACTTTCCGAATGCACTGTATATAAGTCCCTATAACAACATGAATTCACCAAGGTGTGTAAAACGTACAATAACAAAACAGAAACAGGGCTAAACTTGACCTAACGTGTAGACGGAGGCAGGAAGGCTTAACGTGTAGACGGAGGCAGGAAGGCCTAACGTGGAGGTGGAGGAAGGAAGGCCTAACGTGTAGGAGGAGGCAGGAAGGCATAACGTGGAGGTGGGGGCAGGAAGGCCTAACGTGGAGGTGGAGGCAGGAAGGCCTAACGTGGAGGTGGAGGCAGGAAGGCCTAACGTGGAGGTGGAGGCAGGAAGGCTTAACGTGGAGGCAGGAAGGCCTAACGTGGAGGCAGGAAGGTCTAACGTGGAGGCAGGAAGGCCTAACGTGGAGGTGGAGGCAGGAAGGCCTAACGTGGAGGTGGAGGCAGGAAGGCATAACGTGGAGGTGGAGGCAGGAAGGCCTAACGTGTAGACGGAGGCAGGAAGGCCTAACGTGGAGGTGGAGGCAGAGGAAGGCCTAACGTGGAGGCAGGAATGCCTAACTGGAGGGTGGGAGGCAGGAAGGCCTAACGTGGAGGTGGAGGCAGGAAGGCCTAACGTGGAGGCAGGAAGGCCTAACGTGGAGGTGGAGGCAGGAAGGCCTAACGTGGAGGTGGAGGCAGGAAGGCCTAACTGGAGGCAGGAAGGATAACGTGGAGGTGAGGCAGGAAGGTCCTAACGTGGAGGTGGAGCAAGAAGGCCTAACGTGGGAGGCATGGAAAGGCCTAACGTGGAGGTGGAGGCAGGAAGGCCTAACGTGGAGGTGGAGGCAGGAAGGCCTAACGTGGAGGTGGAGGCAGGAAGGCCTAACGTGTAGGCGGAGGCAGGAAGGCCTAACGTGGAGGTGAGGCAGAGAAGCCTACACGTGGAGGTGAGGCAGGAAGGCCTAACGTGAGGTGGAGGCAGGACAGCCTAACGTGGAGGGTGAGGCAGGAAGGCCTAACGGGAGGCAGGAAGGCCTAACGTGGAGGTGGAGGCCGAAGGCCTAACGTGTAGACGGAGGCAGGAAGGCCTAACGTGTAGGAGGAGGCAGGAAGGCCTAACGTGGAGGTGGAGGCAGGAAGGCATAACGTGGAGGTGGAGGCAGGAAGGCCTAACGTGTAGACGGAGGCAGGAAGGCCTAACGTGGAGGTGGAGGCAGGAAGGCCTAACGTGGAGGTGGAGGCAGGAAGGCCTAACGTGGAGGTGGAGGCAGGAAGGCCTAACGTGGAGGCAGGAAGGCCTAACGTGTAGACGGAGGCAGGAAGGCCTAACGTGTAGGAGGAAGCAGGAAGGCCTAACGTGGAGGTGGAGGCAGGAAGGCCTAACGTGGAGGCAGGAAGGCCTAACGTGTAGACGGAGGCAGGAAGGCGTAACGTGGAGGTGGAGGCAGGAAGGCCTAACGTGGAGGCAGGAAGGCCTAACGTGTAGACGGAGGCAGGAAGGCGTAACGTGGAGGTGGAGGCAGGAAGGCCTAACGTGTAGGAGGAGGCAGGAAGGCCTAACGTGGAGGTGGAGGCAGGAAGGCCTAACGTGGAGGCAGGAAGGCATAACGTGGAGGCAGGAAGGCCTAACGTGGAGGCAGGAAGGCATAACGTGGAGGCAGGAAGGCCTAACGTGTAGGAGGAGGCAGGAAGGCCTAACGTGGAGGCAGGAAGGCGTAACGTGTAGGAGGAGGCAGGAAGGCCTAACGTGGAGGCAGGAAGGCGTAACGTGTAGACGGAGGCAGGAAGGCAGGTAGAGGTTAATCAGATTGTTAATCAGGCTGTAATACGCAGGGCAGGCGTTTATGAGGCGCATCGTCCCATTACCATTACCGTTCGCTTACTAGCAACATTTTCCATTATTTGTGAGCAAAGTATTAAAACACACTTCTCACAGGAAATATGTTATAGGTTCAGAAATCAATGCTATACAAAGGAGCACAGTGTATATTACCCAGTTTTATTGAGGGGAATTAAAACATTGTTTGGAATCCATTTAAATGTTCTAGAGCTTTTTAAGGTCTTTGAGGGTGGTTCAGAGACTTGAGCTTCCCTATGGAACTCATTGGGAAATTTGGAACTCAGAACGTTCAGATCATTAAATATAGTTGGCTGAGTGTTCTAATAGACCAAAATGGTTGAACTGTACCGGCGGCTCCACGGTGAAATGGTGTCATGAAACCAAACCAGTACTGGTGCTGATGGCTCTGTACTGATGTATATATACCAAGTGCTAACGAAAGGAGCTCCCTCTGATCCCCT
>LR778256.1:24289770-24292270 GCA_902810595.1 Coregonus sp. 'balchen'
GAGGTATCATCTCTTATGTGGATGGCTGAGCTCATCTCTCTATGTGGATGGCTGAGCTCATCTCTCTATGTGATGGCTGAGCTCATCTCTATGTGGATGGCTGAGCTCATCTCTTTATGTGGATGGCTGAGCTCATCTCTCTATGTGGATGGCTGAGCTCATCTCTTTATGTGGATGGCTGAGCTCATCTCTTTATGTGGATGGCTGAGCTCATCTCTTTATGTGGATGGCTGAGCTCATCTCTCTATGTGATGGCTGAGCTCATCTCTCTTTGGATGCTGAGCTCATCTCTTTAGTGGATGGCTGAGCTCATCTCTATGTGGATGGCTGAGCTCATCTCTTTATGTGGATGGCTGAGCTCATCTCTATATGTACAGTGAGGGAAAAAAGTATTTGATCCCCTGCTGATTTTGTACGTTTGCCCACTGACAAAGACATGATCAGTCTATAATTTTAATGGTAGGTTTATTTGAACAGTGAGAGACAGAATAACAACACAAAAATCCAGGAAACGCATGTCAAAATGTTATAAATTGATTTGCATTTTAATGAGGGAATAAGTATTTGACCCCCTCTGCAAAACATGGACTTAGTACTTGGTGGCAAAAACCCTTGTTGGCAATCACAGAGGTCAGACGTTTCTGTAGTTGGCCACCAGGTTTGCACAACATCTCAGGAGGGATTTTGTCCCACTCCTCTTTGCAGATCTTCTCTAACTCATTAAGCTTTCGAGGCTGCAAGTTTGGCAACCGAACCTTCAGCTCCCTCCACAGATTTTCTATTGGGATTAAGGTCTGGAGACTGGTTAGGCCACTCCAGGACCTTAATGTGCTCTTCTTGAGCCACTCCTTTGTTGCCTTGGCCGTGTGTTTGGGTCATTGTCATGCTGGAATACCCATCTGACCCATTTTCAATGCCCTGGCTGAGGGAAGGAGGTTCTCACCCAAGGCCCTGTCCATCGTCCCTTTGATGCGGTGAAGTTATCCTGTCCCCTTAGCGAAAAACACCCCCAAAGCATAATGTGTCCACACTCCATGTTTGACGGTGGGGATGGTGTTCTTGGGGTCGTAGGCAGCATTCCTCCTCTCCAAACCACGGCGAGTTGAGTTGATGCCAAAGAGCTCGATTTTGGTCTCACTGACCAACAACACTTCACCGAGTTCTCCTTGAATCATCAGATGTTCATTGGCAAACTTCAGATGGCCCTGTATATGTGCTTCTTGAGCAGGGGGACCTTGCGGGCGCTGCAGGATTTTTAGTCCTTCACGGCCGTAGTGTGTTACCAAGTTTTCTTGGTGACTATGGTCCCAGCTGCCTTGAGATCATTGACAAGATCCTCCCGTGTAGTTCTGGGGTTGATTCCTCACCGTTCTCCTGATCATTGCAACTCCACGAGGTGAGATCTTGCATGGAGCCCCAGGCCGAGGGAGATTGACAGTTATTTTGTGTTTCTTCCATTTGCGAATAATCGCCACCCAACTGTTGCACCATTCTCACCAAGATGCTTGGCGATGGTCTTGTAGCCCATTCCAGCCTTGTGTAGGTCTACAATCTTGTCCCTGACCATCCTTGGAGAGCTCTTTGGTCTTGGCCATGGTGGAGAGTTTGGAATCTGATTGATTGATTGCTTCCTGTGGACAGGTGTCTTTTATACAGGTAACAAACTGAGATTAGGAGCAACTCCCCTTTAAGAGTGTGCTCCTAATCTCAGCTCATACTGTATAAAAGACACCTGGGAGCCAGAAATCTTTCTGATTGAGAGGGGGTCAAAATACTATTCCCCTCATTAAAATGCAAATCAATTTATAACATTTTTGACATGCGTTTTTCTGGATTTTGTTTGTTGTTGTTATTCTGTCTCTCACTGTTCAAATAAAACCTAACCATTAACATTATAGAACTGATCATTTCTTTGTCAGTGGGCAAACGTACAAAATCCAGCAGGGGATCAAATACTTTTTTTTCCCTCACTGTGATGTCTCCTGTTGCCTTAGTGAGGTGTCCATAGTGCAGACTAAACATGTGATTTCGTGTCCCAGTCCAACACGCGTCACAAGGTGCTGGGGATGGAGTATTGTCCTGTGGCAGTCTGTATACGGGGCTGGAGGAGTCCTCTAACGCCCTACGGACTCCCTGAGGATGAGTTCCTTATAGTGTGCGAGGAGTGGGGGAAGGAGGACGGGACCACACACCACCCCACACACACACACACACACACACACCACACACACACACAACCCCACAACACAGACACAACACACACACACACACACACACACACACACCCCACCACACACAAACCCCAGACACACACACACACACACACAAGAGAAACACTCACCAAACACAAAAAAAAACACAAAAAAAACAACACACAAGACACAAACAAAACACCACAAAAAACAAACCACACACACAAACACACAAAACACAAAACACACACACACACACACCAAACACACACAAACAAAAACAAACACACACACACACACACACACAA
>LR778256.1:24294770-24414770 GCA_902810595.1 Coregonus sp. 'balchen'
ACAGTGTTAGGTTGACTGGTAGTTACTGTCCTGTGTGTTACAGTGTTAGGTTGACTGGTAGTGTTACTGTCCTGTATGTTACAGTGTTAGGTTGACTGGTAGTGTTACTGTCCTGTATGTTACAGTGTTAGGTTGACTGGTAGTGTTACTGTCCTGTATGTTACAGTGTTAGGTTGACTGGTAGTTACTGTCCTGTATGTTACAGTGTTAGGTTGACTGGTAGTGTTACTGTCCTGTATGTTACAGTGTTAGGTTGACTGGTAGTGTTACTGTCCTGTATGTTACAGTGTTAGGTTGACTGGTAGTGTTACTGTCCTGTATGTTACAGTGTTAGGTTGACTGGTAGTGTTACTGTCCTGTATGTTACAGTGTTAGGTTGACTGGTAGTGTTACTGTCCTCTATGTTGACTGTAACACTGCTCTGTGTTGAGGTGGTAATATGACTGTATTAACACTGTCCTGTATATTAACAGTAGCCGGTATGAACCACCTCAGAGAGTATGGTATCGTGCACCGCGACATCAAACCAGGCAACATCATGCGTGTCATCGGTGAGGACGGGAGGTCTGTCTATAAGCTGACTGACTTCGGAGCAGCCAGAGAACTAGAAGATGATGAACAGTTTGTCTCTCTTTACGGCACTGAGGAATATCTGGTGAGTCTCCTGCCCTCCGACCTCTTACCTCTCACCTACAGTAGGGCCCTTTACTGATCTAGGAGGAATGATGTGCTATGGACATGACCTCAACATGCCTTTGGTGTTTCTCTGTTTGTATCTAACAGCACCCTGATATGTATGAGCGTGCCGTGCTGAGGAAAGAGCACCAGAAGAAGTACGGTGCGACGGTTGACCTGTGGAGCATCGGAGTGACCTTCTTCCACGCTGCCACCGGGTCACTCCCCTTCAGGCCCTTCGAAGGACCACGCAGGAACAAGGAAGTCATGTAAGAACTACGTCCTGGTGACCTAGGGTGGTCTAGTGGTCTAAGAACTACGTCCTGGTGACCTAGGGTGGTCTAGTGGTCTAAGAACTACATCCTGGTGACCTAGGGTGGTCTAGTGGTCTAAGAACTACATCCTGGTGACCTAGGGTGGTCTAGTGGTCTAAGAACTACATCCTTGTGACCTAGGGTGGTCTAAGAACTACATCCTGATAACCTAGGGTGGTCTAGTGGTCTAAGAAACTACATCCTGATGACCTAGGGTGGTCTAGTGGGTCTAAGAACTTACATCCTGATGACCTAGGGGGGTCTAGTGGTCTAAGAACTACATCCTGGTGACCTAGGGTGGTCTAAGACAACTACATCCTGGTGACTAGGGTTGGTCTAGTGGTCTAAGAACGACATCCTGGTGACCTAGGGTGCTCTAAGAACTACATTCTGATGACCTAGGGTGGTCTAGTGGTCTAAGAACTACATCCTGGTGACCTAGGGTGGTCTAGTGGTCTAACTACATCCTGGTGACCTAGGGTGGTCTAGTGGTCTAACTACATCCTGGTGACCTAGGGTGGTCTAGTGGTCTAAGAACTACATCCTGGTGACCTAGGGTGGTCTAAGAACTACATCCTGGTGACCTAGGGTGGTCTAAGAACTACATCCTGGTGACCTAGGGTGGTCTAGTGGTCTAAGAACTACATCCTGGTGACCTAGGGTGGTCTAGTGGTCTAAGAACTACATCCTGGTGACCTAGGGTGGTCTAGTGGTCTAAGAACTACATCCTGGTGACCTAGGGTGGTCTAGTGGTCTAAGAACTACATCCTGATGACCTAGGGTGGTCTAGTGGTCTAAGAACTACATCCTGGTGACCTAGGGTGGTCTACATTTTACATTTACATTTTAGTCATTTAGCAGACGCTCTTATCCAGAGCGACTTACAGTTAGTGAATACATTTATTTTTTTTTTTTATACTGGCCCCCCGTGGGAAACGAACCCACAACCCTGGCGTTGCAAACGCCATGCTCTATCAACTGAGCTACATCCCTGCCGGCCATTCCCTCCCCTACCCTGGACGACGCTGGGCCAATTGTGCGCCGTCCATGAGTCTCCCGGTCGCGGCCGGCTGCGACAGAGCCTGGATTCGAACCAGGATCTCTAGTGGCACAGTTAGCACTGCAAAGCAGTGCCTTAGACCACTGCGCCACTCAGGAGGTTAACTACATCCTGGTGACCTAGGGTGGTCTAAGAACTACATCCTGATGACCTAGGGTGGTCTTGTGGTCTAAGAACTACATCCTGATGACCTAGGGTGGTCTAGTGGTCTAAGAACGACATCCTGGTGACCTAGGGTGGTCTAAGCCGCTTCCTTCGGAACACACAGTGCATTGGGAAAGTATTCAGACCCCTTGACTTTTTCCACATTTTGTTACGTTACAGCCTTATTCTAAAATTGATTAAATAAAAAATGTCCTCATCAGTCTACACCAAATACCCCATAATGACAAAGCGAAAACAGGTTTTTAGAAATTGTTGGTAATGTATTTAAAATATATATATAATTAAATATGTATTTACTTAAGTATTCAGACCCTTTGCTATGAGACTCGAAAATTGAGCTCAGGTGCATCCTGTTTCCATTGATCATCCTTGAGATGTTTCTACAACTTCATTGGAGTCCACCTGTGGTAAATTCAATTGATTGGACATGATTTGGAAAGGCACACACCTGTCTATATAAGGTCCCACAGTTGACAGTGCATGTCAGAGCAAAAACCAACCCATGAGGTCGAAGGAATTGTCCGTAGAGCTCCGAGACAGGATTATACAAATCTGTAAAAAGCACTTGGCAGCCCGCTTGGAGGTTGCCAAAAGGCACCTAAAGTATTCTCAGACTATGATAATCAAGATTCTCTGGTCTGATGAAACAAAGATTGAACTCTTTGGCCTGAATGCCGAGCGTCACGTCTGGAGGAAACCTGGCACCATCCCTACAGTGAAGCATGGTGGTGGCAGCATCATGCAGTGGGGATGTTTTTCAGCGGCAGGGACTGGGAGACTAGTCAGGATCAAGGCAAAGATGAACGGTCAAAGTACAGAGAGATCCTTGATGAAAACCTGCTCCCGAGCGCTCAGGACCTCAGACTGGGGTGAAGGTTCATCTTCCAACAGGACAACAACCCTAAGCACACAGCCAAGACACAACACAGGAGTGGCTTTGGGACAAGTCTCTGAATGTCCTTGAGTGGCCCAGCCAGAGCCCTGACTTAAACCCGACCGAACATCTCTGGAGAGACCTGAAAATAGCTGTGCAGCGACGATCCCCATCCAACCTGACAGAGCTTGAGAGGATCTGCAGAGAAGAATGGGAGAAACTCCCCAAATACAGGTGTGCCAAGCTTGTAGCGTCATACCCAAGAAGACTCAAGGCTGTAAACGCTGCCAAAGGTGCTTCAACAAAGTACTGAGATTAAAGGTTCTGAATACTTATGTAAATGTGTTATTTGCTGAAAAAAAATCTAAAAACCAGTTTTTGCTTTGTCATTATGGGGTATTGTGTGTAGATTGATGAGGGGGGGAAAAACAATTTGATACATTTTAGAATAAGGCTGTAACATAAACAAAAGGGGGTTTAAAATTTAAAGAGGTCGAGACTTTTTGAATTCCTGTAAATTTGCTGCCGCCGCGCATGGGTTGGGAAACGGCCCCAATGCTATTTTTAGGGCCTTTTATTTTTATCTTTCCTCTTTAAACCCCAAAAAGGCAAAATAGGGAGGAAGGGTTTTTAAGTGACGCTTTTTGGGCCTGTTCCCCATTTTAGGTTTTTAAGATAAACACAAGAAGCCCCCCGGAACCCTCTCAGGGGCCGAAAGTTTGGAACGGGAAGATTTAGGGGGGCACGGGGGGGGCCTGTCTCCCGCAAACCCGTCCAAGTAGTACTAGTTACCCCTACCTCAAAAACCCGACCTCTGAAACCCCTACCCCGACCCCTTAAACCCCTTTCCCCGGGCCTTGACCCTGAAACCCCTTTTCCCCGAAACCCCCTTTCCCCTGACCCCTGACCTTACCCCCCGGGGGGGGCCTTACCCCGACCTGACCCCTGACCTCTGACCTCTACCCCTGACCTCTACCCCCCACCCTTTTCCTCTACCCCTAACCCCCTTTCCTCTACCCCTGACCCCGGGCCTCTACCCCTGAACCCCCTTACCTTACCCCTGAAACCTTTTGACCCCCTACCCCCGACCCCCGAAACCCCTTTCCCCGACCTCTGACCCCAAACCCGGCCCCTTACCCCGGGCCTTACCCCTTTACCCCCACCTTTCCCCCGACCCCTTCCTCTTTCCCCGGGCCTCGACCTCTAAATTCCTTACCTCTTTAAACCCCGAAACCCCACCCCCGACCCCCGAACCCTCTACCCCCGACCCCCCACCTGACCCGGCCTCGGGCCTTTTAAAAACCTTTCCCCCTTTAAACCCCGTCTTTTCTGCACCCCTTCCAAGAGGTCCTTGGTCCCTTAAAAAAAAAAAATAATCTGAAACCCCTTTACCCCTCCTCCAGGGGCCTAAGGCCGGGGGGGCTAAAATATTTGAGGGGACCTCCAACCCCTTGCGTTTTAACCCCGGGGGTCCAGAGCCTGGGTGACCCCCGTCCTAGCCAAACCCCCTTTTGGGGGCTAACCTCTCTCTCCTCCTCTCCTCCCGGGGCCCCCCAAAGGGCCCGTGACCCCAAAATTTTCCTTTGCCAAAAATTTGGAGGCAAAATCTCTCCTCTTCTCTTTTCTCTCTCTCTCTCCCTCTCCTTTCCCGGGGCCCTTTAAACCGGCCCCCGACCCAAATTAAAAAATTTGGAGGCTAAACCCCTTTTCCCCTCTTTATTCTCTTTCTCTTCTTTTCTCTCTTCTCCTCTCCCCTCCCTCTCTCTCTTCCCCCCTCCAAGGGGGCCCCCAAACCGCTGACCCCCAGTTTGCTAGCCAACATCTTGGAGGCCCAAACCCCTCTTTCTCTCTCTCTCTCCTCCAGGGGGCCCCAAGGGGCCTGCGACCCCAGGTAGCCAAATCTTGGAGGCAAACCCCTCCTCTCTCTCTTTTTCTCTCCTCCGGGGCCTCCCGTGCCTGTGGGGCCCCAAATGCTAGCCAAAAATCTTGGAGGCTAACCTTCTCTCTTCTCTCCCCCCCAAAGGGGCCCCAGTGGGCCCGTGACCCCAGTGCTAGCCCAAATCTTGGGGGGCTAACCTTCTCTTTTCTCTCTCTCCTCCAGGGGCCTCCAAAAAGCCTGTGAAACCCCGTCCAGCCAACATTTGGAGGCCTTTAACCCTCTCTCTCTCCTTTTATCTCTTTCCTTTCCAAAGGGGGCCCCCAGTGCCTGTGACCCCAGTGCTAGCCAAAACTTGAAGGCTAAACCCCTTTTTCTCTCTCTCTCTCTCTCTCTTCCCCTCTCCTCTCTCCCCAGGGGGCCCCCAGAGCCTTTTGACCCCCGTCCCAGCCAAATCTTGGAGGGCCCAAAACCCCTCTCTCTCTCTCTCTCTTTCCTCCAGGGGCCTCCAGTGCCTGCTGACCCCAGTGCTAGCCAACATTTGGAGGTAACCTCCTCTCCTCCTCTCTCCTCTCTCTCTCTCTTCTCCTCTCTCTTCTCTCCTTTCCCGGGGGGGCCCCGTGCCTGCTGACCCCCGTGCTAGCCAAAATCTTGGAGGCTAAAACCCCTTTTCTCTTCTTTCCTCCAGGGGCCCCCAGTGCCTGGGAAACCCCCGTCCAAACCAAAATCTTGGAGGATAACCTCTCCTCCCTCTCTCTCTCTCCCCCTTTCCCTCCAGGGGGGCCTTTCCCGTGCCTTTTGACCCCAGTGCTAGCCAACATCTTGGAGGCTAACCTCTCTCCTCTCTCTCTCCTCCTCCAGGGGCCTCCAGTGCCTGCTGACCCCCCGTCCTAAACCCAAAATCTTGGAGGCTAACCTCTCCCCCCTCTCTTTTCCTCCAGGGCCTCCAGTGCCCGTGACCCCCGTGTTTGCCCCCATCTTTGGGGGGCTTTAAACCCCTCTCTCTCTCTTTCCTCCAGGGGCCTCCGAGGCCCGCTGACCCCAGTCCTGCCAAAATCTTGGAGGGTAAACCCCATTTGCTCTTTTCCCCCAGGGGCCTCCAGAGCCCGTGACCCCCGTGCTAGCCAAAAATTTGGAGGGGTAAAACCCCTGCTTCCTTTCCTTTCCCGGGGCCTCCAGAGCCCGCGACCCCAGTTTAGCCAACATTTGGAGGCAACCTCTCTCCTTCTCTCTCTTCCCCCCTCCAGGGGGCCCCAAAGAGCCCGGAACCCCCGTGCTACCAACATCTTGGGGGTAACCCCCTTTTCTCCCCTTTCCCCCTCAGGGGCCTCCAGAAACCTTTCGGGCCCCGTGCTAGGGCCAAACCCCTTTGGGGGCTAACCTCTCTCTTTCTCTTTCCTCCCGGGGCCTCCAGAGCCGGGTGAAACCCCGTGTAGCCAAAACTTGGAGGCCCCCAAATCTCTCTCTCTTTTCTCTCTTCTCTTTTCCTCCAGGGGCCTCCCCGGCCTGCCTTTACCCCAGGCTAGCCAACTCTTGGAGGCTAACCCCCTCTCTCTCTTTCCTAGGGGGCCCCAGAGCCGGTGACCCATGCTAGCCAAAAAATTTGGGGGGCCCGACCAGGAGGGGTTTTGGGGCTTTGACCAGTTCTTTGCTGAGACCAGTGATATCCTGCATCGTACCGTGGTGTTGGTCTTTAGTCTGCAGCAGGCGACTCTCCATACATTACATCCACCAGTAATACGTGAGTCTATACTACATTACATCCACCAGTATAATACGTGAGTCTGTACTACATAAATCCACCAGTATAATACGTGAGTCTATACTACATATACATCCACCAGTATAATACGTGAGTTTTATACTACATATAATCCACCAGTATAATACGTGAGTATACTACATATACATCCACCAGTATAATACGTGAGTCATACTACATATACATCCACCAGTATAATACGTGAGTCTGTACTACAATACATCCACCAGTATAATACGTGAGTCCCGTACTACAAAACATCCCGTATAATACGTGAGTCTATACTACATATACATCCACCAGTACAATACGTGAGTCTGTACACATATACATCCACCCGTACAATACGTGAGTCTGTTTCTACATATACTCCAAACCCGTATAATACGTGAGTCTGTACTACATATAATCCACCAGAAATACGGAGTCTATACTACATTACATCCACCAGTATAATACGTGAGTCTGTATACATATACATCCCCCAGTATAATACGTGAGTCTGTACTACAAAATACATCCACCAGTATAATACGGAGTCTGTACTACATATAATCCACCAGTATAATACGTGAGTCTATACTACATATACATCCACCCGTACAAAACGTGAGTTGTACTACATAACATCCACCAGTCTAATACGTGAGTCTATACTACATATAAATCCACCAGTACAAACGTGAGTCTGTACTACATATACATCCACCAGTATAATACGTGAGTCATACTACATTAACAAACACCAGTATAATACGTGAGTCTGTACTACATATACATCCACCAGTACAATACGTGAGTCTATAAATACATATACTCCACCAGTATAAAACGTGAGTCTATACACATTACATCCACCAGTACAATACGTGAGTCTATACTACATATACATCCACCAGTATAATACGTGAGTCTATACTACATATACATCCACCAGTATAATACGTGAGTCTGTACTACATATACATCCACCAGTACAATACGTGAGTCTATACTACATTACATCCACCAGTATAATACGTGAGTCTAACTACATTACATCCACCAGTATAATACGTGAGTCTATACTACATATACATCCACCAGTATAATACGTGAGTCTGTACTACATATACATCCACCAGTATAATACGTGAGTCTATACTACATATACATCCACCAGTATAATACGTGAGTCTATACTACATATACATCCACCAGTATAATACGTGAGTCTATACTACATATACATCCACCAGTATAATACGTGAGTCTGTACTACATATACATCCACCAGTATAATACGTGAGTCTGTACTACATAACATCAACCAGTATAATACGTGAGTTATACTACATATACACCACCAGTATAATAGTGAGTCTGTACTACATATTTCATCCACCAGTATAATACGTGAGTCTGTACTACATATACATCCACCAGTATAATACGTGAGTCTATACTACATATACATCCACCAGTATAATACGTGAGTCTCCACTACTATACATCCACCAGTTAATACATGAGTCTATACTACTATACATCCACCAGTATAATACGTGAGTCTATACTACATATACATCCAACCCCGTAAAGTGAGTCTATACTACATATACATCCACCAGTATAATACGTGAGTCCTATACTACATATACATCCACCAGTATAATACGTGAGTCTATACTACATATACATCCACCCCGTATAATACGTGATCTATACTAATATACATCCACCAGTATAATACGTTTAGTCTATACTACATATACATCCACCAGTATATACGTGAGTCTATACTACCCTATACATCCACCAGTACAATACGTGAGTCTATACTATATACATCCACCAGTACAATACGGAGTCTATACTACATATACATCCACCAGATAATACGTGAGTCTATACTACATATACATCCAACCAGTATAAAAACGTGAGTCTATACTACATATACAAACCCCCAGTATAATACGTGAGTCTGTACTACATATACATCCACAGTACAATACGTGAGTCTGTACACATATAATCCACCAGTATAATACGTGAGTCTATACTACATATGCATCCACCAGTATAATACGTGAGTCTGTACTAATATGCATCCCCAGTACAATACGTGAGTCTGTTTCTACATATACATCCACCAGTAATACGTGAGTCTGTACTACATATACATCCACCCGTATAATACGTGAGTCTATACTACATATACATCCACCAGTATAAAAGTGAGTCTATACTACATATACATCCACCCGTTTTAATACGTGGGGTCTATACTAACATATACATCCACCAGTATAATACGTGAGTCTATACTACATATACATCCACCAGTATAATACGTGAGTCTATACTACATATACATCCACCAGTATAATACGTGAGTCTATACTACATATACATCCACCAGTATAATACGTGAGTCTATACTACATAACATCCACCAGTAAATACGTGAGTCTATACTACATATAAAATCCACCAGTATAATAACGTGAGTCTGTACTACATATACATCCACCAGTACAATACGTGAGTCTGTACTACATATACATCCACCAGTACAATACGTGAGTCTATACTACATATACATCCACCAGTACAATACGTGAGTCTATACTACATATACATCCACCAGTACAATACGTGAGTCTGTACTACATATACATCCACCAGTACAATACGTGAGTCTGTACTACATATACATCCACCAGTATAATACGTGAGTCTGTACTACATATACATCCACCAGTATAATACGTGAGTCTGTACTACATATACATCCACCAGTACAACTTGAGTCCTATACTACATATACATCCACCAGTACAATATGTGAGTCTGTACTACTATACATCCCAGTTTTAATACGGAGTCTGTACTACATATACATCCACCAGTATAATACGTGAGTCTGTACTACATATACATCCACCAGTACAATACGTGAGTCTATACTACATATACAACCACCAATATAATACGTGAGTCTGTACTACATATCCATCCACCAGTACAATACGTGAGTCTGTACTACATATACATCCACCAGTACAATACGTGAGTCTGTACTACATATACATCCACCAGTACAATACGTGAGTCTCCACTACATATACATCCACCAGTATAATACGTGAGTCTATACTACATATACATCCACCAGTACAATACGTGAGTCTATACTACATATACATCCACCAGTATAATACGTGAGTCTTACTACATATACATCCACCAGTATAATACGTGAGTCTGTACACATAATCCCCAGTATAATACGTGAGTCTGTACTAATAACATCCACCAGTACAATACGTGAGTCTGTATAATATACATCCACCAGTATAATACGTGAGTCTGTACTACATATACATCCACCAGTATAATACGTGAGTCTGTATACATATACATCCACCAGTAAAAATCCCTGAGTCTGTACTACATAACATCCACCAGTATAATACGTGACTCTCCACTACATACATCCACCAGTATAATACGTGAGTCTGTACTACATATACATCCACCAGTATAATACGTGAGTCTGTACTACATATACATCCACCAGTATAATACGTGAGTCTATACTACATATACATCCACCAGTATAATACGTGAGTCTATACTACATATACATCCACCAGTACAATACGTGAGTCTATACTACATATACATCCACCAGTATAAAGTGAGTCTAACTAATATACACCCCCAGATAATACGGAGTCTGTACTACATATACATCCACCAGTATAAACGTAGTCTATACTACATATACATCCACCCGTATAAAACGTGAGTCTATACTACATATACATCCACCAGTATAATACGTGAGTCTATACTACATATACATCCACAGTATAATACGTGAGTATATACTACATATACATCCACCAGTATAATACGTGAGTCTATACTACATATACATCCACCAGTACAATACGTGAGTCTATACTACATATACATCCACCAGTATAATACGTGAGTCTGTACTACATATACATCCACCAGTACAATACGTGAGTCTGTACTACATATACATCCACCAGTACAATACGTGAGTCTATACTACATATACATCCACCAGTACAATACGTGAGTCTATACTACTATAATCCAAACCCGTACAATACGTGAGTCTGTACTACATATACATCCACCAGTACCAATACGTGGGGTCTGTACTACATATACATCCACCAGTACAATACGTGAGTCTGTAAATACTATACATCCACCAGTATAAAACGTGAGTCTGTACTACATAACATCCACCCGTATAATACGGAGTCTGTACTACATATACATCCACCGACAATACGTGAGTCTGTACTACATATACATCCACCAGTACAATACGTGAGTCTGTACTACATATACATCCACCAGTATAATACGTGAGTCTGTACTACATATACATCCACCAGTATAATACGTGAGTCTGTACTACATATACATCCACCAGTACAATACGTGAGTCTATTACATAATACACCCCGTATAATACGTGAGTCTGTACTACATATCCATCCACCAGTACAATACGTGAGTCGTACTACATATACATCCACCAGTACAATCTGAGTCTGTAATACATATACATCCACCAGTACAATACGTGAGTCTCCACTACATAAATCCACCAGTATAATACGTGAGTCTATACTACATATCATCCCCCAGTACAATACGGAGTTATACTACATATACATCCACCAGTATATACGTGAGTCTTTTACTACATATAAATCCACCAGTATAATACGTGAGTCTGTATACATATACATCCCCCAGTAAAACGTGGAGTCTGTACTACATATACATCCACCAGTACAATAAGTGAGTCTGACTACATATACATCCACCAGTATAATACGTGAGTCTGTACTACATATACATCCACCAGTACAATACGTGAGTCTGTACTACATATACATCCACCAGTACAATACGTGAGTCTGTACTACATATACATCCACCAGTATAATACGTGACCTCCACTACATATACATCCACCAGTATAATACGTGAGTCTGTATACAATACATCCACCAGTATAAAACGTGAGTCTATACTACATATACATCCACCGTATAATACGTGAGTCTATACTACATTTTACATCCACCCCTTTCAATACGTGAGTCTATACTACATATACATCCACCAGTATAATACGTGAGTCTATACTACATATCATCCACCAGTATAATACGTGAGTCTGACTACATATACATCCACCAGTTATAATACGTGAGTTATACTACTATGCATCCACCAGTAATACGTGAGTCTGTTTCTACATATACATCCACCATTACAATACGTGGTCTATACTACATATACATCCACCAGTGTAATACGTGGGGTTTTACTACATATACATCCACCAGTACAATACGTGAGTCTATACTACTATACATCCACCAGTATAATACGTGAGTTTTGTTCTACATATACATCCACCAGTATAATAGTGAGTCTGTACTACATATACATCCACCAGTATAATACGTGAGTCTATACTACATATACATCCACCGTACAATACGTGAGTCTGTACTACATATACATCCACCAGTATAAAACGTGAAATCTATATACATATTTCATCCACCAGTATAATACGGGAGTCTGTACTACAAACATCCACCAGTATAATACGTGAGTCTGGGACTACATATACATCCCCCAGTATAATACGTGAGTCTATACTACATATACATCCACCAGTATAATAGTGAGTCTATACTACTAACATCCACCAGATAATACGTGAGTCTATATACAATACATCCACCAGTATAATACGTGAGTCTGTACACAATACATCCACCAGTACAATACGT
The DNA here is from genome assembly GCA_902810595.1 of Coregonus sp. 'balchen'. Lineage (NCBI taxonomy): Eukaryota > Metazoa > Chordata > Actinopteri > Salmoniformes > Salmonidae > Coregonus > Coregonus sp. 'balchen'. The sequence continues at coordinate 24,307,346 of LR778256.1, forward strand.
GAGTCTGTATAATATACATCCACCAGTATAATACGGAGTCTAACTACATAACATCCACAGTATAATAGTGAGTCTGGACTACATATACATCCACCAGTATAATACGTGAGTCTGTTTCTACATATACATCCACCCGTATAATACGTGAGTCTATACTACATAACATCCACCAGTACAATACGTGAGTCTGTATACATTATACATCCCCCAGTATAATAGTGGGGTCTATACTACATATACATCCACCAGTATAATACTTGAGTCTGTCTAACATATACATCCACCAGTACAATACGTGAGTCTATAATACAGTGCATTCGGAAACTATTCAGATCCCTTGACTTTTTTCCCCATTTTGTTACGTTACAGCTTTTTCTAAAATTGATTTCATTTTTTTTCCCCCTCATCAATCTACACCACAATACCCCATAATGACAAAGCGAAAACAGTTTTTTAGAGATTTTGGGGAAAATGTAAAACAAAAATATGACATTTACAGAAGTATTCAGACCTTTACTCAGTACTTTGTTGAAGCACCTTTGGCAGCGATTTCAGCCTCGAGTTTCTTGGGTATGACGCTACAAGCTGGCCACCTGTATTGGGGAGTTTCTCCCATTCTTCTCTGCTGATCCTCTCAAGCTCTGTCAGGTTGGATGGGGGGAACGTCGTGCAAAAGCATTTTCAGGTTCTCCAGAGATGTTAGATCGGGTTTAAGTAGATCAAATCAAAAGTTATTTTTACATACACGGTTTAGCAAAGTTAGAGGGGGTAGTGAAAATTTCTTGTGCTTCAGCTCCGACGTGCAGTTTAAATCTAACAAGTCATATCTAACAATTTTACAAACATATACCCAATACACACAAAAATAGTAAGGAATGGAATTTAAGAAATATACATTTTAAAAGGACGAGCAATGACAGAGCGGCATGGACTAAGATACAGTAGAATATTATAGAATAGAATGCAAATATATAATATGAGAGAGTAGTGCAAAGATATGGAAACATTAATAAAGTGACTAGTGTTCCATTTTTAAAGTGGCCAGTGATTTCAATAGGCAGCAGCAGCCTCTAATGTGCTAGTGTTGGCTAAATTTTAAAAGTTGATGGCCTTGAGATAGAAGCAGTTTCCAGTCTCTCGGTCCCAGCTTTGATGCACCTGTACTGACCTCGCCTTCTGGATGATAGCGGGCTCTGGCTGGGCCACTCAAGGAGATCGGGCGGCAGGTAGCTTAGTGGGTAAGAGCATTGTGCCAGTAACCGAAAGGTCGCTGGTTCTAATCCCCGAGCCGACTAGGTGAAAAATCTGTTGATGTGCCCTTAAGCAAGGCACTTAACCCTAATTGCTCCTGTAAGTCGCTCTGGATAAGAGCGTCTGCTAAATGACTAAAATGTAAATGTAATTCAGAGACTTGTCCCGAAGCCACTCCTGAGTTGTCTTGAGATGCACTCTGAGTGGTAGAGCAGTAATGTTATTGAAGGAACATAACGATGTGCTCTGAGATGTACTCTGAGTGATAGAGCAGTAATGTTATTGAAGGAACATAACGATGTGCTCTGAGATGCACTCTGAGTGGTAGAGCAGTAATGTTATTGAAGGAACATAACGATGTGCTCTGAGATGCACTCTGAGTGATAGAGCAGTAATGTAATTGAAGGAACATAACGATGTGCTCTGAGATGCACTCTGAGTGATAGAGCATAATGTTATTGAAGGAACATAACGATGTGCTCTGAGATGCACTCTGAGTGATAGAGCAGTAATGTTTATTGAAGGAACATAACGATGTGCTCTGAGATGCACTCTGAGTGGTAGAGCATAATGTTATTGAGACATAACGATGTGTCTGAGATACTCTTGGTAGAGACAGTAAGTTATAAAGGACATAACATGGCCAGATCACTTATGTGGGAGTATGTTTTGACCATTACGTTCTCTGAGATGATCTCTCAGTTGTCAGAGAGTATGTGATTGAGGAACAACATTTGTCTCTGAGATGTAGATCGGGTCAAGAGTCAGTAATGTTATTGAAAACTACACGTGTTTAAGCACCTGTTGATAGAGCGTGTTATTGAAGGAAATAACGATGTGCTCTGAGATCGACGTGAGTGGTAAGATAGCAAGTTATTGAAGAACACAACATGTACCATAGATGCACCTAGTGTAAGGCAGGAATTTAATGAAGGAAACATAACATGGTCGAGCATGACTAGAGCGGTATGGAGTAAGTAGTAGAAGAATAACGATGATGCAGATCACTCTGATATAGAGAGATGTATTGAAGGGAAACATTAATAGATGACTTAGTGGTTCCATGTTATTGAAAAGTGGCCATGATTTCAACTGAGTGAAGCAGCAGTACTGTATTGAGACTAGTTGGTTTAATTCACCGAGTTGATGGCCGTTGAGATAGAACATAACGAGTGCTCTCGGTGCCACTTGAGTGTATGACCCGCCGTAATGTTGAAGATAGCGGTGCTCTGGATGCCTTGGTGTGACGTAAGTATTGGGACATAGCTTATGGTTAAGAGCCTGAGTGCCGTAACAGAAAGAGGTACGATGTGTCTAGATCACTCGAGTGAGAGCAGTGTTATGAAAAAATTGCTCTGGTGTGATTGGTGGCAGTTAAGTAAGATAACATACATGTGCTCTGAGATGCCTCTGTGATAGAGCGTCTGTTATGAGACATAAATTGTTAATGACTTCTGAGGGAGCGTTGTCCGAAGAACCATACGATGTGTCTGAGATGCACTCTGAGTGGTAGAGCAGTAATTTATTGAAGGAACATAACGATGTGCTCTGAGATGCACTCTGAGTGGTAGAGCAGTAATGTTATTGAAGGAACATAACGATGTGCTCTGAGATGCACTCTGAGTGGTAGAGCAGTAATGTTATTGAAGGAACATAACGATGTGCTCTGAGATGCACTCTGAGTGGTAGAGCAGTAATGTTATTGAAGGAACATAACGATGTGCTCTGAGATGCACTCTGAGTGGTAGAGCAGTAATGTTATTGAAGGAACATAACGATGTGCTCTGAGATGACTCTGAGTGGTAGAGCAGTAATGTTATTGAAGGAACATAACGATGTGCTCTGAGATGCACTCTGAGTGGTAGAGCAGTAATGTTATTGAAGGAACATAACGATGTGCTCTGAGATGCATCTGAGTGGTAGAGGCAGTAATGTTATTGAAGGACATAACGATGTGCTCTGAGAATGCACTTGAGTGGTAGAGCAGTAATGTTATTGAAGGAACATAACGATGTGCTCTGAGATGCATCCTGAGTGTAGAGCAGTAATGTTATTGAAGGAACATAACGATGTGCTTGGAGATGCACTCTGAGTGGTAGAGCAGGTAATGTTATTGAAGGAACATAACGATGTGCTCTGAGATGCATCTGAGTGGTAGAGCAGTAATGTTATTGAAGGAACATAACGATGTGCTCTGAGATGCACTCTGAGTGGTAGAGCAGTAATGTTTATTGAAGGAACATAACGATGTGCTCTGAGATGCACTATGAGTGGTAGAGCAGTATGTTATTGAAGGAACATAACGATGTGCTCTGAGATGCACTCTGAGTGGTAGAGCAGTAATGTTATTGAAGGGAAACCATAACGATGTGCTCTGAGATGCACTCTGAGTGGTAGAGCAGTAATGTTATTGAAGGAACATAACGATGTGCTCTGAGATGCACTCTGAGTGGTAGAGCAGTATGTTATTGAAGGAACATAACGATGTGCTCTGAGATGCACTCTGAGGGGTAGAGCAGTATGTTATTGAAGGAACATAACGATGTGCTCTGAGATGCACTCTGAGTGATAGAGCAGTAATGTTATTGAAGGAACATAACGATGTGCTCTGAGATGCACTCTGAGTGGTAGAGCAGTAATGTTATTGAAGGAACATAACGATGTGCTCTGAGATGCACTCTGAGTGGTAGAGCAGTAATGTTATTGAAGGAACATAACGATGTGCTCTGAGATGCACTCTGAGTGGTAGAGCAGTAATGTTATTGAAGGAACATAACGATGTGCTCTGAGATTGCACTCTGAGTGGCTAGAGCAGTAAGTATTTATTGAAGGCAACTAACGATGTGCTCTGAGATGCACTCTGAGTGGTAGCAGAGCAGTATATGTTATTTGAAGGAAACATAACGATGTGCTCTGAGATGCACTCTGAGTGGTAGAGCAGTTAATGTTTTATTGAAGGGAACATAACGATGTGCTCTGAGATTTGCACTCTGGTGGTTAGAGCAAGTAATGTTATTGAAGGAACATAACGATGTGCTCTGAGATGACCCTCTGAGTGGGTTTAGAGCAGTAATGTTTATTGAAGGAACATAACGATGTGCTCTGAGATGCACTCTGACAGGGTAGAGCAGGTATGTTATGGAAGGGAACATAACGATGTGCTCTGAGATGCACTCTGAGTGGTTAGAGCAGTAATGTTATTGAAGGAACATAACGATGTGCTCTGAGATGCACTCTGAGTGGTAGAGCAGTAATGTGTATTGAAGGAACATAACGATGTGCTCTGAGATGCACTCTGAGTGGTTAGAGCAGTAATGTTATTGAAGGAACATAACGATGTGCTCTGAGATTGCACTCTGAGTGGTAGAGCAGTAATGTTATTGAAGGAACATAACGATGTGCTCTGAGATGCACTCTGAGTGGTAGAGCAGTAATGTTATTGAAGGAACATAACGATGTGCTCTGAGATGCACTCTGAGTGATAGAGCAGTAATGTTATTGAAGGAACATAACGATGTGCTCTGAGATGCACTCTGAGTGGTAGAGCAGTAATGTTATTGAAGGAACATAACGATGTGCTCTGAGATGCACTCTGAGTGGTAGAGCAGTAATGTTATTGAAGGAACATAACGATGTGCTCTGAGATGCACTCTGAGTGGTAGAGCAGTAATGTGCACTTGAGGTGTAGGGCTTTATCGGTATTTAAAGCGCGCACTTCCGGGTTTTTCCGATCACGAGTAAATCCGATTGAGTATCAAGTGTGATAAAACGGATTAGGAGCACGGGTATGAGGAGATCGGCACACCTCTACTTTTTACTGTGTCTTTGTCTGTCTGTTCTTCATGTGAAGAACACAACACTGTTGTTCTAGTAATAATTATCACAATAATATACTGAACTACAATAGAAAAGGCAACATGTGTTTCATGACCTGAAATTAAAGATCCCGGACATTTTCCATACGCACAAAAAGCTTATTTCTCTCCAAATGTTGTGCACAAATTTGTTTACATCCCTGTTAGTGATCATTTCTCCTTCGCCAAGATAATCCATCCACCTGACAGGTGTGGCATATCAAGAAGCTGAGGGAGCGTGCAACTGGAATGCCGATTGCAGGAATGTCCAACTGAGCTGTTGCCAGAGAATTAATGTTCATTTCTCTACCATTAGCCGCCTCCAACGTCGTTTTAGAGAATTTGGCAGTACGTCCAACCGGCCTCACAACCGCAGACCACGTGTAACCACGCCAGCCCAGGACCTCCACATCCGGGCTTCTTCACCTGTGGGATCGTCGGGGGAGGGGGATTTCTGAGGAGTATTTCTGTCTGTAATAAAGCCCTTTTGTGGGGGAAAAATTAATTCTGAGTGGCTGGGCCTGGCTCCCCAGTGGGTGGGCCTATGCCCACCCATGGCCGCGCCCCTGCCCAGTCAGGGCCTAATTTATTTATTTCAATTGACTGATTTCCTTCTATGAACTGTAACTCAGTAAAATCTTTGAAATTGTTTACATTTTTGTTCAGTGTAGTAATTCAAAACAAAACCTCTTGATAACCTCAGACGAGCTGCATGTAGCCTAGCGGTTAGAGTGTTGGGCCAGTAACCTAAAGGTCGCTAGTTCTAATCCCCGAGCCAACAAGGTGAAAAATCTGCCGACGTGCCCTTGAGCAAGGCACTTAACCATAATTGCTCCAGGACTCTGGCCGTAAACCCCCTATCCGAGGGTGGCTCAGAGGGAGTTTGGATATGCAAAAAAAAAAAAAAAACATTTCAATTTCACACATGGTATTAATGTTGTAAAACAAGTATAAAGCAGCCCACCATACAACCAGAGTGATTCAATTTCTCTGTAAACTGCAGATCCTCCTCTGTCCACAGGGAGAATAGAGGCCGTCACCCCTTAAACCTCTGACCTCTCTCCCCTAGGGCGACGCTCTTTCAGGAGCTGTTTGTCCCTCCGGCGGTGGCAGTATCCCGGTCCACAAAACCAGGGAGCTTCCTGTACGAGGGCCGCGTCGCCCTGCAGCTTGAGACCCAACCGCCAGGGCCCAGGACCTTCCACACGGACCTCCAGAGGGAACAATCCCATCATGGCCTGCTCAGCAGGGAGTCCGTGGCTACACGGTGGGGGGCTCATCCTTTCGAAAGACCGTACGTCCTTATTATTCAACATCCATTCTGGAAATTGTATTTACCACTGACATAGAAAACAACATGGAAAGTATTGGGTTCCATGGTCCATGAGCTGAAATTACAAGATCCCAGACATCTTCCGTAAAGCACAAAAAGCTTATGTTTCCTCACATTTTGGGCACAAATGTGTTTCCAGTATCGTCCCTTGTTAGTGAGCAATGGTGTTTTACAGTACGTTCCCTGGTGGGTGAGAAATTTTTTACATAGTCCCTGTTGGTAGCAATTTTTTCCCCCGTACCCCCTGTTGGTGACAATGGGTTTGTACCCCCTGTTAGTGAGCAAGTTTTTTAGTACGTCCCTTTTGAGAAATGTTTTTAAGTACCCCCTTTTAGTAGCAATGTTTTCCAGTACTCCCTTTTGGTGAAAATGTTTTTCCAGTCGCCCCTGTTAGTGAAAATTTTTTCCCCAGTCCCCCTGTGGGAGCAATGTGTTTCCATTACGTCCCTGTTAGGAGCAATGTTTTTTCAGTCTCCCGTGGGGGCTGTTTTTACAGTACCCTTTTTATAGCAATGTGTTCAGTACGCCCCTGTTAGTGACATGTGTTTCCATACGTCCCCGTTGGTGAGCAATGGTTTTTACGTACGTCCCTGTTGGTGAGAAATGTTTCAGTCGTCCCTGTTGGTGAGAAGGGTTTTTTCGTACGTCGTTTGAGCAATTTTTTCCAGTACTCCCTTTTGGAGCATGGTTTTCCAACGCCCTGTTAGTGAGAAATTTTTCCGTACGCCCCTGTTAGGGGCCCAAAGTTTTAAGTAGCCCTTTTGGTGACTGTGTTCCAGACGTCCCTTTTGGGAGCAATGGTTTTCCAGTACGCCCCTGTTTAGCAATTTTTTCCATACGCCCCTTTTGTGGAAATGTGTTTACAGTACGCCCCTTTTTTGGGGACAATTGTTTCCGTACGTCCCTTTTGTGGCAATGTGTTTCCAGTAGTCCTTTTAGTGGCAATTTTTTTCCATACGCCCCGTTGGGCAATGGTTTCCGAGTCCTGTTGGTTTAGAAAGGTTTCCAGTACCCCCTGTTAGTGAGCAAGTTTTTCCGTACGCCCCTGTTTTTGGAAATTTGTTTACGTACGTCCCTTTTAGGAGCAAGTTTTTTCCAGTAGTCCCTGTTAGTGGAAAGTGTTTTCCAGTACGCCCCTTTTTTGGTGAGCAATGTGTTTACAGTCGCCCCGTTGGTAGAAATTTTTTTACAGTCGTCCCTTTGGGAGCAATGTTTTCAGTCGTCCCTGTTTTTTTGAGCAAGGGTTTTTACTACGCCCTGTTAGTGACAATGTGTTTACAGTACCCCCTTTTAGTGAGAAATGTGTTTACAGTCCCCCTGTTAGGAGCAATGTTTTCCTAGCCCTTGGTGACAAGTGTTTCCATACGCCCTTTTTAGTGAGCAATGTGTTTCCAGTACGTCCCTGTTAGTGAGCATTTCTCCTTTGCCAAGATAATTGACCTGACTACAGTTCGGTGTCGTACCCGACTTCTGTGGGCAAATGCTCACCTTCGATGGCCACTGGCATGCTGGAGAAGTGTGGCTCTTCACGGATGAATTCCCGGTTTCAACTGTAACCGGGCAGATGGCAGACAGCGTGTATGTGTGTTGTGTGGGCGAGCAGCTGGCTGATGTCAACGTTGTGAACAGAGTTCCCCATGGTGGCGGTGGGGTTATGGTATGGTCAGGCATAAGCTACGGACAACGAACACAGTTGCAATTTATCGATGGAAATTTGAATGCATAGAGATACCGTGACTACATCCACCACCAACACCTCATGTTTCAGCATGATAACGCACGGCTCCATGTCGCAAGGATCTGGACACAATTCCCGGAAGCTGAAAATGTCCCAGTTCTTCCATGGCCCTGCCATACTCACCAGACATGTCACCCCATTGAGCATGTTTGGGATGCTCTGGATCAACGTCTACGACAGCATGTTCCAGTTCCTGCCAATATCCAGCAACTTCGCACAGCCATTGAAGAGGAGTGGGACAACATTCAACAGGCCACAATCAACAGCCTGATCAACTCTATGGGAAGGAGATGTGTCGCGCTGCATGAGACAAATGGTGGTCACACCAGATACTGACTGGCTTCTGATCCACGCCCCTACCTTTTTTTAAGGTATCTGATTAGGATATAAAGGGCCTGTCTCCAAGAGGATGGTGTTTACAGAACATTTGGTACCATCTGATTAGGATATAAAGGGCCTGTCTCCAAGAGGCTGGTGTTTACAGAACATTTGGTACCATCTGATTAGGATATAAAGGGCCTGTCTCCAAGAGGATGGTGTTTACGAACTTTGTCCCACTGATTAGGATATAAAGGGCCTTTCCAAAGGGGAGGTGTTTCAAAAATTTTGGGTACCATTATTGGATAAAAAGGCCCTTTCCCCAAAGGGGTTTTGGTGTTTAAAAACATTTGGTACCATTTTTAGGATTAAAGGGTTCTCCAAGAGGTTGGTGTTTAAGAACTTTTGTACCTTTGTTTAGGATATAAGGGCCTTCTCCAAAGGATGGTGTTTACAAAACATTTGGTACCATCGTTTAGGTTAAAGGGCCTTCCCCAAGGGGTTTGGGGTTTTCCCCAAACTTTTGGTACCATCTGATTAGGAATAAAGGGCCTTTCCCCAAGGGCTGGTGTTTAAAAACATTTGGTACCATCTGATTAGGATATAAGGGGCCTGTTCCAAAGGCTTTTTTTTTAAAACATTTGGTACCATCTGATTAGGAAAAAAAAGGGGCCCTTCCCCAAGAGATGTGTTACAAAAAATTTGGTACCATCATTGGATGTAAGGGCCTGTCTCCAAGAGGATGGTTTTTACAGAACTTTGGTACCTCTGATTGGATAAAAAAGGGCCTTCTCCAAGAGGATGGTGTTTACAGAAATTTGGTACCATCTGATTAGGATAAAAAAGGGGCCGTCTCCAAGAGGATGGTTTTTACAGAACTTTTGGTACCATCTGATTAGGATTAAGGGCCTGTCCCCAAGAGGTTGGGTTTTTACAGAACTTTTGGGGTACATTTTACATTTTTTACATTTAGTCATTTAGCAGACGCTTTTATCCAAGCGATTTACAGTTAGTGAATACTTTTTTTTTTTTTTTTTTTTTTTTTATATGGCCCCCTGGGAAAAACCCAAAAACCCGGGTGTTGAAAACACATGCCATAAACGGAGCTACATCCCTCCCGGGCCTTTTCCCTCCCCTACCCGGACACGCTGGCCTTTTGTGCGCCGCCCTGATCTCCCCGGTCGCGGCCGGGGTGCGAAAGCCTGGTTCGACCAGATCTCTAGTGGGACATTTCACGCGATGCAGTGCCTTAACCATGCGCCACTCAGGGGTTGGTACCCCTCTGATTAGGATTTAAGGGCCTGTCCCAAAAGGAGGTGTTTTAGAACTTTTTTCCATTGATTTGGATATAAAAGGGGTGTTTCCAAAGGTTTTGGTGTTTACAAAAATTTGGGCCATCTGATTAGGATATAAAGGGCCTGTCTCCAAGAGGTTGGGGTTTACAAACTTGGTACCATCTGTAGGTTAAAGGGGCCTGTCTCCAAGAGGATGGGGTTTACAGAAATTTTTTGGGACCCGTTGGGTTAAAGGGCCTGTCTCCAAGGGTTTGGGGTTTACAGAACATTTTTGGTTACCATTTATTAGGATATAAAGGGCCGCTCCAAGGGTTGTGTTACAGAACATTTGGTCCATCTGATTAGGAAATAAAAGGGGCCGTCTCCCAAGGTTGGGGTTTACGAAATTTGGTACCATCTTTTTAGGGGTATAAAGGGCCTGTCTCCAAGGATGGTGTTTTCGAACATTTTGGGACCATTTTTAGGTATAAAGGGCCCGCCCAAAAGGGGCCCTGGTAGTTTCTTTGTTTTTGGGCCCGGAAGTGTTAAAACCCCGTCTATCTGTCTGTTTTTTTAACACCATCGTCCCGTTGTTACCCCGTCATCTGTTGTTTAAATCCGTCATCTTCTGTTTTAACCTCCGCTGTCTGTTGTTAAACCCCAGTCTGTCTGTTGTTTAACCCAGTCTGTCTGTTGTTAAAACCAGTTCTATCTGTCTGTGCAACCTCACTTCTGTTTAACCTCAGTCTGTCTGTGCTAACCTCATCTGTCGTTCTAACCTCAGTCTGTCGTTCAACCTCACTGCGTTTTAACCTCTCGTTGTTGCAAAATAGCGTCTGTTTTAACCTCATCTCTGTTTCAACCTCAGTCGATATCTGCTGTTGTTTTAAATCAGTCTATTCTGTCTGTTTTTTTAACCCAGTCTCTATTGTCTGTTGTTAACCTCAGTCTGTCTGTTGTTAACCTCAGTCTATATCTGTCTGTTGTTAACCTCAGTCTATATCTGTCTGTTGTTAACCTCAGTCTCTATCTGTCTGTTGTTAACCTCAGTCTGTCTGTTGCTAACCTCAGTCTGTTGCTAACCTCAGTCTCTATCTGTCTGTTGTTAACCTCAGTCTATATCTGTCTGTTGTTAACCTCAGTCTGTCTGTTGTTAACCTCAGTCTCTATCTGTCTGTTGTTAACCTCAGTCTGTCTGTTGTTAACCTCAGTCTATATCTGTCTGTTGTTAACCTCAGTCTATATCTGTCTGTTGTTAACCTCCGTCTGTCTGTTGTTAACCTCTCTGTCTGTTGTTAACCTCAGTCTGTCTGTTGTTAACCTCAGTCTGTCTGTTGTTAACCTCAGTCTATATCTATCTGTTGTTAACCTCAGTATGTCTGTTGCTAACCTCAGTCTCTCTGTCTGTTGCTAACCTCAGTCTCTATCTGTCTGTTGCTAACCTCAGTCTCTGTCTGTTGTTAACCTCTCTGTCTATTGTTAACCTCTCTGTCTGTTGTTAACCTCAGTCTGTCTGTTGTTAACCTCAGTCTGTCTGTTGTTAACCTCAGTCTGTCTGTTGTTAACCTCAGTCTGTCTGTTGTTAACCTCAGTCTGTCTGTTGTTAATCTCAGTCTCTGTCTGTTGTTAATCTCAGTCTCTCTCTGTCTGTTGTTAACCTCAGTCTCTATCTGTCTGTTGTTAACCTCAGTATGTCTGTTGCTAACCTCAGTCTCTCTGTCTGTTGCTAACCTCAGTCTCTATCTGTCTGTTGCTAACCTCAGTCTCTGTCTGTTGTTAACCTCAGTCTCTGTCTGTTGTTAACCTCAGTCTGTCTGTTGTTAACCTCAGTCTGTCTGTTGTTAACCTCAGTCTGTCTGTTGTTAATCTCAGTCTCTCTCTGTCTGTTGTTAACCTCAGTATGTATGTTGTTAACCTCTGTCTCTGTCTGTTGCTAACCTCAGTCTCTATCTGTTGTGCTAACCTCAGTGCTGTCTGTTGCTACCTCGTCTGCTGGTAACCTCAGTCTGTCTTTGTTAACCTCTCTGTTGTTTTTTTTTTAACCCCCCGTCTGTCTGTTTTTAATCTCATCGTCTGTTTCAAAACCTCAGTCTGTCCGTTGTTAACCTCATTTTGTCTGTTGCTAACCTCGCGTTTTGTTAACCTCAGTCTGTCTGTTGTTAAACCCCATTTTCTGTTTTTTAATCCAGTTCTCTTTTCACTCCCTAGGTTTCCCCCCAAAATCCAGCCCCGCTACGACCTTGACTGGATGCCAGCTATCCAAGGTAACTATATGTTTTTGTTTTTTCCAGTATTGAAGGGGAACTTAATGTTATGTTATGCCACTATGCCCCAAGGGGGAACTATATTTATTTATGCCGCATCCAAGGGAACTATATGTTAGTTTGCCCGCATCCCAAAGGGAACTTATGTTAGTTATGCCCTAGCCAAGGGAACTAATGTTTTGTTTTGCCACTATCCAAGGGAACTATATGTTTGTTATCCCCTATGCCAGGTAACTATATGTTAGTTATGCCAGCTATGCCAAGGTAACTATATGTTATGTTATGCCAGCTATGCCAAGGTAACTATATGTTATGTTATGCCAGCTATGCCAAGGTAACTATATGTTATGTTATGCCAGCTATGCCAAGGTAACTATATGTTATGTTATTGCCAGCTATGCCAAGGTAACTAAAGTGGGGAAAAAAAAGTATTTAGTCAGCCACCAATTGTGCAAGTTCTCCCACTTAAAAGATGAGAGAGGCCTGTCATTTTCATCATAGGTACACGTCACTATGACAGACAATTTAGGAAAAAAAAATCCAGAAAATCAACATTGTAGGATTTTTAATGAATTTATTTGCAAATTATGTGGAAATAGTATTTGGTCACCTACAACACAAGCAGAATTCTGGCTCTCACAGACCTGTAACTTCTTCTTTAAGAGGCTCCTCTGTCCTCCACTCGGTATCTGTATTAATGGCACCTGTTTGAACTTGTTATCAGTATAAAAGACACCTGTCCACAACCTCAAACAGTCACACTCCAAACTCCACTATGGCCAAGACCAAAGAGCTGTCAAAGGACACCAGAAACAAAATTGTAGACCAGCACCAGGCTGGGAAGACTGAATCTGCAATAGGTAAGCAGCTTGGTTTGAAGAAATCAACTGTGGGAGCAATTATTAGGAAATGGAAGACATACAAGACCACTGATAATCTCCCTCGATCTGGGGCTCCACGCAAGATCTCACCCCGTGGGGTCAAAATGATCACAAGAACGGTGAGCAAAAATCCCAGAACCCACACGGGGGACCTCGTGAATGACCTGCAGAGAGCTGGGACCAAAGTAACAAAGCCTACCATCAGTAACACACTACGCCGCCAGGGACTCAAATCCTGCAGTGCCAGACGTGTCCCCCTGCTTAAGCCAGTACATGTCCAGGCCCGTCTGAAGTTTGCTAGAGTGCATTTGGATGATCCAGAAGAGGATTGGGGAGAATGTCATATGGTCAGATGAAACCAAAATATAACTTTTTGGTAAAAACTCAACTCGTTGTGTTTGGAGGACAAAGAATACTGAGTTGCATCCAAAGAACACCATACCTACTGTGAAGCATGGGGGTGGAAACATCATGCTTTGGGGCTGTTTTTCTGCAAAGGGACCAGGACGACTGATCCGTGTAAAGGAAAGAATGAATGGGGCCATGTATCGTGAGATTTTGAGTGAAAACCTCCTTCCATCAGCAAGGGCATTGAAGATGAAACGTGGCTGGGTCTTTCAGCATGACAATGATCCCAAACACACCGCCCGGGCAACGAAGGATGGGCTTCGTAAGAAGCATTTCAAGGTCCTGGAGTGGCCTAGCCAGTCTCCAGATCTCAACCCCATAGAAAATCTTTGGAGGGAGTTTGAAAGTCCGTGTTGCCCAGCGACAGCCCCAAAACATCACTGCTCTAGAGGAGATCTGCATGGAGGAATGGGCCAAATACCAGCAACAGTGTGTGAAAACCTTGTGAAGACTTATAGAAAACGTTTGACCTGTGTCTTTGCCAACAAAGGGTATATAACAAAGTATTGATAAACTTTTGTTATTGACCAAATACTTATTTTCCACCATAATTTGCAAATATATTCATTAAAAATCCTACAATGTGATTTTCTGGAATTTTTTTCCTCATTTTGTCTGTCATAGTTGACATGTACCTATGATGAAAATTACAGGCCTCTCTCATCTTTTTAAGTGGGAGAACTTGCACAATTGGTGGCTGACTAAATACTTTTTTCCCCCACTGTATATGTTATGTTATGCCAGCTATGCCAAGGTAAAACTATATGTTATGTTATATGTTATGAAAAATGCCAAGGGGGGTGAATACTTTTGCAAGCCACTGTATGGAATCATGTAGTAACCAAAAAAGTGTTAAACAAATCAAAATATATTTTATATTTGAGGTTCTTCAAATAGCCACCCTTTGCCTTGATGACAGCTTTGCACACTCTTGGCATTCTCTCAACCAGCTTCATGAGGTAGTCACCTGGAATGCATTTAAATTAACAGGTGTTCCTTCTTAAAAGTGAATTTGTGGAATTTCTTTCCTTAATGCGTTTGAGCCAATCAGTTGTGTTGTGACAAGGTATGGGGGGGTATACAGAAGATAGCCCTATTTGGTAAAAGACCAAGTCCATATTATGGCAAGAACAGCGCAAAAAGCAAAGAGAAACGACAGTCCATCATTACTTGAAGACATGAAGGTCAGTCAATACAGAAAATGTAAAGAACTTTGAAAGTTTTTTGAGGACCGCCACAGGAATGGAAGACATTGAAACGCATTCCAGGTGACTACCTCATGAAGCTGGTTGAGAGAATGCCAAGAGTGTGCAAAGCTGTCATCAAGGCAAAGGGTGGCTATTTGAAGAATCTGAAATATAAAATATATTTATTTTGTTTTGTTTAACACTTTTTTGGTTACAACAAGATTCTATATATAATAATAATAAATAATAATATAATATTATTAATAATAATAATATATGTGTGTGTGTGTGTGGTGCCCCTAACTAATATCCTAATATGTCTTCCTCCGTTGTCCAGACGTTTGCAGGAGACGTGGGCCACCTGTGGAAGACCTCAGACTCCCTGTTGGTTTGTCAGGAGCTGGTCCGGAAGGGAGTCAGGGGGTTAATGTAAGTCCTGATGACCATACAATGCACCAGACAACCAGCACATTCAACTGGTTCACTGTTCAA
Organism: Coregonus sp. 'balchen'; assembly: GCA_902810595.1. Classification (NCBI taxonomy): domain Eukaryota; kingdom Metazoa; phylum Chordata; class Actinopteri; order Salmoniformes; family Salmonidae; genus Coregonus; species Coregonus sp. 'balchen'. Next base: position 24,322,346 of record LR778256.1, read on the forward strand.
CTGGTTCACTGTTCAACTGGTTCACTGTTCAACTGGTTCACTGGTCAACTGGTTCACTGGTCAACTGGTTCACTGGTCAACTGGTTCACTGTTCAACTGGTTCACTGTTCAACTGATGTTCTGCATAAATCCGTCTGTATATGTTAGTGTCTCGTTTGATCTGCTATCAAATGAATTGAACAGTGCGTCTCTCTCTGTCTCAGTGAGTTAATGAAGGAAGACTACAGTGAGATGGTACACAAGAAGTCAGAGGTCATCCACCTCTGCCACTACTGCACTCAGATCCTGGAGAGGACAGAGCAGCTGTGAGTACACGCTTTGATCCACTTTGATTTTGATTTGACACATTCCCCTCCAGTAGGTGTGACTCAACGTGGTGGTGTTGTCTCCTCTCCCAGGTACGAGGTGTTAATGCAGGCCAATATGTTGTCATCATCAGAGTACGATGAGATCTCAGACATGAGGAAGAAAATAGTCCTAGTAAGTTCCTCTGTTCTCTCTGGCCCCGCCCCTGTTCACTCTGGCCCCGCCCCTGGCTACTATCTTCTCAGTCAGTCAGTCTCAAATCTCTGGAGCTGCTGTTGATTGGTCGTCTCTCTGTGTAGATCTCCAACTCCTTAGTCCCCATGGATCAGACGGTTCAGGACATCAAGAGTAAGTTCCTGTCAGGTGGTGTTCTGACGGACAGCTGGACTCAAGCTGGGACACACCCTGAAGACAGGAAGTAAGTCATGTGCGTGTTTGTGTGTGTTAGGGCTGTGACGATACAAGTATCGCAATATTTTTTTTCCATTGCAAAAATGAAAAACACAAATGCTACCGAACTCTTTGGTCCTTTTTAAAAACCTTCCGTGTGAAACTTTATTGTGTGCTATAGCTTGGAAAATAAATCTACGTGACTCTGGATGACAACATAAGTTTGTTAGTTGCCAACATTAGGGCTGTTATCTATAGAAGTTTCCTTTCCGCAATACTAACGAGTGTTGGCGATACTGGTACCGTTCCGGCCCTACTGTGTGTGTATGTGGGTCTTTCTATAAATAAAAGGGGCCAAATGTGTGACGACAGGGTCAACATTTCAAAATGGTTTGATAAAAAATGTAAATATGATTTTCTTGCAGCTTCACATGTATAGTTACAGGAATAACTCCACCTAGCAACAACAAAACATCTACATGTCAGTCTAAATGCCACATGAAACATGGACACCGCATGTTTTCTAGTGTTCTGTCTAGTAGCAGGTCTGTTTGTGCTTTGGTCAACGTCTCTGTCATTTATAGCCATGCTGAACCTTCCAGAAAAATGAAAACGATAAACAACAGCATTTCTATACGTTTTAACAGTTTATATAATAATTTATCATCAAGCTTTATTTCTACAGCACATTTCAGACATGGAAAGCAACACAATGTGCTTCACAGGAAAATAAACAAATAAAAACAATGAAAATAAATATTTACTACACAACTTAAGGACCAAGAGGCATGGAGAGGCAGCCTTTAGTTACTATGCCCCCAGCCTCTGGAATAGCCTGCCAGAGAACCCGAGGGGGGCCGAAACAGACACCTTGTGGAAAGCCACATGTGATATGTATTTTCTCTGATTTATGTTCACCAAGTGTGACAAAAACTCTCGACCGGTTAAATAGGTCCTGAACCAATTTAAAACTGGACCAGAGAGGCCAACCCACCTCTCCAGTCTGTCCAGAAGGACATCATGGTCAACAGAGGCCAACCCACCTCTCCAGTCTGTCCAGAAGGACATCATGGTCAACAGAGGCCAACCCACCTCTCCAGTCTGTCCAGAAGGACATCATGGTCAACAGAGGTCCAACCCACCTCTCCAGTCTGTCCAGAAGGACATCATGGTCAACAAGAGGTCACCCACCTCTCCAGTCTGTCCAGAAGGACCATCATGGTCAACAGAGGCCAACCCACCTCTCCTGTCTGTCCAGAAGGACTCATGCGTCAACAGAGGCCAACCCACCTCTCCAGTCTGTCCAGAAAGGACCTCATGGTCAACAGAGGTCAGCCCACCTCTCCAGTCTGTCCAGAAGGACATCATGGTCAACAGAGGCCAACCCACCTCTCCAGTCTGTCCAGAAGGACATCGTGGTCAACAGAGGCCAACCCACCTCTCCAGTCTGTCCAGAAGGACATCATGGTCAACAGAGGTCAGCCCACCTCTCCAGTCTGTCCAGAAGGACATCATGGTCAACAGAGGCCAACCACCTCTCCAGTCTGTCCAGAAGGACATCATGGTCAACAGAGGCCAACCCACCTCTCCAGTCTGTCCAGAAGGACATCATGGTCAACAGTGTCTAATGCAGCACTTAAATCCAAGAGTACAAGGACAGAGAGCTGTTTGGCTCTAAGATACTTTACCACTTTAACTAAGGCTGTCTCTGTGCTGTGGTGGGCACGAAAACCAGATTGGAATTTTTCTAAAATACAGTTGCCACTTAAAAAATGTATCCAGGATTTTGCTTAAGAATTGGCCGAAAATGTCTAAGAGCTGAAGAATCTAGATCCATTTTCTTCAGAAGGGGTTTCACCATAGCAGTGGGGAAAGTGCCTGTGAAACAGGGAATGATTAACAATAGCTTGCACTTCTTCAGATATGCAATTAAAAACGGTTTTGAAGAAGGTGGCGGGGTGAGAATCGAGAAGGCAGGTAGAAGGCTTCAGTTGTGATATCATTTTACTGAGCATGTCTGTGTCAACCAGGGAAAATAAATCCATAGTGCCTTTGCGTGGTAGGCTAGGGGCACATATCATCAAAACTTCTCATCAGGTCTTGCTTGACTGATACCCAGCCTAATGTTGGTTATCTTATCTCTGAAATATGCCGCAAACTCATCACATTTAGATGTGGAGGAAAGTTCACATAGGTTTGCAGGGGTAGGATTTATCAGGCTATCAATGGTCGAGAAGAGCCCTCTCGAATGATTCTGATTATTAGTGATCAAGTTTAAAAAGCCCGTCTGGCATTTCTAATTGCCTTGCTATATACGGCAAGTTGCTCTCTCAGAATATCATAATGGACCTACAACTTGGACTTTCTCCACTTCCGCTCTGCCTTTCTGCAATTTCTCTTTAATCTATTAGTTTCCTCACTCATCCAAGGGGCTCTCCGTCTGGATGTGGCCTTTTCCAACTTTACTGCAGCTATGGCATCAATGGTTGCCCTTTAATTTGCTATTAAAGTGATCAACTAAATCACCACAAGAGGGAGGAAGAATAGGTGGTGGAGTATTGTTCATACACTCAATAAAATCTCTAGCAACTTCAGAGGTAAGACGGCGTTTCTTAATAATACGTTCAGTATTACCCTGTGTTGCTATGGGCAACAAGGTAGGAAAAACATCCACAGTGGTGATCAGATAATATCAACATCGACAATAGAGGATATGTCAATAGAAAGCCCCTTGGTAATAACCAGGTCCAGAGTATGGCCGTGGTTATGGGTGGGCCCAGTAACATGTTGGATAAAGTCCATAGAGATCAAAATATGAATAGATTCAATGGCCTTGGAGTCAGTCTCTTTTGTCAACATGAATATTAAAATCGCCCAACACGATGATTTTATCATAGTTCTCAAGGACAAAAGACAATAGTTCAGAGAGAAATCAGTAAAGAAAGTGGGGCAGTGCTTTGGTGGCCTATACAGGGTTATGGCTGACATTTAAACAGTATAGCGTGATGCTCAGAAGACCCAAAGTTGCCAAATGAAATATCCTTACAGCTGAGAGCATTAGTAAAAATAGAGGCTGTCCCCCCACCCTTTTTCCCTTTTCTGATAGAGTATGAAAAGCTGAATCAACTTTGCGCTCAGTAATGAGGTCATTCACGAGAGAGATTTTGCTAGTGATTGCTCTAACATTTAAAAGTGCCATATTCAATGAGTGTAGACCCCTGGGGCATCTGCCTAGAGGTAACAAATGGAAATAACAACAACCAAATGATTAACGTTACAACCACGTTGTCTGACAGTCTCCAATCTATCAGAATGGTAGAAGATGACAGTTCGTATAAACTCACTAGAAGGCGGAGTTAAAGGAACATAAATTAGGCCATAGTGTAATTTCTACAGGAGTTGATATGGTTTCCAAGTCCTCTGTTGGTTATTCTGACAGGGAGAACTGGAGCGCTACCAGACCCTGTCCATCAGTCTCTAAAACAGTTTGAGATGTTGCTGGAAATAATCCTGGAACCCCCTTGCGGTTAGGGTGAATCCCGTCTCTTTTTAAAAAATGCTCTTTGCTCCCACAGCAAATCAAAGTTGTCACAAAAAAGAGACATTCCTGTCGATGCAAAGTTTTCTTCAGGTACTCGTTCAGGGCAAAGAGTCCGCCGAAATGTTCCAAAACCCCTTCGGTAGCACGGGAGGGTGCTAAAGATAATTATTCTGACTGAACTACCATAATACCCATGGCCTGTCCAGAAACAAACCCTAGCCCCTACTGCCCAGAGTCTGGACACTTGTAGAGATCTGAGAGGGATTGGTGGGTGGTGACATGGTGAGAGCTCCACCTTACCCTCTGATTGGCTTGGGGGAATTTTGGCAGGTATTGCTTTACACCCGTCCAATCCTCTCAGATCTCCACTAGTGTCAAGGGGTTGGGGCTAGGGGTTGGGGCTAGGGGTTGGGGCTAGGGGTTGGGGCTAGGGGCTAGGGGTTGGGGCTAGGGGTTTGGGGCTAGGGGCTAGGGGTTGGGGCTAGGGGTTGGGGCTAGGGGTTGGTGCTATGGGTTGGGGTTGGGGTGCTAGGGGTTGGGGCTAGGGTTGGGGCTAGGGTTGGGATTGGGGCTAGGGGTTGGGGCTAGGGGTTGGGGCTAGGGGTTGGGATTGGGGCTAGGGGTTGGGGCTATGGTTTGGGGCTATGGGTTGGGGTTGGGGCTAGGGGGTTGGTGGCTAGGGGTTGGGGATTGGGGCTAGGGGTTGGGGCTAGGGGTTGGGGCTATGGGTTGGGGCTAGGGGTTGGGGCTAGGGGTTGGGGCTATGGGGTTTGGGGCTAGGGGTTGGGGCTAGGGGTTGGGGCTAGGGGTTGGGGCTATGGGTTGGGGGCTAGGGATTGGGGCTAGGGGTTGTTTCAGGACAGTAGGTGGACCTACAGCACGACACTTGAGGGCATCGGTTGGATGTTTAATTCCATTGCTATACACACACAGACTTATCACTCAGATAATCACTTACAGTAACAGCAGTTAATAAGTAAATGACACTACATCTTATGCAGAAATTGAGAAATCTTACCTTGGCGCTGCGGCACGCCATGGGCAGCTATTAATCAATTAATAGATAATAGACTTTGAAAGGACAGGAAGTGTCGGCTGTGCACTTGACCAGGCATTCCACATTTAACCCCACCCACATTTGAGCATCGGAATATCAAGTTGTTTTTTGGTTTTATATTCAAAAACAAAAAAACAAGCCCTTTTCACAAATCCCGACTGCTCCGTTTCTAACTCCAAAACCAAACGATGAAGACTTACACGGACCGTAATCTTACCTCAGGAATCTTGACTTCATGTTGTCCACAACATAGGCTAATTATCTTGACCACTGTAACAACATAGATACCAAAATGTTCTGTCAATCCTCCAGATCAACATGAATTCCTGCACTTTGGCTGTTCAATCGCGTGCAGTATCACACCAAGTTCTTTATCACTTGACTGTCAATTCTGAAAATCCTTTACTGAATCAGCTGATGTTGTGTGATAATGTCCCCCCATGTAACTAAACAGCTAGACATCAAACGCTTCAAACAACTATTACGGATAATTAGTGAAGAACCCCGTTAATGACGGTATCGATTTCTGTTTTTATTAATCATGTTAAAGGTACTCTTTCTGTTAGAAGCATTCGATTTTGCAATCACATACATTATTTTGGATATGTGTGCCCATGAAAACTGTTTTCCACACCGTAACATAGGGCGATACATAATGTACGAGGTTACAGTACACTTCCCAGATCTCCATACAAAAAAAGTATGACGGCAATATCCAATATCTGTGGACTAATGTTAAGGTTCTTCCTAAACCCTAACATTAGTTCCACAGCTCCTTTCAGCCATCTACCACCAGTTTGCTCATGGTTTTCTCTGTCTCTGTCTCTGTCTTCAGTGTTGAGAGGATTAAGGTTCTCCTGGACTCCATTACAGCCATCTACCACCAGTTCAAGAAGGACAAGGCTGAGAGACGTCTGCCTTACAACGAGGAACAGATACACAAATTTGACAAGTAGGTCCGTCTTTCTGTCCGACTGACCAGGTTTCCGCCCAACCTTTCTGTGTGAGTGAAGTACACGTCGGGTATGAAATGTCACAACGGGGTCTGATGGAAACGTTTATCGGTAAACTTTCCAAATGTCAACAAAAACAAAATACGTTAGGCGAGGTGGGATCTTTTTCACGTCTGTAAAATGAATGATGTGAAATATTGATATAACAACCGTCATATGGACGTAAACTTGGAGTCACGTGATGATACGGTGTGTGGTCCTCCCACGGCTACAGATACACTGTAGAATAATAAGGGTGGTGAAAATACACGGCGATGAGCTTGATGCTCCTTCCCAATAAATATCCAGGGTCTTAGTCTGGTGACGTGATGATCAATGCTTGACTGCCGCTTGACGAATAAAACTCTCGCTCTGATCCATAATAATCTCATCATGTAGATAGCCTACCCACACTGTATCTGCCAGCTGTTTTGGATAGAGCGCACGTGATAGAGCGCACGTGCCAAGACCAGAATGGGCACATTGGCTATAGAGCGCAACATTTGTTGTGACAAGACCATCAGTAGAGTTGAAAATGCGATGGAAACCCATTTAACTTGTATTTTTTTGGTACTTGGGAATTTAACCGCAAAAGGTATTTTTATGTGCACTGTGTCATCAAGCACAGCCTTTTATCCACAACGAGGCAATTTGAATTTGATCTCTGGTGGGAAAATGTGTTTTATGTGGATTTTTGAATATTTGGGCGGCAGGTAGCTTAGTGGTTAAGAGCGTAGTGCCAGTAACCGAAAGGTCGCTGGTTCTAATCCCTGAGCCGACTAGGTGAAAAATCTGTCGACGTGCCCTTGAGCAAGGCACTTAACCCTAATTGCTCCTGTAAATCGCTCTGGATAAGAGCGTCTGCTAAATGACTAACCATTATATATATATTTTTTAATATAGATAATAATCTGTTGCCATTTGGATTTAAACCTAACTATGCTTATTGCAACCCATTACCCTCTGTTTAGATGACTTCTTACAACCCTAACATTAGTCCTCCTTTATCCATGATGACAGACCTGCTCCTCAACCCTAACATTAGTCCTCCTTTATCCATGATGACAGACCTGCTCCTCAACCCTAACATTAGTCCTCCTTTATCCATGATGACAGACCTGCTCCTCAACCCTAACATTAGTCCTCCTTTATCCATGATGACAGACCTGCTCCTCAACCCTAACATTAGTCCTCCTGTTTCTCCTCTGACAGACAGAAGTTGGTGTTCCACGCCACCAAGGCCAGGTCTCTGTTCACAGAGGAGTGTGCCATGAAGTACCGCATCTTCATCTCTAAGAGCGAGGAGTGGATGAGGTCAGTGTGTCCTGTAAATGAAGGAGGTTATCAGATGAGATCAGTGTGTCCTGTAAATGAAGGAGGTTATCAGATGAGGTCAGTGTGTCCTGTAAATGAAGGAAGTTATCAGATGAGGTCAGTGTGTCCTGTAAATGAAGGAAGTTATCAGATGAGGTCAGTGTGTCCTGTAAATGAAGGAAGTTATCAGATGAGGTCAGTGTGTCCTGTAAATGAAGGAGGTTATCAGATGAGGTCAGTGTGTCCTGTAAATGAAGGAGGTTATCAGATGAGGTCAGTGTGTCCTGTAAATGAAGGAGGTTATCAGATGAGGTCAGTGTGTCCTGTAAATGAAGGAGGTTATCAGATGAGGTCAGTGTGTCCTGTAAATGAAGGAAGTTATCAGATGAGGTCAGTGTGTCCTGTAAATGAAGGAAGTTATCAGATGAGGTCAGTGTGTCCTGTAAATGAAGGAAGTTATCAGATGAGGTCAGTGTGTCCTGTAAATGAAGGAAGTTATCAGATGAGGTCAGTGTGTCCTGTAAATGAAGGAGGTTATCAGATGAGGTCAGTGTGTCCTGTAAATGAAGGAGGTTATCAGATGAGGTCAGTGTGTCCTGTAAATGAAGGAAGTTATCAGATGAGGTCAGTGTGTCCTGTAAATGAAGGAAGTTATCAGATGAGGTCAGTGTGTCCTGTAAATGAAGGAAGTTATCAGATGAGGTCAGTGTGTCCTGTAAATGAAGGAAGTTATCAGATGAGGTCAGTGTGTCCTGCAAATGAAGGAGGTTATCAGATGAGGTCAGTGTGTCCTGTAAATGAAGGAAGTTATCAGATGAGGTCAGTGTGTCCTGTAAATGAAGGAAGTTATCAGATGAGGTCAGTGTGTCCTGTAAATGAAGGAGGTTATCAGATGAGGTCAGTGTGTCCTGTAAATGAAGGAAGTTATCAGATGAGGTCAGTGTGTCCTGTAAATGAAGGAAGTTATCAGATGAGGTCAGTGTGTCCTGTAAATGAAGGAAGTTATCAGATGAGGTCAGTGTCCTGTAAATGACTTTTTCCACACTTTGTTACGTTACAGCCTTATTCTAAAATTGATAAATCATTTTTTCCCCTCATCAATCTACAGCCAATACCCCATAATGACAAAGCGAAAACACGTTTTTAGAAATTGTTGCAAATGTATCAAAAAAAGAAACGGAAATATCACATTTACATAAGTATTCAGGCCCTTTTCTCAGTACTTTGTTGAAGCACCTTTGGCAGCGATTACAGCATTGAGTCTTCTTGGGTATGACGCTACAAGCTTGGCACACCTGTATTTGGGGAGTTTCTCCCATTCTTCTCTGCAGATCCTCTCAAGCTCTGTCAGGTTGGATGGGGAGCATCGCTGCACAGCTATTTTCAGATCTCTGCTTAGGGTTGTTGTCCTGTTGGAAGGTGAACCTTCGCCCCAGTCTGAGGTCCTGAGCGCTCTGGAGCAGGTTTTCATCAAGGATCTCTCTGTACTTTGCTCCGTTCACCTTTTCCCTCGATCCCGACAAGTCTCCCTGCCGCTGAAAAACATCCCCACAGCATGATGCTGCCACCACCATGCTTCACCGTAGGGATGGTGCCAGGTTTCCTCCAGACGTGACGCTCGGCATTCAGGCCAAAGAGTTCAATCTTGTGTCGTGGAAATTACCACCAGGGAGTCTATCTTAGATGAATCGTTCTTTATCACCAAGCTGGAGAGGTCCCAACAGCCTTGAATGGTACATCTTGTCTCATACAATCATTGGTTCCTGTAGGTGCTGGGTAGAGATTATGAGGGGGAGGAGACGGTCATGACCCCCCTCCTCAGACCTTTTGGCAGAACGCCCACAATATGTTCTAGAAGTTAAAGATAGGAGACGGTGCCAGTCACATGCAGGAACCAACCCTATGAACCAATGCCTATGTAGCTTTTCCATATAGCCGTATATAAGGGAGCTCGCTTCGGACCGGTACTTTATGCATCTAAGAGTGTCCCCCTGGTGGTCATTTCCATGACACTTGGTTTCATCAGACCAGAGAATCTTGTTTCTCATGGTCTGAGAGTCCTTTAGGTGCCTTTTGGCAAACTCCAAGCGGGCTGTCATGTGCCTTTTACTGAGGAGTGGCTTCCGTCTGGCCACTCTACCATAAAGGCCTGATTGGTGGAGTGCTGCAGAGATGGTTGTCCTTCTGGAAGGTTCTCCCATCTCCACAGAGGAACTGTAGAGCTCTGTCAGAGTGACCATCGGGTTCTTGGTCACCTCCCTGGCCAAGGCCCTTCTCCCCCGATTGCTCAGTTTGGCCGGGCGGCCAGCTCTAGGAAGAGTCTTGGTGGTTCCAAACTTCTTCCATTTAAGAATGATGGAGGCCACTGTGTTCTTGGGGACCTTCAATGCTGCAGACATTTTTTGGTACCCTTCCCCAGATCTGTGCCTCCACACAATCCTGTCTCTGAGCTCTACGGACAATTCCTTCAACCTCATGCCTTGGTTTTTTCTCTGACATGCACTGTCAACTGTGGGACCTTATATAGACAGTTGTGTGCCTTTCCAAATCATGTCCAATCAATTGAATTTACCACAGGTGGACTCCAACCAAGTTGTAGAAACATCTCAAGGATGATCAATGGAAACAGGATGCACCTGAGCTCAATTTCGAGTCTCATAGCAAAGGGTCTGAATACTTATGTAAATAAAGTATTCTGTTTTTTATTTTTAATACATTTGCAAAAAATACAAAAAACCTGTTTTCACTTTCTCATTATGGGGTATTGTGTGTAGATTGATGAGGATTTTTATTTATTTAATCAATTTTAGAATAAGGCTGTAACGTAACAAAATGTGGAATAAGTGAAGGGGTCTGAATACATTCCGAATGCACTGTGTGAGACTATGTTTATCTGGTCTCCTGCAGGAAGGGGTGTGTGTGTGTGTACTGTATCAATAGTGCGTTTATCTCCCCTGTACAGGAAGGTGCATCACGTGAGGAAGCAGCTGATTGGTCTAACCAGCCAATTCAACAGCGTGGAGAAAGAAGTTTCCATGGTGATGGAGAGAGTTATTAAGGTCAGAACACACACCACTTACTAAACACTGAGGTAAACAGGACGTTTACGCCACTAAGTAGAGAGATGGAGCAGGAGAAGAGCGCAGGAGAAGAGAGAGAGAGGGAGGGAAGAGAGAGAGAGAGGGAGGGAGAGAGGAGGAGGAGGAGGGGAAAGGAGAGGAGGAGAGAGGGAGGGATGACGAGAGAGGGGAGAGAGAAGAGACGAGCAGAGAAGAGGAGGAGAGAGAGAGAGGAGAGAGAGAGAGAGAGAGAGATAGAGGAGGAGAGAGAGATGAGAGAGAGATGAGAGAGAGAGAGAGAGAGAGAGAGAGAGAGAGAGAGAGAGAGAGAGAGAGAGAGAGAGCCCTTTGCAGTTTGGTTTTATATTAGTCTGTGGGTTGGATTCCATTCATTATAGACTGCCATGACTATAGTAGGGATTGATTGAAGCTCAATTCAAATCTCCCTACCATCATATCTAAGCCAATAAGGCACCAATGTCGATTACACTTTGCAAATCAACTTGATTGGAGGTACACAACACACTCCCCCGCCTTTCGTCATGAGCCGTCCGGGCCGTTACCGAGAACCACATCGGATTTTTAACATGGTCGTTAGCTTTAGGAAAAAAAATACTATTTCTTGCCTTGAACGAGCTCAATATCTAGGCGTCTGATAAGAACGAGACTACGGCGTCCATAAAGGGACCATTAGACTTGCCACCCTTCGGACTGAATACGTTTGTAGGGGCAACAGTTTTGATTACATGTATAATTTATCGCTCTCACGTGCTCATTTCTGTCCATTAAGAACCAATGATGTGCTACCTTTTTGTAGCATTTCTGACAATGCTAACATGGTTTCAGCCGAATCGCAGAGTTCCAAAACCGGGACCAACAACTCGGTTCTGCGCAGCAGCTAAATAGTAGCAGGCAGCTAGCTAGCTAGCTAACACCAGTCGGATGAGAAGCAAGCTACAAGCAAATGAAGCTAGCTAGCTGGGGATATTTTGCTATTAAAGGTTTTTCATATGGCTGATGTCATCTGTGTAAACTAAATCAGAGCACAAACAAATAAGCTGGCAAACGTCCTCGGCTGCTATTGTAGCCAGTTAGCTAGCCAGCTAGCCAGTAGATACAAGCCAACGAGACTGTACCATAGCTAGCCAGCTAGCCAGTAGATACAAGCCAACGAGACTGTACCATAGCTAGCCAGCTAGCTAGCCAGCTAGCCAGTAGCCATAGATCAAGCCAACGAGAATGTACCATAGCTGTATAGATCGTGCACCAACGACAACTCAGTGTTGACTAGATATCCTAGCTAGCTACATTCTTCCATAAAGCATAGCTTGCTAGCTAGCTAAGTAAAGTTTATAGTCAACACCAAACTTTGGGAAACTGCCACCCTTTTAGTTTTTAATATACCAATGTTTGTGTGTATTGTAGCTACAGGAGCAGTTACCTGGTAAGGTGCTGCCTCTGGCGTCCAGTGGGATGGTGAAGCCTCAAGCCTACCTCAGCCAGAGCACCCTGGTAGAGATGACCCTGGGGTGAGTTACTGTCCCTGACCCCCCTGACCCTACCTCAGTCAGAGCACCCTGGTAGAGATGACCCTGGGGTAAGTTACTGTCCGACCCCTGACCTTCCTCACCAGCACCCTGTGAGATGACCCTGGGTGAGTACTGTCCTGACCCTGACCTACCTCAGCCAGAGCACCCTGGTAGAGATGACCCTGGGGTGAGTTACTGTCCCTGACCCCTGACCTTACCTCAGCAGAGCACCCTGGTAGAGATGACCCTGGGTGGTGAGTTACTGTCCCGACCCCTTTACCCCTTTTCCTCAGCTCAGAGCACCCTGGTAGAGATGACCCTGGGGTGAGTTACTGTCCTGACCCCTGACCTTTCCTCAGCCAGAGCACCTGGTAGAGATGACCCTGGGGTGAGTTACTGTCCCTGACCCTGACCCTACCTCAGCCAGAGCACCCTGGTAGAGATGACCCTAGGGTGAGTTACTGTCCCTGACCCCTGACCTTACCTCAGCCAGAGCACCCTGGTAGAGATGACCTGGGGTGAGTTACTGTCCCTGACCCCTGACCTTACCTCAGCCAGAAGCACCCTGGTAGAGATGACCCTGGGGTGAGTTACTGTCCCTGACCCTACCTTACCTCAGCCAGAGCCCTGGTAAGATGACCGGGTGATTACTGTCCCCGACCCGACCTACCTCAGCAGAGCACCCTGGTAGAGATGACCCTGGGGTGAGTTACTGTCCTGACCCTAACCTGACCCCTGACCTTACCTCAGCCAGAGCACCCTGGTAGAGATGACCCTGGGGTGAGTTACTGTCCCTGACCCTGACCTTAACCTCAGTCAGAGCACCCTGGTAGAGATGACCCTGGGGTGAGTTACTTCCCTGACCCCTGACCTTACCTCAGCAAAGCACCCTGGTAGAGATGACCCTGGGGTGAGTTACTGTCCCTGACCCCTAACCCCTAACCCTGACCCTACCTCAGTCAGAGCACCCATGGTAGAGATGACCCTGGGGTGAGTTACTGTCCCTGACCCCTGACCTTACCTCAGCCAGAGCACCCTGGTAGAGATGACCCTGGGGTGAGTTACTGTCCCTGACCCCTGACCTTACCTCAGCCAGAGCACCCTGGTAGAGATGACCCTGGGGTGAGTTACTGTCCCTGACCCCTGACCTTACCTCAGTCAGAGCACCCTGGTAGAGATGACCCTGGGGTGAGTTACTGTCCCTGACCCCTGACCTTACCTCAGTCAGAGCACCCTGGTAGAGATGACCCTGGGGTGAGTTACTATCCCTGACCCCTGACCTTACCTCAGTCAGAGCACCCTGGTAGAGATGACCATGGGGTGAGTTACTGTCCCTGACCCCTCACCCCTAACCCTGACCCTACCTCAGTCAGAGCACCCCATGGTAGAGATGACCCTGGGGTGAGTTACTGTCCTGACCCCTGACCTTACCTCAGCCAGAGCACCCTGGTAGAGATGACCCTGGGGTGAGTTACTGTCCCTGACCCCTGACCTTACCTCAGCCAGAGCACCCTGGTAGAGATGACCCTGGGGTGAGTTACTGTCCCTGACCCCTGACCTACCTCAGTCAGAGCACCCTGGTAGAGATGACCCTGGGGTGAGTACTGTCCCTGACCTAACCCCTAACCCTGACCTAACCTCAGCAGAGCACCCTGGTAGAGATGACCCTGGGGTGAGTTATGTCCTGACCCCTGAACCTTACCTCAGCCAGAGCACCCTGGTAGAGATGACCCTGGGGTGAGTTACTGTCCCTGACCCTGACCCCTGACCTACCTCAGCCAGAGCACCCTGGTAGAGATGACCCTGGGGTGAGTTACTGTCCCTGACCCCTAACCCTGACCCTACCTCAGCCAGAGCACCCTGGTAGAGATGACCCTGGGGTGAGTTACTGTCCCTGACCCCTGACCTTACCTCAGTCAGAGCACCCTGGTAGAGATGACCCTGGGGTGAGTTACTGTCCCTGACCCCTAACCCCTAACCCTGACCCTACCTCAGCCAGAGCACCTGGTAGAGATGACCCTGGGGTGAGTTACTGTCCCTGACCCGACCTACCTCAGTCAGAGCACCCTGGTAGAGATGACCCTGGGGTGAGTTTACTGTCCCTGACCCCCCTGACCTTACCTCAGTCAGAGCACCCTGGTAGAGAGACCCTGGGGTGAGTTACTGTCCCTGACCTAACCCTAACCCTGACCTACCTCAGCAGAGCACCTGGTAGAGATGACCCTGGGGTGAGTTACTTCCCTGACCCCTATTACCCACGGCATGGTAGAGATGACCCTGGGTGAGTTACTGTCCCTGACCCCTGACCTTACCTCAGTCAGAGCACCCTGGTAGAGATGAACCCTGGGTGAGTTACTGTCCATGACCCTACCCTGACCTTACCTCAGCAGAGCACCCTGGTAGAGATGACCCTGGGGTGAGTTACTGTCCCTGACCCCTGACCTACCTAGCAACACCCTGGTAGAGATGACCTGGGGTGGTTACGTCCCACTATACCGTCAGAACCTGGTAGGAGATGGGCTGGGTGAGGTTGTCCCTACCCCCTGGGACACTATGCCAAACACCTGTAGACAGTGGCGTGAGTTAACCATGACCATATTACCATCCGTCAGGACCCTGGTAGAGTAACCGTGGGTGAATTTTTCCCACCATGACTTAGCGACAGAGCCCGGTTAATGACCCGGGTGGGTACTATTCCCTACCATCCTGGGCTTTGTCAGTGCACTGGTTAACCAGGGTGAGATGACCAATATTCCACCTCTCAGTCGACACTGGTCAGAGTGACCAGGGTGGGACCTAATACTTACCATCGTCAGTGACTGTAGAGTAGACCCCGGGTGGGACAATCTCCCCTGACCTACCCAGTCAGACAGGTAGAGTTTAACCAGGGGGAGTTACTTCCACCAATCTCCGTGACAGAGGCCCAGGGGTGTAACCGTGGGAAAAATATTCCACCACCTCTCAGTAGACAGGTGGTACCGTGTTCTCGCAACCAGTGGGACGAATATTCACCATCTCAGTGACCAGTGCCGTTAACAAGAACTGGGACAGATTGGCCATCACTGCTTCCCGTTGACACTGCCAAGTTTGTAAACCAGTGGGACATTATTCCACCACTCTCAGTGACAGTGTCCAGTTTTAACCAAGTGGGTACAACTTTCCACCATCTCAGTGACAGTGTCCCATGGTTTAACCAGTGGGACATATTCCACCATCTCAGTGACCAGGTGATCCAGTTTAACCAGTGGACAATATCCATCCATCTCTAGGACCATGCCGTTGTTAACCCGTGGGACCAATAGTCCCACCACCCAGTGACACGTGGTCGAGTGGAACCATGTGGGACAATATCCCTACCATCCAGTGACAGGGGGTCCATGTAACCGTGGGACAATATTACCACCTCTTGAAGTGAGATTAACCAGGTGGGAAATACTTACCTCCTTCTCAGTGACAGTGTCCAGTTTAAACCAGTGGAGTCTTGCACTCCTAACAGTGACAGTGTCAGTGTTTAACCAGGGGACTTATTCCTCCAATTCCGTGACAGTGTCCATGGTTTAGAACCAGTGGGGACTAATATTCACCATCTCAGTTGACCCTGGTCCAGTTGTTGACCCTGGACAATTCCTCACCAGAGCCCATGGACAGTGACCCGGGGTGTTACCACTGACCGACCAAATCCACCATGTCAGATGACAGGGTCCAGGTTACAGTTGACAACTATCCACCATCTCAGTCAGAGTCCATGTTAAACCGGGGAAAATATGTCCACACCTACCTTTCCTCAGTCAAGCACCGTAGGTCCCCGGTGGTTACTGCTGGACAATACCACCATCCAGTGGACAGATGCCCGGTATTACCAGTGGACAATACCTACTACTCAGTGACATGTGGTGACTGAGGGTTGTTAACCAGTGGGACAATATTCCACCATCTCAGTGACAGTGTCCAGTGTTAACCAGTGGGACAATATTCCACCATCTCAGTGACAGTGTCCAGTGTTAACCAGTGGGACAATATTCCACCATCTCAGTGACAGTGTCCAGTGTTAACCAGTGGGACAATATTCCACCATCTCAGTGACAGTGTCCAGTTTTAACCAGTGGGACAATATTCCCACCTCTCTGTTTAACAGTGTCCAGTGTTGAACCAGTGGGACAATATTCCACTCTCAGTGACAGTGTCCAGTGTTAACCAGTGGGACAATATTCCACCATCTCAGTGACAGTGTCCAGTGTAACCAGGGGACAATATTCCACCATTCTACATGCAGTGTCCAGTGGTAGACTCTCTGAGTGTCTGTCCAGCATTCACCATACCTGACAGGAAGAGATGAGGGGGATTTATGTCCCGACCTCTGCAGTGAACAATCCGTTACATGAGAGGAAGGTTGACTTGTCTGTCCATTAAGTGGGATAGCTACTTCCACCATCCATTATAGTTCCCAGTGTAGCCAGGGGCTTTCCTACATCTATAGTGTCCATGTGACCAGTGGCTTCCCACCATCCTATAGGTCCAGTGATAACCAGACTTTCCTACCATCTAAGGCTGTGTAGTGTTCAACCATACATATCAGCTCCATGTGACAGTGTTCCAGTTAACCATGGGACATATTCCAGCATCCTGTGACAGGCTAGTTTAACCATGGACAATATCCACTTGAGTACAGTTCCAGTTAACCAGTACATATTACCCTGTGATAGGTAGTTTAAACCCGTACATATTAGCTCTCAGTGAGTGCCAGTTTAAACCCTGGACAATATGCCCCACTCAGTGACAGGCAGGTTAACCATACAATATGCACCCTGTGAAGCTGTCCAGTACCATACATATTCCCCTGTGACAGTAGCCAGTCCTAACCATACATATTACCTCTCTGTGACAGTGTAGTTTAACCATACAATATACCTCTCGTGCTGTCAGTGTTAAAGGGACTTCCCACCAGTGACATTCATAGCTACCGTGGGAGCTATTCCCACCATCTCAGTACATGTCCCCGTGTAACCACTACAAATATACCCCGTGACAGTGTTTCCCGTGTACCAGTACATATTCACCTCTCAGTGAACAGTGTCCGTGTTAACCAGTGGGACAATATCACCATCTCCTGTGACAGTCCAGTGTCCTACCAGTGGACAATATTCACATTCAGTGAAGCTAGTTCCCTACCATACATATAGCTCCCTGTGATAGCTAGCTTCCCTACCATACATATAGCTCCCTGTGATAGCTAGCTTCCCTACCATACATATAGCTCCTGTGATAGCTAGCTTCCCTACCATACATATGCTCCCTGTTGGGTAGCTATGTGTGTATTTCATACAGATCAAGAGACAGCAGTTAAAAGACATGGTACTTCCTGAATAAGAGTTATATAGCTCCCTGTGATAGCTAGCTTCCCTACCATACATATAGCTCCCTGTTGATAGAGCTTCCTACCATACATATAGCGTCCTGGTCCTTCCCCCCATACATTTGGTCCTTCTGTGATCAGCTGTTTCCTACCTATAAGATTTACTGTGATGCTACTTCCGTCTAGATAGCTCTGTGATAGCTAGCTCCTACCTACAGATAGCCCTGTTGGCTCCCTCCATCAATCAGCCCCTGTGATGCTAGCTTCCTCAACATCAGCTCCCTGGATCTAGTTCCCTACCATAATATTCCTGGATGCACTTCCATACGTCAATCAGCTTGTTTCAGCGTCTCCTCTAAGATATATAACTCTCTGTGATGTGTTCTGTTATAATCCCGGTGATAGCTCTTCCTGCAACATGTGGACTCCTGTGATAGTTGAGTTCCTGAGACATTGGCTCCCTCACTTCTCCTACAGATAGCCCTGTGAAGCTGCTTCTACCCTAAATAGCCCCTGTGATAGCTTAGCCTCCACATGAAATAACTCTGACTAGCTTCTACAGTTAGCCTCTGAATACTGACTTCACCTACCTAAAACTGCCTCACTCAAACCTCACCCCTATACCCTCCCTAAACCTACCCCCTGACTACACCTCCCACCTAAACCTCACCACCTGACTCTCCCCCACCAACTCGTCACCTCATCCATTAAACCCTCACCACATGACTCTCCACCTCATCCTAAACCCTCACCACCACTGACTATCCTAACCTCATCCTAAACCCTCACCACCTGACTCTCACCTCATCCTAAACCCTCACCACCTGACTCTCACCTCATCCTAAACCCTCACCACCTGACTCTCACCTCATCCTAAACCCTCACCCCCTGACTCTCACCCTCACCCTAAACCCTCACCCCTGACTCTCACCTCATCCTAAACCCTCACCCCAATCTCACCTCATCACAAACCCTCACACTGACTCACCTCATCCTAAACCCTCACCCCTGACTCTCACCCCACCCCTAAACCCTCACCACTGGACTTCACCTCACCCTAAACCCCTCACCCCCTGGACTCTCACCTACCCTAAACCCTCACCCCCTGACTCTCACCTCATCCCTAAAACCCTCACCCCTCAACTCTCACCTCATCCTAAACCCTCACCACCTGACTCTCACCTCATCCTAAACCCTCACCCCTGACTCTCACCTCACCTAAAACCCTCACCCCCTGACTCTCACCTCATCCTAAACCCCCACCTCAATCCACTATCTAGACCAGGGGTCTCCAACCCGTTTCTGGCATGAGAGCTACCTTTTAGAAATGCAACATGTCTCAGTCTTTCCAATAGGTCCACTCTTCTCTTCTCTTCTCCCCTGCAGCTCTTCCCCGGGTCCTCCGTGTACAAGAGGAAGTAGTGCGCTGTGTTTCCTGTCAATATACCTGCTATAATAATGGTTAATAAACACTAAGGGGGGGGGGCCCTGGTCAAATCTGAGATTTATTTTTCTTCTCCCCAATTCTTCTGTTTTATATTTTCCCAAATTGTTTTCTCAGTTTTATTTGAGATTTTTGTTTTGTTTTTCATTCTCAAAATTGAAATTGTTCGTAGAGAAACAACGAAATTGGATGTTCTGAGTCCATGTCAATGCTTAAATCACATCAGGAGAAACCATTTTTAGGTCTGGAAGAATGTTTTGGAGTGTAATTCCCCTTTAATTGCGCATCTGGCCCTTTAATTGGGCGTCTAGTGAGTGAGGAATGTGCCGTCTAATGTGCCTGGCCCTTTAATTGGGCGTCTAGTGAGTGAGGAATGGGCCATCTGATGTGCCTGGCCCTTTAATTGGGCGTCTAGTGAGTGAGGAATGGGCCATCTGATGTGCCTGGCCCTTAATTGGGCGTCTAGTGAGTGAGGAATGGGCCATCTGATGTGCCTGGCCCTTTAATTGGGTGTCTAGTGAGTGAGGAATGGGCCATCTGATGTGCCTGGCCCTTTAATTGGGCGTCTAGTGAGTGAGGAATGGGCCATCTGATGTGCCTGGCCCTTTAATTGGGCGTCTAGTGAGTGAGGAATGGGCCATCTGATGTGCCTGGCCCTTTAATTGGGCGTCTAGTGAGTGAGGAATGGGCCATCTGATGTGCCTGGCCCTTTAATTGGGTGTCTAGTGAGTGAGGAATGGGCCGTCTAATGTGCTGGTCTAGTGATGGTTCTGTACTGCTGCTGCTCAGTTCATGGCAGAGTTAGCAAATAACCAATAATAGATACAAATTATAGACTTCCTCATGATATATTTCCTCATGATAGACTTCCTCATGATAGACTTCCTCATGGTAGACTTCCTCATGATAGACTTCCTCATGATAGACTTCCTCATGATAGACTTCTGCCAGTTTGCAGTTAACATTTAATTGAGAAGGTTTTGGGGAAAGTATTTCTGTCAACCCACTGGACGGTTATCACATCAACTGGCTACACACAGAGTGATAGACAAACGCCTGCACCACACAGACAGACAGGGGCAATATTACAGGAAATTAATTGGCAGATATTGTGTTAGGTTTGGCTTTTTAAGCCAATAGTGGCTAACCAGGGGTGGGATAATGTCAATGTTGAGTTGATTAGATATTAGCTGGGAGCTTGCGGTTTCTGATACTTGTCAAATTCCATGTACTTTCAGAATAGTTTGGCGAGCTACTCATAGGTTGTCTGGTAGCTAATGGTAGCTGGAGACGGACCTGTTGGAGACCCCTGACCCCTCCCTGACCCCTACCTGACCCCACCTCAATCTGCTATCTAGACCCTGACCCCTACCTGACCCCACCTCAATCTACTATCTAGACCCTGACCCCTACCTGACCCCACCTCAATCTACTATCTAGACCCTGACCCCTACCTGACCCCACCTCAATCTACTATCTAGACCCTGACCCCTACCTGACCCCACCTCAATCTACTATCTAGACCCTGACCCCTACCTGACCCCCACCTCAATCTACTATCTAGACCCTGACCCCTACCTGACCCCCACCTCAATCTACTATCTAGACCCTGACCCCTACCTGACCCCACCTCAATCTACTAACAAGACCTTACATTTTTACATTTAAATTTTTTGTCATTTAGCAGACGCTCTTATCCAGAGCGACTTACAGTTAGTGAGTGCATACATTATTTTTTATTTTATTTTTTTCATACTGGCCCCCCGTGGGAATCGAACCCACAACCCTGGCGTTGCAAACCCTGCCGGCCATTCCCTCCCCTACCCTGGACGACGCTGGGCCAATTGTGCGCCGCCCCATGGGTCTCCCCGTCGCGGCCGGCTGCGACAGAGCCTGGATTCGAACCAGGATCTCTAGTGGCACAGCTAGCACTGTGATGCAGTGCCTTAGACCACTGCGCCACTCGCGACCCCTACCTGACCCCCACCTCAATCTACAGTGGTATATGATTCCAGTGGTATATGATTCCAGTGGTATATTATTCCAGTGGTATATTCATGTATGCTTTATGTTGTAAATAGTCTATAATTGTTATTATTGTTTAGTTTGATAACTTCTGGCCTCTTCTCCAAGCTGCCAACTTCTGTCAGTGAGACTAAAGAGAGGAAAGGTTCTTCATGAATGAAGGTTGCGTTAACAGTTAGTTGTTAGAACTGCACTGTCCCAAATGGCTCTCTGCATCCTTTACAGTGGAGTGCTTCATAGTCTACTCCATTGGGCTCTGGTCATCAGTAATGGCTCTCTGCGTCCTTTATAGTGGAGTGCTTCATAGTCTACTCCATTGGGCTCTGGTCAAAAGTAATGGCTCTCTGCGTCCTTTACAGTGGAGTGCTTCATAGTCTACTCCATTGGGCTCTGGTCAAAAGTAATGGCTCTCTGCGTCCTTTACAGTGGAGTGCTTCATAGTCTACTCCATTGGGCTCTGGTCAAAAGTAATGGCTCTCTGCGTCCTTTACAGTGGAGTGCTTCATAGTCTACTCCATTGGGCTCTGGTCAAAAGTAATGGCTCTCTGTGTCCTTTACAGTGGAGTGCTTCATAGTCTACTCCATTGGGCTCTGGTCATCAGTAATGGCTCTCTGTGTCCTTTACAGTGGAGTGCTTCATAGTCTACTCCATTGGGCTCTGGTCAAAAGTAATGGCTCTCTGTGTCCTTTACAGTGGAGTGCTTCATAGTCTACTCCATTGGGCTCTGGTCATCAGTAATGGCTCTCTGTGTCCTTTACAGTGGAGTGCTTCATAGTCTACTCCATTGGGCTCTGGTCAAAAGTAATGGCTCTCTGTGTCCTTTACAGTGGAGTGCTTCATAGTCTACTCCATTGGGCTCTGGTCATCAGTAATGGCTCTCTGTGTCCTTTACAGTGGAGTGCTTCATAGTCTACTCCATTGGGCTCTGGTCAAAAGTAATGCGCTATAGGGGGAATAGGGTGGCGTTTGGGATGCAACCTCTGTGTTGCCTTTAGTTTCATTTAGTCTGCAGACCTTTTTACTTCCTGTTTTTGTTAACTGGGTAATATTCCTCATCATCGTCTTCTCTATAGCCCAGCAGGTCTACATCTTCAAATGGCTCACAGGCTCAAATTATAGTTGTTGCTCTTTTAAAATAAATTCCTAGTGTCCTTAAATATGATTTCTTATTTATAATAACCCACCCAAAATTCTGACTGTCTTTTGTTTTGCACAAATGAAGTTATTTCCTCTCTGTTTATGCAGTATTGGTTTTGTTTTAACCCTCTTATACATGAGTTTGATTGTATGAACCAACAGGCCTAATGGTGCTGATGGAGAAATCCATCTGTTGGAGCTCTGTCAATCACACAGACTCAAATAACCTCTCCCTTCCTTCTGCTGTATAAAGGCTCTGATCTCTTAGTGTTGTTAATAATCAGAATGCAAAGGGAACTTGAAATGTTTGAAAATGCTGTAAATAAATAAAAAAAGGCCATCAGACTGTTGTTGTATTTCACCTTCTAGAGAGTGTTGTAGCTACCTCCTAATACCTGTCATAAGAGGTGTGGTGGGGACTACACTTCAGGGTCATCGATCGCTCATAAGAGGTGTGGTGGGGACTACACTTCAGGGTCATCGATCGCTCATAAGAGGTGTGTTGGGGACTACACTTCAGGGTCATCGATCGCTCATAAGAGGTGTGTTGGTGGGGACTACACATCAGGGTCATCGATCGCTCATAAGAGGTGTGTTGGTGGGGACTACACATCAGGGTCATCGATCGCTCATAAGAGGTGTGGTGGGGACTACACTTCAGGGTCATCGATCGCTCGCTCATAAGAGGTGTGTTGGTGGGGACTACACTTCAGGGTCATCGATCGCTCATAAGAGGTGTGGTGGGGACTACACTTCAGGGTCATCGATGGCTCATAAGAGGTGTGTTGGGGACTACACTTCAGGGTCATCGATCGCTCATAAGAGGTGTGTTGGTGGGGACTACACATCAGGGTCATCGATCGCTCATAAGAGGTGTGTTGGTGGGGACTACACATCAGGGTCATCGATCGCTCATAAGAGGTGTGTTGGTGGGGACTACACATCAGGGTCATCGATCGCTCATAAGAGGTGTGTTGGGTACTACACATCAGGGTCATCGATCGCTCATAAGAGGTGTGTTGGTGGGGACTACACATCAGGGTCATCGATCGCTCATAAGAGGTGTGTTGGTGGGGACTACACATCAGGGTCATCGATCGCTCATAAGAGGTGTGGTGGGGACTACACTTCAGGGTCATCGATCGCTCGCTCATAAGAGGTGTGTTGGTGGGGACTACACTTCAGGGTCATCGATCGCTCATAAGAGGTGTGGTGGGGACTACACTTCAGGGTCATCGATGGCTCATAAGAGGTGTGTTGGGGACTACACTTCAGGGTCATCGATCGCTCATAAGAGGTGTGTTGGTGGGGACTACACATCAGGGTCATCGATCGCTCATAAGAGGTGTGTTGGTGGGGACTACACATCAGGGTCATCGATCGCTCATAAGAGGTGTGTTGGTGGGGACTACACATCAGGGTCATCGATCGCTCATAAGAGGTGTGTTGGGTACTACACATCAGGGTCATCGATCGCTCATAAGAGGTGTGTTGGTGGGGACTACACATCAGGGTCATCGATCGCTCATAAGAGGTGTGTTGGTGGGGACTACACATCAGGGTCATCGATCGCTCATAAGAGGTGTGGTGGGGACTACACATCAGGGTCATCGATCGCTCATAAGAGGTGTGTTGGTGGGGACTACACTTCAGGGTCATCGATCGCTCATAAGAGGTGTGGTGGGGACCACATCAGGGTCATCGATCGCTCATAAGAGGTGTGGTGGGGACTACACTTCAGGGTCATCGATCGCTCATAAGAGGTGTGTTGGTGGGGACTACACATCAGGGTCATCGATCGCTCATAAGAGGTGTGATGGTGGGGACTACACATCAGGGTCATCGATCGCTCATAAGAGGTGTGGTGGGGACTACACATCAGGATCATCGATCGCTCATAAGAGGTGTGTTGGGGACTACACATCAGGGTCATCGATCGCTCATAAGAGGTGTGTTGATGGGGACTACACATCAGGGTCATCGATCGCTCATAAGAGGTGTGTTGGGGACTACACATCAGGGTCATTGATCGCTCATAAGAGGTGTGTTGGTGGGGACTACACATCAGGGTCATCGATCGCTCATAAGAGGTGTGGTAGGGACTACACATCAGGGTCATCGATCGCTCATAAGAGGTGTGGTAGGGACTACACATCAGGGTCATCGATCGCTCATAAGAGGTGTGTTGGTGGGGACTACACATCAGGGTCATCGATCGCTCATAAGAGGTGTGGTGGGGACTACACATCAGGGTCATCGATCACTCATAAGAGGTGTTGGTGGGGACTACACATCAGGGTCATCGATCGCTCATAAGAGGTGTGTTGGTGGGGGACTACACATCGGGGTCATCGATCGCTCATAAGAGGTGTGGTGGGGACTACACACCAGGGTCATCGATCGCTCATAAGAGGTGTGATGGGGACTACACATCAGGGTCATCGATCGCTCATAAGAGGTGTGTTGGGTACTACACATCAGGGTCATCGATCGCTCATAAGAGGTGTGGTGGGGACTACACATCAGGGTCATCGATCGCTCATAAGAGGTGTGTTGGGTACTACACATCAGGGTCATCGATCGCTCATAAGAGGTGTGTTGGGGACTACACATCAGGGTCATCGATCGCTCATAAGAGGTGTGGTGGGGACTACACATCAGGGTCATCGATCGCTCATAAGAGGTGTGGGGGGGACTACACATCAGGGTCATCGATCGCTCATAAGAGGTGTGGTGGGGACTACACATCAGGGTCATCGATCGCTCATAAGAGGTGTGTGGGGGACTACACATCAGGGTCATCGATCGCTCATAAGAGGTGTGTTGGGGACTACACATCAGGGTCATCGATCGCTCATAAGAGGTGTGGTGGGGACTACACACCAGGGTCATCGATCGCTCATAAGAGGTGTGTTGATGGGGACTACACATCAGGGTCATCGATCGCTCATAAGAGGTGTGGTGGGGACTACACATCAGGGTCATCGATCGCTCATAAGAGGTGTGGTGGGGGGACTACACATCAGGGTCATCGATCGCTCATAAGAGGTGTGGTGGGGACTACACATAAGGGTCATCGATCGCTCATAAGAGGTGTGTTGGGGACTACACATCAGGGTCATCGATCGCTCATAAGAGGTGTGGTGGGGACTACACTTCAGGGTCATCGATCGCTCATAAGAGGTGTGGTGGGGACTACACTTCAGGGTCATCAATCGCTCATAAGAGGTGTGGTGGGGACTACACATCAGGGTCATCGATCGCTCATAAGAGGTGTGGTGGGGACTACACATCAGGGTCATCGATCGCTCATAAGAGGTGTGTTGGGGACTACACATCAGGGTCATCGATCGCTCATAAGAGGTGTGGTGGGGACTACACACCAGGGTCATCGATCGCTCATAAGAGGTGTGTTGATGGGGACTACACATCAGGGTCATCGATCGCTCATAAGAGGTGTGTTGGGTACTACACATCAGGGTCATCGATCGCTCATAAGAGGTGTGGTGGGGACTACACATCAGGGTCATCGATCGCTCATAAGAGGTGTGATGGGGACTACACATCAGGGTCATCGATCGCTCATAAGA
The DNA here is from genome assembly GCA_902810595.1 of Coregonus sp. 'balchen'. Classification (NCBI taxonomy): domain Eukaryota; kingdom Metazoa; phylum Chordata; class Actinopteri; order Salmoniformes; family Salmonidae; genus Coregonus; species Coregonus sp. 'balchen'. Next base: position 24,348,084 of record LR778256.1, read on the forward strand.
GGTGTGGTGGGGACTACACATAAGGGTCATCGATCGCTCATAAGAGGTGTGTTGGGGACTACACATCAGGGTCATCGATCGCTCATAAGAGGTGTGGTGGGGACTACACTTCAGGGTCATCGATCGCTCATAAGAGGTGTGGTGGGGACTACACTTCAGGGTCATCAATCGCTCATAAGAGGTGTGGTGGGGACTACACATCAGGGTCATCGATCGCTCATAAGAGGTGTGGTGGGGACTACACATCAGGGTCATCGATCGCTCATAAGAGGTGTGGTGGGGACTACACATCAGGGTCATCGATCGCTCATAAGAGGTGTGGTGGGGACTACACATCAGGGTCATCGATCGCTCATAAGAGGTGTGTTGGGGACTACACATCAGGGTCATCGATCGCTCATAAGAGGTGTGTTGGGGACTACACATCAGGGTCATTGTTGGGTCACTAGAGGTCACATGTTTAAGTCAGCCGTGTCTCATGCCACGTTCAAACAACTGGGATCTCAGAAAGACTTCAGTGCGTTCATGACAACTGGGAACTCAGAAAGACTTCAGTGTGTTCATGAATACTGGGAACTCAGAAAGACTTCAGTGTGTTCATGAAAACTGGGAACTCAGAAAGACTTCAGTGCGTTCATGACAACTGGGAACTCAGAAAGACTTCAGTGTGTTCATGAAAACTGGGAACTCAGAAAGACTTCAGTGTGTTCATGAAAACTGGGAACTCAGAAAGACTTCAGTGTGTTCATGAATACTGGGAACTCGGAAGAAAATGACTTGGAAAAATAGTTTTGAACTGTCACCCAACTCGGAATTCCAAGTCGGAAACTCGGGCATCTTTCTAGAAATCCGACTTTCTGACCTGAAGATCACTGACTTCATGATTTGACCTCGTTTTTTGCCGAGGTCCCATTTGTCTTGAAACGCCATCAGCCACTATAGATCTGTCATTCTGATGTATCATTATCATTATAAACTGGATGGTTCAAGCCCTAATTATGTTTGTCAAAAGTTTCTATAGCAGTAAGGCATCTCTGGAGTTGGTGATATATGATCAATATACCACGGCTAAGGGCTGTATCCAGGCGAGTTGTGTGGTGCATTGATCAATATACCACGGCTAAGGGCTGTATCCAGGCGAGTTGTGTGGTGCATTGATCAATATACCACGGCTAAGGGCTGTATCCAGGCGAGTTGTGTATGTGCATTGATCAATATACCACTGCTAAGGGCTGTATCCAGGCGAGTTGTGTGGTGCATTGATCAATATACCACGGCTAAGGGCTGTATCCAGGCGAGTTGTGTGGGGCATTGATCAATATACCACTGCTAAGGGCTGTATCCAGGCGAGTTGTGTGGTGCATTGATCAATATACCACTGCTAAGGGCTGTATCCAGGCGAGTTGTGTAGTGCATTGATCAATATACCACTGCTAAGGGCTGTATCCAGGCGAGTTGTGTGGTGCATTGATCAATATACCACCGCTAAGGGCTGTATCCAGGCGAGTTGTGTGGTGCATTGATCAATATACCACCGCTAAGGGCTGTATCCAGGCGAGTTGTGTGGTGCATTGATCAATATACCACGGCTAAGGGCTGTATCCAGGCGAGTTGTGTAGTGCATTGATCAATATACCACTGCTAAGGGCTGTATCCAGGCGAGTTGTGTGGTGCATTGATCAATATACCACCGCTAAGGGCTGTATCCAGGCGAGTTGTGTGGTGCATTGATCAATATACCACGGCTAAGGGCTGTATCCAGGCGAGTTGTGTAGTGCATTGATCAATATACCACTGCTAAGGGCTGTATCCAGGCGAGTTGTGTGGTGCATTGATCAATATACCACTGCTAAGGGCTGTATCCAGGCGAGTTGTGTGGTGCATTGATCAATATACCACTGCTAAGGGCTGTATCCAGGCGAGTTGTGTGGTGCATAAGAACAGCCTTTAGCCGTGGTATATTGATCATATACAACCCCCTGGGCCTTATTGCTTAATTATCGCACCGCTGTTTATACATATTATTCAGTCTGTTCAGAAAGACAATTGTTTTAGATGCATAGTGACCCCATTTAGTCGTTTGGTTGGTTAGTCGACTGAGATTCTTTTTAGTCCAGTAGTCGCAAATACATTTTCTTTTATTTTGAATGGCAATGGACCGGTCTGATTAGCACCTGTCTCAGTGGACTAATCCATTGCGGAGGCCACAGGGGATTGGCTCAGCCCAAGAAGAAGGAGGAGTGTGGCTAAGATGCAAAAGGCATGTCTCTATCCAGAATGCGTGCTCTCCCGCCATTTCGTGTGCATTCATTGTTTCATACCTTCATTGTGTGAATTGTTTGTGTTTGATTGTTAGTGTCTTTTCAAATGACCATTACATACAGTGAGGGAAAAAAGTATTTGATCCCCTGCTGATTTTGTACGTTTGCCCACTGACAAAGACACGATTAGTCTATAATTTTAATGGTAGGTTTATTTGAACAGTGAGAGACAGAATAACAACAACAAAATCCAGAAAAACGCATGTCAAAAATGTTATGAATTGATTTGCATTTTAATAAGGGAAATAAGTATTTGACCCCTCTGCAAAACATGACTTAGTACTTGGTGGCAAAACCCTTGTTGGCAATCACAGCGGTCAGACGTTTCTTGTAGTTGGCCACCAGGTTTGCACACATCTCAGGAGGGATTTTGTTCCACTGCTCTTTGCAGATCTTCTCCAAGTCATTAAGGTTTCGAGGCTGACGTTTGGCAACTCGACCTTCAGCTCCCTCCACAGATTTTCTATGGGATTAAGGTCTGGAGACTGGCTAGGCCACTCCAGGACCTTAATGTGCGTCTTCTTGAGCCACTCCTTTGTTGCCTTGGCTGTGTGTTTTGGGTCATTGTCATGCTGGAATACCAATCCACTACCCATTTTCAATGCCCTGGCTGAGGGAAGGAGGTTCTCACCCAAGATTTGACGGTACGTGGCCCCGTCCATCGTCCCTTTGATGCGGTGAAGTTGTCCTGTCCCCTTAGCAGAAAAACACCCCCAAAGCATAATGTTTCCACCTCCATGTTTGACGGTGGGGATGGTGTTCTTGTGGTCATAGGCAGCATTCCTCCTCCTCCAAACACGGCGAGTTGAGTTGATGCCAAAGAGCTCGATTTTGGTCTCATCTGACCACAACATTTTCCCCCAGTTCTCATCTGAATCATTCAGATGTTCATTGGCAAAGTTCAGACGGGCCTGTATATGTGCTTTCTTGAGCAGGGGGACCTTGCGAGCGCTGCAGGATTTCAGCCCTTCACGGCGTAGTGTGTTACCAATTGTTTTCTTGGTGACTATGGTCCCAGCTGCCTTGAGATCATTGACAAGATCCTCCCGTGTAGTTCTGGGCTGATTCCTCACCGTTCTCATGATCATTGCAACTCCACGAGGTGAGATCTTGCATGGAGCCCCAGGCTGAGGGAGATTGACAGTTATTTTGTGTTTCTTCCATTTGCAAATAATCGCACCAACTGTTGTCACCTTCTCACCAAGCTGCTTGGCGATGGTCTTGTAGCCCATTCCATCCTTGTGTAGGTCTACAATCTTGTCCCTGACATCCTTGAAGAGCTCTTTGGTCTTGGCCATGGTGGAGAGTTTGGAATCTGATTGATTGATTGCTTCTGTGGACAGGTGTCTTTTATACAGGTAACAAACTGAGATTAGGAGCACTCCCTTTAAGAGTGTGCTCCTAATCTCAGCTCGTTACCTGTATAAAAGACACCTGGGAGCCAGAAATCTTTCTGATTGAGAGGGGGTCAAATACTTATTTCCCTCATTAAAATGCAAATCAATTTATAACATTTTTGACATGCGTTTTTCTGGATTTTTTTGTTGTTATTCTGTCTCTCACTGTTAAAATAAACCTACCATTAAAAGTATAGACTGATCATGTCTTTGTCAGTGGGCAAACGTACAAAATCAGCAGAGGATCAAATTCTTTTTTCCCTCACTGTATAACACCAGTAGTACATTCACCATTAATTACCATAATTTCTCATTACAATGCTTGTTTGGTTACGGTAATTTCTGTTAATGCATTCAATATATTATTATTACAGTCTTACCATTGTCATTGTAGGAGTGGACACGTTGTTTGCAGAGTCACAACCTAGGATACACTTGTGTTTTCATTTACGAGTTTTAGCATCACCTTATAGAGGGAGAGACAGCATGTTGTTCATGTTAAAATAGGGATAATGTGTTGGACAGCATGTTGTTCATGTTAATATAGGGATAATGTATTGGACAGCAGTGTTTGGAATATAGGGATATGTATGGACAGAGTTGTCATGTTATATAGGGTATTATCAATTGCAGGAATAGGGATAATTTGAAGCATTTTGTTCATGGGAATTAGGTAAGTTTGGACAGCATGTTTTCATGTAATATAGGGAAATGTATTGGACACATGTTGTTATGGATATAGGGATAATGTATTGACGCTTTGTTATGTAATATAGGGATAATGTATGGACAGCATTTGTTATGTAATATGTGATAATGTATTGGACAGCATGTTGTCTGTATTAGGGTAATGTATGGACAGCATGTGTCATGTTAATATAGGATAATGTATGGACAGCATGTTGTCATGTAATGGGATAATGTGTTGGACAGCATGTGTTAGTTAAATAGGATAATGTATGGACAAATGTTGTTCATGTAATTGGGATATGTATTGGACAGCATGTGTTCATGTTAATATAGGGTAATGTTTGACACATGTTGTTCATTTAATATAGGATATTTGACACATGTTGTTCATGTTTTAGGATATGTGTTGGACAGATGTTGTTCATGTTAATATAGATAAGTGTTGACAGCATGTTGTCATGTTAATATAGGGATAATGTGTTGGACACAGTTGTTCGTGTTAATATAGGGATAATGTGTTGGACAGAATGTTGTTCATGTTAATATAGGATATGTTTGGACGCATGTTGTTCATGTTAATATAGGATATGTGTTGGACAGCATGTTGTTCATGTTAATATAGGGATAATGTGTTGGACAGCATGTTGTTCAGTGTTAATAGAGGGATAATGTATTGGACAGCATGTTGTTCTGTGTTAATATAGGGATAATGTGTTGGACAGCATGTTGTTCATGTTAATATAGGGATATGTATTGGACAGCATGTTGTTCAGTGGTAATATAGGGATAATGTTTGGACAGCATGTTGTTCATGTTAATATAGGGATAATGTTTGGACAGCATGTTGTTCATGTTAATATAGGGATAATGTATTGGACAGCATGTTGTTCATGGGAATATAGGGATAATGTATTGGACAGCATGTTGTTATGTTAATATAGGGATAATGTTTGGACAGCATGTTGTTCATGTTAATATAGGGATAATGTATTGGACAGCATGTTGTTCATGTTGATATAGGGATAATGTGTTGGACAGCATGTTGTTCGTGTTAATATAGGGATAATGTATTGGACAGCATGTTGTTCATGTTAATATGGGGATAATGTGTTGGACAGCATGTTGTTCATGTTAATATAGGGATAATGTATTGGACAGCATGTTGTTCATGAGAATATAGGGATAATGTATTGGACAGCATGTTGTTTATGTTAATATAGGGATAATGTGTTGGACAGCATGTTGTTCATGTTAATATAGGGATAATGTATTGGACAGCATGTTGTTCATGTTAATATAGGGATAATGTATTGGACAGCATGTTGTTCATGTTAATAGAGGGATAATGTATTGGACAGCATGTTGTTCATGTTAATATAGGGATAATGTATTGGACAGCATGTTGTTCATGTTAATATGGGGATAATGTGTTGGACAGCATGTTGTTCATGTTAATATAGGGATAATGTATTGGACAGCATGTTGTTCATGTTAATAGAGGGATAATGTGTTGGACAGCATGTTGTTCATGTTAATATAGGGATAATGTGTTGGACAGCATGTTGTTCATGTTAATATAGGGATAATGTATTGGACAGCATGTTGTTCATGTTAATATAGGGATAATGTATTGGACAGCATGTTGTTCATGTTAATAGAGGGATAATGTATTGGACAGCATGTTGTTCATGTTAATATAGGGATAATGTATTGGACAGCATGTTGTTCATGTTAATATGGGGATAATGTGTTGGACAGCATGTTGTTCATGTTAATATAGGGATAATGTATTGGACAGCATGTTGTTCATGTTAATATGGGGATAATGTGTTGGACAGCATGTTGTTCATGTTAATATAGGGATAATGTATTGGACAGCATGTTGTTCATGAGAATATAGGGATAATGTATTGGACAGCATGTTGTTTATGTTAATATAGGGATAATGTGTTGGACAGCATGTTGTTCATGTTAATATAGGGATAATGTATTGGACAGCATGTTGTTCATGTTAATATAGGGATAATGTATTGGACAGCATGTTGTTCATGTTAATAGAGGGATAATGTATTGGACAGCATGTTGTTCATGTTAATATAGGGATAATGTATTGGACAGCATGTTGTTCATGTTAATATGGGGATAATGTGTTGGACAGCATGTTGTTCGTGTTAATATAGGGATAATGTATTGGACAGCATGTTGTTCATGAGAATATAGGGATAATGTATTGGACAGCATGTTGTTTATGTTAATATAGGGATAATGTGTTGGACAGCATGTTGTTCATGTTAATAGAGGGATAATGTATTGGACAGCATGTTGATCATGTTAATAGAGGGATAATGTATTGGACAGCATGTTGATCATGTTAATATAGGGATAATGTATTGGACAGCATGTTGTTCATGTTAATATAGGGATAATGTATTGGACAGCATGTTGATCATGTTAATAGAGGGATAATGTATTGGACAGCATGTTGATCATGTTAATAGAGGGATAATGTATTGGACAGCATGTTGATCATGTTAATAGAGGGATAATGTATTGGACAGCATGTTGTTCATGTTAATATAGGGATAATGTATTGGACAGCATGTTGATCATGTTAATAGAGGGATAATGTATTGGACAGCATGTTGATCATGTTAATAGAGGGATAATGTATTGGACAGCATGTTGATCATGTTAATAGAGGGATAATGTATTGGACAGCATGTTGTTCATGTTAATAGAGGGATAATGTATTGGACAGCATGTTGTTCATCCAGCTGCTTCAGTAGCCATACTACCTTGCCTGACCACTGCACCGTTGGGCTGTACCAGTCGTGAAGAGGCCACCACAAAGCCTCTTCCCCCTCAGGAGACTGAAAAGATTTGGCATGGGTCCTCAGATCCTCAAAATGTTCTACAGCTGCACCATCGAGAGCATCTTGACTGGTTGCATCACCGCCTGGTATGGCAACTGCTCGGCCTCCGACCGCAAGGCACTACAGAGGGTGAATGTGATTGTGGTGGTACACAGAACCATACAGCACCTATATAATGTGATTGTGGCGGGACACAGAACCATACAGCACCTATATAATGTGATTGTGGTGGGACACAGAACCATACAGCACCTATATAATGTGATTGTGGCGGGACACAGAACCATACAGCACCTATATAATGTGAATGTGATTGTGGTGGGACACAGAACCATACAGCACCTATATAATGTGATTGTGGTGGGACACAGAACCATACAGCACCTATATAATGTGATTGTGGTGGGACACAGAACCATACAGCACCTATATAATGTGAATGTGATTGTGGTGGGACACAGAACCATACAGCACCTATATAATGTGATTGTGGTGGGACACAGAACCATACAGCACCTATATAATGTGATTTGTGGTGGTACACAGAACCACACAGCACCTATATAATGTGATCGTGGTGGTACACAGAACCATCCAGCACCTATATAATGTGATTGTGGTGGTACACAGAACCATACAGCACCTATATAATGTGATTGTGGTGGGACACAGAACCATACAGCACCTATATAATGTGATTGTGGCGGGACACAGAACCATACAGCACCTATATAATGTGATTGTGGCGGGACACAGAACCATACAGCACCTATATAATGTGGGATGTGGCGGGACACCAGAACCCATACAGCACCTATATATGTGATGTGATTGTGCGGGACACAGAACCATACAGCACCTATATAATGTGATTGTGGCGGGGACCAACCCCCTATATAATGTGATTGTGGTGGTAACCCCATACAGCACCTATATAATGTGATTGTGGGTGGGTACACAGAACCCTACCAGCACCCTATAATGATGTGATTGTGGGTGGGAACAGCAACCATACAGCACCTATATATGTGATTGTGGTGGGACACAGAACCCAATACAGCACCTATATAATGTGATGTGATTGTGGTGGACACAGAACCCACAGCACCTATAAATGTGATTTGGGGTGGACACAGAACATACAGCACCCTATAATTGAATGTGATTGTGGTGGGACACAGAACCAGTACAGCACCTATATAATGTGATTGTGGTGGGTACACAGAACCATACAGCAACCTATATGGAATGTGAGTTGTGGCGGGACCAAGAACCAGTGGCAGCACCTATCTAATGTGATTGTGGTTGGTACACAGACCATACAGCACCTATATAATGTGATTGTGGGGGACACAGAACCATACAGCCCTATATAATGGTGAATGGATGGTGGCGGGAACACAGGAACCATACAGCAACCTATATAATGTGGAATGTGATTGTGGTTGGGACACAAGAACCATACAGCACCTATATAATGATGTATTGTGGCGGACACAGAACCATACAGCACCTATATAATGTGAATGTGATTGTGGTGGGACACAGAACCATACAGCAACCTCTATAATATGAATGTGATTGTGGTGGGACCCAGAACCCATGTACAGCAACCTATATCTAACTGATGGGATTTGTGGCGGGACACAGAACCAATCAGCACCTATATCTGAATGGTGATTGTGATGGGACACAGAGAACCATACAGCACCTATTATAATGTGATTGTGGTGGGACACAGAACCAATACAAGCACCTATTAGAATGTGATTATGGTTGGGGACACAGAACCATACAGCACCTATTAATGGAATGTTGATTGTGGTGGGACACAGAACCTACAGCACCTATATAATGTGATGGTGGTTGGGACACAGAACCATACCAGCACCTATATATGTGGATTATGGTTGGGGCACCAGACCCATACACAGAACCACACAGCACCTATATAATGTGATCGTGGTGGTACACAGAACCATACCGTGGATCCGTCTGGATCAGAAACAGTACTGTGTCTGTCCAGTAGAGGGAGAAGTTGACTTTACATTAGTGGAACATAGAACTCAGGAGCCAATGGTCTTCAGCCATGTTTTAATCTACATGGAGGCATCAAGGGCTGAGGCAGAGCTGCTCTGCTACTACGGCTCTGTTAAAGCAGTTACTTCAGCCATGTTTTAATCTACATGGAGGCATCAAGGGCTGAGGCAGAGCTGCTCTGCTACTATGGTTCTGTTAAGCATCAAGGGCTGAGGCAGAGCTGCTCTGCTACTACGGTTCTGTTAAGCATCAAGGGCTGAGGCAGAGCTGCTCTGCTACTATGGTTCTGTTAAGCATCAAGGGCTGAGGCAGAGCTGCTCTGCTACTATGGCTCTGTTAAGCATCCAAGGGCTGAGGCAGAGCTGCTCTGCTACTATGGTTCTGTTAAGCATCAAGGCTGAGGCAGAGCTGCTCTGCTACTATGGTTCTGTTAAAGCAGTTACTCAGTAGTGGTCTATTGTAGCCAATGATGGGGGGGGGGGGAACATTCATGGGCGGCGCACAATTGGCCCAGCGTCGTCCAGGGTAGGGGAGGGAATGGCCGGCAGGGATGTAGCTCAGTTGATAGAGCATGGCGTTTGAAACGCCAGGGTTGGGGTTTGATTCCCACGGGGGGGCCCAGTATTCCAAAAACAAAAAAAAAAAAAAAAAAAAAAAGGTATTCCAAAACCGAAGCGCTTGGAAAAAGACGTCTGTAAAGGGAAAAAATTTTTTTAAAGGAAATTGAACAAAGTAATGTACTGTTCGCTCCCGGGCCCCCCCAATGGTGGAAAAGCTCCCTCACGACCCCCCAGGCCCAGGGGCCCCAAACCCCCCGGGGCACAAAACCCCCCCTTTTTGGGAAAACCCCTTGGAAAAACCCCCCCCCCTTTAAAAGGAAAAAAAAATTATAAAAAAAATAATTTTTAAAAGTTAAAAATTTTTTCCCCAAAAAAAAAAAATTTAAATCCCAAAAAATATTAAATATAAATTTTAAAAAGGGGTTTGCCAAACCTGGCAAAGGTGGAATCACCCCAAATTTGAACGGTTGGGGATAAGGGGGGAGCTTTTGGGCTAAATGATTTTAAATTAAAAAAGGGGTTAAAATTTGAAAGGAAAACTCGGTTTCAAACAGGGTGGGACCCCTTCCTCCACGGGCCCCGGCCCCTTTTTTTGAACCGGGAGTGGAGGGTAGGGGTGTTTTAATTCTTTTGGCGAAAAGAGTTTATTAAAAATTTTTTGGGGGAAACCCGAGAGGGAAATGGCAATGCGTTTTAAATCGGACAGATGGAGACATCTGTTTTTCAAAACAAATTCAAAAGTAAAATTAAAAAAGCTGCTTTTATTTTGGTTCCCAGAGTGGGGAGATTTTAGGCTTGACTGTTTTTTAATTTTTTTGGCCCAGAGTAGAGTTTTTGGTTTATGATGCTTTTCTATTTTTAACCAGAGTAGGTTTGGTAGGGACGCTTTTTTTCTGTTCCCAGAGTAAAATTTTAGGCTAGGGACGCTTTTATATCTTTTTAAAACTCAGAGTAGGGGTTATGGCTATGACGCTTTTCAATCTGTTGCCCGATTTAGATTATGGCTATGATGTTTTTATTCTTTTGACTCAGATTTAGATTTTGGGCTAGGGATTTTTTTTCATATCTGTTCCCAGAGTTAGAGTTATGGCTATGATGTTTTCAATCGGGAACTAAGAGTGGTTATGGCTATGACTGTTTTTCATATCGTTAATCGAGTAGGTTGGGTATGAGCTTTTTTTCTGTTGATCAGATTTAGAGTTATGGCTTTTAAAATTTTGCTTTTAAATTAACAGGGTTGATCAAAAAGGATTTGGGCCCCTTAAAATGTGTTTTTTATGGTTAAAACCAAAAGGGGGGTGGAGATGGCAAAAACCCCTTTAAAAAAATTTTGTGATTAAAAAAATTTTAATAGGGGAAGGGGAAAATCTTTTATATCGGGTTAATTTTCCAATTTAAAAAAAGAAAGGAAAATGCCCCGGGGGTTTTTAAACCCCGGGGGAATTTTGGGTAGAGCCCGGGGGGCAGCTTTTTAACCGGGGTAATTTTGGGTTGGGCCGGGGGGGCCTTTGGGTGAGCCCTTGGGGGGATTTTTGGACACCCCTCCTTTTGGGGAAAGAGGGGGCCGGGTTTTTGTTGGGGGGAATTAAGGTTTTCCCCAAAATTTTCCCCCCCTTCACTTCAGAAAAAAAACCCGGGGAGGTTAATGGGGGAAGCCCACGGGGTTTTCTTAAAAACCTGAGTACCCAAAAATTTTAATAAGGGAAGGGAAACATTTTTTTGGGTTTTTTCCAAAACGGGTTTAAAGAATTTTTTGAACCAATTTTTTAATAAAGGGAAACCGGATGGGCCCCGGGGTGAGCCCTTGGGGGAAAGTTTTTTACCCCCCCAAAAAACTTGGGGGGGTAACCCCACTTTGGGAGGCATGGGGGACTTTTGGGAACCCTGGGGGCATTTTTGGGTTTAAAGGGTTTTGGGGGCCATTTTTTCTCCCCCGGGGGGGCCGCTTTTTTTTTTTGGGGGAGGGGGGTTTTTTCAAGACCTCTTTTTAACCCAAAACCGGGGGGAAGGGGGAAAAAGGGGGAAAAACCACGGGGAAAAAGAAAGGTGGAAGAAAAGGGGCCCCGGACCGGAAAAGGAAGGAGGGGGGAAAGGAACCAAAAGGGAAAAGGAAAAGGAAAGGGGGAAGCGGGGTTTTTTTTTTTTTTTTAAAAAGGGGGGAAAAAAGGAAACACCCGAGACCGGCCCCAGGGAAGGAAAAGGGGAAATTGCAAAAAGCCCCCCCCCCCCAAAGGGGGGGAAAAAGGGCCGGGCCCAGGGGGGTTTTTCCATTTAAGGGTGGGGGATTGAGGGGGAAAGGAGGGGTTTTTGTTTTTTGAGGGTTTGGAAAACCAAAAAAGGGAAGGGAAAACTGTTTCCCGATGAAAAAACCCGGGCGCCCCTCGGGAAGCACAATATCCTTTTAGTTTGAGGGAAATAAAAGGGGTTGGTTTAAAGAATAAAAAATGTGACCTTTATTGTCGTGGGGAAAGGAAAGGGACTGATTTTTATTGAAAACCTTTTACCCGGGTACCCCCGGGCCCCGTAGCTTTAATAAAGCAAACGGTGGCGGAGAGCTTTTTACCTTCATCCCCCAATATGAGCTTTTTGGACCCACCCCTTTAATAATTAGGATTTTCGAAGTGTTTTTTTTTGCCGAAACGTTTTTTTCCTTGTTCACATGAATGTGTCCATAAAAGATGGGAGTTTTGGAGTCGGGTGTGCCCCAATCGGTGAAGACAGTGTGGGTATGATTTTAAAATTTTCCCATAGGGGGGTTTATTCATATTAAAAGGGTTTCATCAAAAAAAAATAGCAAAAATTATTAAATATATATATCCGGCACAGAACATTCCCCCAAACTTTTGCACTACAAACACAAAACAAACTAAGGGTTTTGGGTCCTTTTAAAGTTGTGGAAATTTTCAGGTTTTTTGTTGATGGGCCTGTTTTTCCCAAAAGCGGAATTTTTCGAAAAGTGTTCCCTGTTCCTGGGGTTGTGGAGGTGTTTGGGGGGAAAAACAACACACTCGGTGGGCCCCAGAGGACAAACATTTAAATTGCCTGCTGCAAAGGTGTTTGGTTTCGGTGGGTTGGGGAAAATCAGTAAATTTAATATGTTTCCCTCGTCTATTGGGCAAAAGGGAAAGTCCCCCGTCTCACCGTTTTCAGTCAATAGGGAAAAAGGCCGATAGGGGAGCGAGGAGTCTCTGTTAGTCCTCTGAAAGAAAAAGGGGTAGAGCACGGGGGCGTTTTAAAACCCCAAAGGGTTTGGGGGTTCGACCCGGGGAAACCCCCCCATACACAAAAAAAATTTTTACACGCTTTGATGCTAAGGGCAATTATATGCCCCTTCCTAATGGTGACAATCTTGTTTTTTTAAGTAAAAAGTCATCTCTACCCTAAAAAGCTTCTTAAAGTTTCCCCCAAAGGGGGTTGATAGACTATTTTTCACCTCTGTTTAAACTACCCCCCCTTTGTCATGACACAGAGAGAGATCTTTTTTTATTGTTTTTTGGGGGGGGGGGGGGGTTTAAACCCCTTTTTCTCCCCCAAAAACGAGGGGTCCCAAATTTGGTTTGCTACAGTCTTGTCCCCCGTTTTCATCCGGGGCCCAAAAACTCCCCTACCCTGGAACGCGGGCCAATTTTGTCGCCCCCTGGGTTTTCCCGGTCGCCCATGGGGCTCCCCGGGCGCCCAGGGGTCTCCCGGTGCCCCAAAGGGTCTCCCGGGGGGGGTGTTGAAACTGGTGGGCTTGGGGTTGTGGGTTTTACATGGGCTGTAAGGTGGGGTTTTTGGTGTCGAAAATGGTTGTCATTTTGGGGTTGACATGGTTTTCACGGGGTTGTGGTTTTTGGCCCCTGGCTGTCACGTGGTTTTGGGGGTTTAAAATGGTTTTGTTTGGGGTTGTGGTGGGAAAAAAAAGGGGGGGGCTGTCATGGTGTTGTTTTTGGGTTTACAAGGTCCGTTTTTTTTTGTGGGGTTGACCACGGGGCGTCTTGGTGTTGGGTTTTTGACATGGGTTTTAAAGGTGTTTTTGTTGTTAAAAACTGTCTGTCCTGGTGGGTTTTTGTTTAAAACTGGTCTGTTTTGGGGTTGTGGTGTTGACATGGTTGTCTTGGGGGGGTTTTTGGTGTTGACACTGGTCTGTCACGGTGTTGTGGTGTTGGGCATGGTCGGACGGGTTTTTTGACACGGGGCTTTTCAAAGGTGTTGGGTGTTTACCCCTGGTTTTGTCACGGGGGTTGTGGTTTTTGACACTTGGGTTTTTCACGGTGGGGTTTTGGGGGGGGACACTGGTCTGTATGGGTTGTGGTGCGACACTGGCTGTCACGGGGTTGTGGGGTCGGGCCCTGGTTTGTACGGTGGGGGGGTTTTTGGGGTTGTGGGCATGGTCGTCCCGGGGTTTTGTGTCGAAAACTGGTCGGGCAGGTGTTGTGGTGTTAAAACTGGTCGTCATGGTGTTGTTTTGGGGGGCGACATGGTCGTCACGGGTTTTTGTGTTGTTGAAATGGTCTGTCACGGTGGGTTTTGGGGGGTCGAAAACTGGGCTGTACGGTGTTGTGGTGTTAAAAACTTTGGGCGTCATGGTGTTGTGGGTTTTTAACCCCTGGTCTGTCCTGGGTTTGTGTTGTTGACAATGGTCGTCTTTGGGGTTGTGGGTTTACATGGTCTTTTCACGGTGTTGTGGTGTCGACACTGGTCTGTCACGGTTTTTGTGGGGTCGCACTGGGATGGGCACGGTTTTTTGGGGGTGTCGACACTGGTCTGTAAAGGTGTTGTGGGTTGACACTGGTCTGTCAGGGTTTTTGAAAATGGTTTTCTGGTGTTGTTGGGTCGACACGGTCGTCACGGTTTTTGTGGGTCGACCTGGCTGGGCACGGTGTTTTTGGTGTCGAAACTGGGGTGTAAGGTTTTTTGTTGTTGACACTGGTTGTTTACGGTGTTGTGGTTTTTGAAACTTTGGCTTCATGGTGTTGTTGGGGGTTTTACCAAGGTCTGTCACGGTGTTTTTGGTGTTTACCCCGGTTGTCATGGTTGGTTTTTGGTTTTTTGACATGGTTTGTCATGGTGTTTGGTTTTTGGGGTTTACCTGGTCTGTTGGTTTTTTGTGGGGTTGGGAATGGTCTGTAAAGGTGTTTTGGTGTTGACACGGGCTGTCACGGTTTTTTGTTGGTGTTGACCCCTGGTTGGGCATGGTGTTGTGGTGTCGACACTGGTCTGTCACGGTGTTGTGTTTTTTACACGGGTTTTCACGGGTGGGGTTTTTGTTAAAACTGGTCTTAAGGGGTTGTGTGTTTACATGGGTTGGGTTTGGGGGTTGTGGTGTCCCACACTGGTCTTCATGGTGTTTGGGTGACACTGGTTCCCGTCAAGGGTTTTTGGTGTTGACACTTTGGTTTGTCATGGGTTTTTGTGGGGGTCGACACTGGTCGTTGGTGTTGACATGGTCGTCATGGGTTGTGGGGGGTCGACACTGGTCTGTACGGTGGTTTTGGGTCGACACTGGTCCCGTCACGGTTTTTGACACTGGCTGTTTATGGTGTTGTGGTGTTTACCAAATTGGGCTGTCACGGTTTTTGTGGGTTTTTGAAAACCCGGTCTGTATGGTGTTGGGGTGGGTTTACATGGTCGGCAAAGGTTTTTTGGGGGGACAAGGTTTTGTCACAGTGTTGGGGGTGTTGACACTGGGGCTGTCCCCGGGTTTTTGGGGGTGTCGCCCCCTGGTTGTCTGGTGTTGTTTACACTGGGTTTTCATGGTGTTTGGTTTTCGACAAGGGTTTTGTCACGGGGTTTTGTGGGGGTCGACACTGGTCTGTCACGGTGTTGTGGTGTTGACACTGGTCTGGGACGGGTTGTGGGGGTTTTACACTGGTTTTGTCACGGGTGTTGTGGTGTTTACCCCTGGTCGTTTCCCGGGGTTGTGGTTGACATGGTCCTCATGGTGGTGGGGGTTTTTTGACAAAGGGTGATGGTGTTGTGGGGTTGACCCCTGGTTTTTGTTTTACGGTTTGTTTTGGGGTTGACCTGGGCTGTTATGGGTTGTGGGGTTGGGCCCCTGGTCTGTCACGGTGTTGTGGTGTTGACACTGGTCTGTCATGGTGTTGTGGTGTTGTTTACACTGGTCGGGCACGGGTTGTGGTTTTGGCCCCTGGTTGTCACGGGGTTTTTGGTGTTGACATGGTCTGTCACGGGGTTGTGGGTTTTTGACATGGTTGTCACGGTTTTTGGGGGTGTTTACACTGGTCCCCATGGTGTTTTGGTGGTTTACACTGGGCGGGCATGGTGTTTTGGGTTTTGGGGGACACTGGTCTGTCAGGGTTGTTGTGGTGGGACCCCGCGTTGTAAAGGTGTTTTGGTTTGTTTACAATGGGGCTGGGCACGGTGTTTTTGGTGTTGACACTGGTCTGTCACGGGTTGTGGGTTGACATGGTTGTCATAAGGGGGTGTGGTGTTGACCTGGTTGTATGGGGTTGTTTACCCCCGGGCTGTCATGGGGTTTTGGTGTCGACCCCCTGGTTTTTGTCATGGTGTTTTTGGGGTCGACCCCTGGTTGTCATGGGTTTTTGTGGTTGAACTGGTCGGGCACGGTGTTGTGGTTTTTTGACAATGGTCTGTAAAGGTGTTGTTTTTGTTTTTCACAGTGGGGCTCTCTTTTTAGCCCAGAAACACTGTAAACTGTACATCTTTCAGCAGCAGCACCTGGCTTGTTGAGGTTCAGGGTTTCTCCCTCAGGTGTGTGTGTGTGGGGGAGGCCCGAAAAGGGGTGTGTGGGGTGGATGGCAGGGTTTGAATAAGGGGTTTTGGTTGGGCCCAAAGGAAAATGAGAATAAAGGGAGAGAGGGGGAGGGGGGCCAAGGGGTAAAAATGAGATGTGTGAAAAAACCTGTCAACCAGGGGGGGGCTGGCGATAGTTCCTTTAACCCCCAACAGACAGCAACCGGGGCTGGGTGGTAAGCCCAAACCCCAAACCTTTTAACAAGGGGGGAAACCGGGTTTGGGTGGCATAGCCCACTAACCTTTTACACAGACAGCAACCAGGGGGCGGGTGGCTATAAAACCCCCCCCCCAAACCCCTACACAGACAGCCCCCAGGGGGTTTGGGTGGCTATAACCCCCCTCAACCTCTACACGACAGAAAACCCGGGTTCGGGGCGGGTATAGCCCCCCTCAAAACCCCACAAAAGACGCAAAACCCGGGTTGGGCTGGCTAAGCCCACCTCAACCCCTACACAGGGGCAGAAAACCCGGGGCTGGGGTGGTATAGCCCCCCTCAACCTCTACCAGACAGAAACCAGGGTTGGGGGGCTATTTGCCCCCCTCAACCTCTAACAGACAGCAACCAGGGTCTGGGCTGGCTATAGCCCACCTCAACCTCTACACAGACAGCAACCAGGGTCTGGGCTGGCTATAGCCCACCTCAACCTCTACACAGACAGCGGGGGGAAAAAGGATTTAGTCAGCCACCAATTGTGCAAGTTCTCCCACTTAAAAAGATGAGAGAGGCTTGTAATTTTCATCATAGGTACACGTCAACTATGACAGACATTGTAGGATTTTTAATGAATTTATTTGCAAATTATGGTGGAAAATAAGTATTTGGTCACCTACAAACAAGCAAGATTTCTGGCTCTCACAGACCTGTAACTTCTTCTTTAAGAGGCTCCTCTGTCCTCCACTCGTTACCTGTATTAATGGCACCTGTTTGAACTTGTTATCAGTATAAAAGACACCTGTCCACAACCTCAAACAGTCACACTCCAAACTCCACTATGGCCAAGACCAAAGAGCTGTCAAAGGACACCAGAAACAAAATTGTAGACCTGCACCAGGCTGGAAAGACTGAATCTGCAATAGGTAAGCAGCTTGGTTTGAAGAAATCAACTGTGGGAGCAATTATTAGGAAATGGAAGACATACAAGACCACTGATAATCTCCCTCGATCTGGGGCTCCACGCAAGATCTCACCCCGTGGGGTCAAAATGATCACAAGAACGGTGAGCAAAAATCCCAGAACCACACGGGGGGACCTAGTGAATGACCTGCAGAGAGCTGGGACCAAAGTAACAAAGCCTACCATCAGTAACACACTACGCCGCCAGGGACTCAAATCCTGCAGTGCAAGACGTGTCCCCCTGCTTAAGCCAGTACATGTCCAGGCCCGTCTGAAGTTTGCTAGAGTGCATTTGGATGATCCAGAAGAGGATTGGGAGAATGTCATATGGTCAGATGAAACCAAAATATAACTTTTTGGTAAAAACTCAACTCGTCGTGTTTGGAGGACAAAGAATGCTGAGTTGCATCCAAAGAACACCATACCTACTGTGGAGCATGGGGGTGGAAACATCATGCTTTGGGGCTGTTTTTCTGCAAAGGGACCAGGACGACTGATCCGTGTAAAGGAAAGAATGAATGGGGCCATGTATCGTGAGATTTTGAGTGAAAACCTCCTTCCATCAGCAAGGGCATTGAAGATGAAACGTGGCTGGGTCTTTCAGCATGACAATGATCCCAAACACACCGCCCGGGCAATGAAGGAGAGGCTTCGTAAGAAGCATTTCAAGGTCCTGGAGTAGCCTAGCCAGTCTCCAGATCTCAACCCCATAGAAAATCTTTGGAGGGAGTTGAAAGTCTGTGTTGCCCAGCGACAGCCCCAAAACATCACTGCTCTAGAGGAGATCTGCATGGAGGAATGGGCCAAAATACCAGCAACAGTGTGTAAAAACCTTGTGAAGACTTACAGAAAACATTTGACCTGTGTCATTGCCAACAAAGGGTATATAACAAAGTATTGAGAAACTTTTGTTATTGACCAAATACTTATTTTCCACCATAATTTGCAAATAAATTCATTAAAAATCCTACAATGTGATTTTCTGGATTTTTTTTCTCTCATTTTGTCTGTCATAATTGACGTGTACCTATGATGAAACTTACAGGCCTCTCTCATCTTTTTAAGTGGGAGAACTTGCACAATTCGTGGCTGACTAAATACTTTTTTCCCCCACTGTAAACCTGCCCCTTAGAGTACCTCAGCCTCGAAAGAACCTTAATGATTATCCCCAGAGAGACTCTGGACTCCACAGACTCCCGCTTATTGCCTCTGTGTGCCCTGCTGTCCCCTGGTGTGGTTTGGCTCAGCTGTGTCCCTCGGAGTGACTAATGAATAGTTTCGTCTCTTCAGCAGTCACAGCTCCTCAGCGCATGTTGTTGATATAATACAGAGATAGAGATGTATTAGATTAGAGGTAGAGATAGAGATGTATTAGATTAGAGGTAGAGATGTATTAGATTAGAGGTAGAGATGTATTAGATTAGAGATAGAGATGTATTAGATTAGAGGTGGAGATAGAGATGTATTAGAATAGAGAGGAAGAGATAGAGATGTATTAGATTAGAGGTAGAGATAGAGATGTATTAGATTAGAGGTAGAGATTGTATTAGATTAGAGGTAGAGATGTATTAGATTAGAGGTAGAGATGTATTAGATTAGAGGTGGAGATAGAGATGTATTAGATTAGAGGTAGAGATAGAGATGTATTAGAATAGAAAGCCCCTCGTCACAGCTCTATCACCCATTAAGCCATCCCCTCAACACAGTCCCTCTATCACCCATTAAGCCAGCCCCTCAACACAGTCCCTCTATCACCCATTAAGCCATCCCCTCAACACAGTCCCTCTATCACCCATTAAGCCAACCCCTCAACACAGTCCCTCTATCACCCATTAAGCCATCCCCTCAACACAGGTCCTCTATCACCCATTAAGCCATCCCCTCAACACAGTCCCTCTATCACCCATTAAGCCATCCCCTCAACACAGTCCCTCTATCACCCATTAACTCTTCCGAGTCGGCGAACGCTTCGGCGCGTTCAAATCGCGGGCCGGCTTTAGGACCGCGCAGCATCCAAACCAAGTGACGCAGAGGGCTGCCGTCGATTTCATGCAGAAATGGAGACCCGAAGCTACGTTTTGAGTGTTTGTTTCATGTAAATACACCAACTAAAACCAAAGTTATGATAATTTCAATTCCATGAAAAAAGTGCGTCAAAATATGCGCTCTTTTATGAGCGCTTTGCATTTATTATAATAACTTTGTCGTCTTTTGTGATAAAAAGGAACGGAAAAAAACGTGTGCTTGTGCTAACCCGGTTCTTCAGGATGCACACGAGTATATAAACATTCATTCCCATGACAACTAGCCATTGCGAAAGAACGAACGAGAGGAATTAGTTCAGTTCATGAGTAGTTTTGGAGAGTTTTTCACGAGTTAGTATTTCAATTGTTAGTATTTCAAGAGTTTTATTGTCAGCAGTATCGTTTTTGTGAAGCAATATGAGGCGCACACTTCACGTTGAACAAGCCGTCGACTTGTTATTCCAAATGAGCGATGAAGAAACTTTGGAAAGTTCGTCGTCAGACAATGAGAGTGGCCAGGATGACTTCGAGGACCCTGATTTTGTTGCTGAAAACGTGAGGTAAGAAGACAAACATTTTTCTAAAATGAATTTGTTTTATTGCTTTCGTTTATCTTACTATAGTATTCTATTCTACTTCACTGTAGTGCAAATGCCAATGAACATCTTGAACTTTGAATAATCTTGAATCCGTTTACCTGTTTTGTATAGTGACGACGACGACGACGAGCAGCCTGGGCCATCAACAGCCCCCACCCCCACAACAAGCCGACGGAGGCCATCACAGAGGGGGCGTGGAAGGAAGGATCAGGCCAAGACCAGGTCAAGATCTCCAGCCCAGTCAGCAGCACAGCCAGAACAGAGCTCTGAGCCATGGAAAACAGAGACTGATCCTGACACTGCCCCACAAGCCAGTAGGTTCATGCCCCGCAGACCACCAGGAGCCCAGGTGGATTTGCATTCAGGGCACACACCAAAGGACCTCTTCCTGCTCTACTTCGCCGCAGATACAATGAGGACAATCTGCAGAAACACCAACAAACAGGCAGCAAGAAATCAGCAGAAGGGGAGCAAATATCAGTGGACTGACGTTGATGTGGAGGAACTGCACAGATTTCTGGGTCTCCTCATCTACACCTCATTGGTGACTCTGCCTAGTATCCAGGACTACTGGAAACAAAGCCACATATTGTCTGTTTCATTGCCAGCGAAGGTCATGCCAAGAGACAGATTCCGGTCCATCTCATGGAACATCCACCTAAGTGATCCAGAGGAGGATGTCATAAATGACCAGCGCAAAGGTACACCCCCAGCATGACAAACTGTTCAGGGTCAAACCTCTGATGGACGACATTCGCACTGCCTGCCAGGCTCATTACCATCCTAAGAAGGAACTGTCAGTCGACGAGAGGATGGTGGCTACAAAAGCCAAAACTGGCATGACCCAGTACATGAAGGACAAGCCTAACAAATGGGGGATCAAGCTCTTTGTGTTGGCAGAGTCTAACAATGGCTACACTCTAAACTTCAACGTGTATGTTGGGAAAGCACACACACCCAGCGTGCATGGACTTTCATATGATGCTGTTATGGACCTCATTCAGCCATCACATCTTGGTACAGGATACCATATTTATATGGACAATTTCTACACCAGCCCAAAACTGTTCCTGAGTTTGGGAAGTATGAAGTTTGGAGCCTGTGGGACCTACAGAAGCAACAGAAAAGGGTGTCCTAGTGGCAGAGAAAATGCCCTCACCAGCAAATCGAAGAGGGGGTCTGTGAGATGGATCAGAGAGGATCGCCTGGTCTTTGTGAAGTGGATGGATACGCGGGAGGTGTCGGTGTGCTCCACAATCCACCCAGCGTTTTCGGGCGAGACAATCAAGAGGAAGGTGAAGGAAGGACCTGGACGCTGGGTAGCAAAAGACATTCCCTGCCCTACCCCCATCATGGCCTACAATAAGTACATGGGAGGGGTTGACCTGTCAGACCAGCTTCTCCAGTATTACTCAACCCATCGCAGAACTGCTCGCTGGTACCGTACCCTCTTCCTGCATTTTTTGGACATGGGAACAACAAATGCATACATCCTGCACTGTGACATCAGTGCGACCCAACAGGTCACACCCATGACGCACAAGAACTTTGTGGCAGAACTTGTGGCCCAGCTGTGCGGAGTGACCCAGACAGGGGTTCCACTTCAAAAAAGCACCAGCCATGTTTCTGTGGCCATTGCCAATGTTGCAGAGGCCAAAGACAAAGCCACAGCAGGCCGCAGGGTTTGTCAACGCTGTAAACAAGTTGACAAGAAGAGGTTTGTCACACCATGGAAGTGCAAGGCCTGTGATGTGGCTCTCTGTGTCATTGTGGACAGGAACTGTTTTGAAGAGTGGCACAAATAGGGTAAAGGCCAGTGGCTATACCTACTTTTTTTGTAAATAGTTGTGTATTGCTTGTATATATCTCAAGAATACTTTTATATGTTCATATTTGCACTTTGTGGTTCAATTTGAAGCTTTTTTTTTCATTTTGGACAGAAACTGTTTTGAGGAGTGGCACAAAAAGGTTTAGGGTTAGAATAGAAGAAAAACGCCAGTGGTTATACCTACTTTTTATTGTAAATAGTTATTTATTGCTTGTATATATCACCAAAATACTTTTATATGTTCATATTTGCACCTTGTGGTTCAATTTGAAGCTTTTTAAATGCTTGGTTCACCATGTTTGAGGGTTTTACAATAAAAAAACCATCTTTTTTCTAAACGGACTTTGTGTTTTCTGTGTGTGTTTGGGTCCAGTGTGTTGAAATAGTATGTCAAAGTGAAAAACTTACTAACAGATCATATAGGTGAGGTTGTGCTGAAAAAAAAGATACCCAACATTGGTCTGGTAAACATTTCTTTATGTAGTATATCAGGGCAAAATTGAAGGTACCCAAAAACGGCCAAAAAAGCTCCAGACTCCGAAGAGTTAAGCCATCCCCTCAACACAGTCCCTCTATCACCCATTAAGCCATCCCCTCAACACAGTCCCTCTATCACCCATTAAGCCATCCCCTCAACACAGTCCCTCTATCACCCATTAAGCCCCTCATCACAGTCCCTCTATCACCCATTAAGCCATCCCCTCAACACAGTCCCTCTATCACCCATTAAGCCATCCCCTCAACACAGTCCCTCTATCACCCATTAAGCCATCCCCTCAACACTGTCCCTCTATCACCCATTAAGCCATCCCCTCAACACAGTCCCTCTATCACCCATTAAGCCATCCCCTCAACACAGTTCCTCTATCACCCATTAAGCCATCCCTTCAACACAGTCCCTCTATCACCCATTAAGCCATCCCCTCATCACAGTCCCTCTATCACCCATTAAGCCATCCCCTCAACACAGTTCCTCTATCACCCATTAAGCCATCCCCTCAACACAGTTCCTCTATCACCCATTAAGCCATCCCCTCAACACAGTCCCTCTATCACCCATTAAGCCATCCCCTCAACACAGTCCCTCTATCACCCATTAAGCCATCCCCTCAACACAGTCCCTCTATCACCCATTAAGCCATCCCCTCAACACAGTCCCTCTATCACCCATTAAGCCATCCCCTCAACACAGTCTCTCTATCACCCATTAAGCCATCCCTTCAACACAGTTCCTCTATCACCCATTAAGCCCCAATCACAGTTCCTCTGTCACCCATTAAGCCATCCCCTCAACACAGTTCCTCTATCACCCAATAAGCCATCCCCTCAACACAGTTCCTCTATCACCCAATAAGCCATCCCCTCAACACAGTCCCTCTATCACCCATTAAGCCATCCCCTCAACACAGTCCCTCTATCACCCATTAAGCCATCCCCTCAACACAGTCTCTCTTCACCCATTAAGCCATCCCTTCAACACAGCTCCTCTTTGTCAGGGAGCACAGAGAGAGACCTTAGGGCCCAAGGAAAGCCATTGTCAGACCAAAGACCTTAGGGCCAAGGAAAGCCATTGTCAGACCAGAGACCTTAGGGCCAAGGAAAGCCATTGTCAGACCAGAGACCTTAGGGCCAAGGAAAGCCATTGTCAGACCAGAGACCTTAGGGCCCAAGGAAAGCCATTGTCAGACCACTGAGTGTTTTTGAATATGAGCCTCTCACCAAATAGAGTGTTCTGACTGTTTGACCACAGAGAGCGAGACCATCGTAGAGCCCAAGGACTGCTCTTCTTCCTGAGGCCTTGTCAATAATGACGATGTTCCTCCTCACCATTATGAAATGTAGGGAGCTCGCCTCGCTGCCTCGGTTTCCTCTGGCTACAAACACTTATTATTATTATTATTATTATTATTATATTATTACATATTGATCTTTCCAAGGACACACACACACACACACACACACACACACACACACACACACACACACACACACACAGACACACACAGACAAACACACACACACACACACACAGACAAACACACACACACACACACACACACACACACACAGCATCTCACAGACGTGCTCAGATCAGGGTAGTTCAGGACTGATCCCTCCTCAGGTTAAAAAATAATGTATGCACTCACTAACTGTAAGTCGCTCTGGATAAGAGCGTCTGCTAAATGACTTAAATGTAAATGTTAGAATATAATCTATAAACCTGGGAAGATGAGTTACAGTGCTTTCAGAAAGTATTCGTATCCCTTGACTTATTCCACATTTTGTTGTTAGCGCCTGAATTCTAAATGGGTTAAATAAATAAAAATCTCCCATCTACACACAATACCCCATAATGACAAAGTGAAAACAAGTTTTTTAGAAATATTTCCAAATGTATTGAAATGTCCATAAGTGTTCAACCCCCTGAGTCAATACATGTTAGAATCACCTTTGGCAGCGATTACAGCTGGGAGTCTTTCTGGGTAAGTCTCTAAGAGCTTTCCACACCTGGATTGTGCAATATTTGCACATTATTATTTATTTTTTATTCTTCAAGCTCTGTCAAATTGGTTGTTGATCATTGCTAGACAGCCATTTTCAAGTCTTGCCATAGATTTTCAAGACAATTTAAGTCGAAACTGTAACTAGGCCACTCAGGAATATTCAATGTCTTCTTTGTAAGCAACTCCAGTGTACATTTGGCCTTGTGTTTTAGGTTATTGTCCTGCTGAAAGGTGAATTTGTCTCCCAGTGTCTGGTGGATAGCAGATTGAACCAGGTTTTCCTCTAGGATTTTACCCTATTCCATTTCTTTCTATCCTGAAAAACTCCCTAGTCCTTGCCCGATAATAGGCATACCCATAACATGATGCAGCCACCACCATGCTTGGACAGATGAAGAGTGGTACTCAGTGATGTGATGTGTTGGATTTGCCCAAAACATAACACTTTGTATTCAGGACATAAAGTTAATTTCTTTGCAATTTTTTTTTGCAGTTTTACTTTAGTGCTTTAATGCAAACAGGACGCGTGTTTTGGAATATTTGTATTCTGTACGGGCTTCCTTCTTTTGACTGTCATTTAGGTTAGTATTGTGGAGTAACTACAATGTTGTTGATCCATCCTCAGTTTTCTCCTATCACAGCCTTTAAACTTTGTAGCTGGTTTAAAGTCACCATTAGCCTCATGGTGAAATCCCTGAGCAGTTTCCTTCCTCTCCGGCAACTGAGTTAGGAAGGACACCTGCATCTGTATCTGTTGATGTGCCCTTGTGCAAGGCACTTAACTCTAATTTGCTCCAGGAGCGCCGTGCTCCTATGGCTGACCTTGTAAAACAACACATTTCACTGCACCTTTCTGGTGTATGTGACAATAAAACATTATTATTTATTTTGTAGTGACTGGGTGTATTGATACACCATCCAACGTGTAATTAATAACTTCACCATGCTCAAAGGGATATTCAATGTCTGCTTTTTATTTATTTATTTTTTTACCCATCCTTCTTTGCGAGGCATTGGAAAACCTCCCTGGTCTTTGTGCTTGAATCTGTGTTTGAAATTCACTGCTCGACTGAGGGACCATACAGATAATTGTATGTGTGGGGTACAGAGAAGAGGTAGTCATTCATAAATCATATTAAACACTATTTCTGCAGACAGAGTGAGTCTATGCAACGTATTATGTGACTTGTTAAGCACATTTTTACTCCTGAACTGATTTAGGCTCGGCCATAACAAAGGGGTTGAATACTTATTGACTCAAGACATTTCAGCTTTTCGTTTTTTAATTAATTTGTAAAAATGTCTAAAAACATAATTGTGTGTAGGCCAGTGACACAAATCTGGATTTAATCCATTTTAATCCATTTTTAATTCACACAACAAAATGTGGAAAAAGTCAAGGGGTGTGAATACTTTCTGAAGCAGTGTAAGTATCTTATTTCCATGAACGTCCTCTTCCATATTGGTATATATCATATACAGTGCATATGGTATTATTTAGGACCTACTGTTTTGTATGTTTTCCATGTCTCCTCCATCTCACAACATCTTGTTTGTGTGTTTGTCTCTGCAGCTCTCCTGTGGTGCAGTACCGATAGCAGCCATGGTGTACGCCCAATCAACAGACAGCATCAAGCCCTCCCTCCTGTCCCTCCTCTCCCCCTCCTTTACCCTCCCCATGACCTTTAACCTCTCAGACAGGGACAACACCAGCTCAGCCACACCCTTCCTCTGTAACCGCGATGCCCTCTCCTCCTCCTCCTCCTCTTCCTCCTCCGGCCTCCGGAACACCACCCAGGTGTCGTATGAACTCACCCCAGCGGAGGTGGCTGTTCTGGGGCTGGTGTTCAGTCTCCTGTGGCTGGTCTCCATCCTGGGTAATGCTCTAGTGTGTGTGGTGATCCACCGCAGCAGGAGGAGCCAGTCCACCACTAACTACTTTGTGGTGTCCATGGCCTGCGCTGACCTGTTGCTGTCCCTGGGCTGCGCTCCCTTCATCCTCCTCCAGGTGACCTGCGGGGGCTGGCCTCTCAGCGCCGTCGCCTGTAAGGCTGTCCGCTACCTGCAACACCTGTGTCCCGGTGTCCAGGTGTATGTCCTGCTGTCCATCTGTGTGGACCGGTTCTACACCATCGTGTACCCGCTAAGCTTCAAGGTGTCCCGGGAGAAAGCCAAGCGGATGATCCTGGCCTCCTGGCTGTTGGACGCCGCCTTCGTCTCCCCCTGCTTTTTCTTCTACGGCTCGGAGGCGGCGGCGGCGGCGGACGGGGGCGGGCACTGTGACTTCTTCCTGCCGGCGGGAAGCTGGGACGGCGTGGCGTACGGTTCCGCCCACCTGCTCCTGGGGTTCCTGGTCCCAGGTGTCCTCATCGTGTGGTTCTACCGGCGCGTGGTCCGATACATCTGGAGGATCGGCGCAGATGGACACACGGTCAGGAGAACCACCAACATCGTCCCCAGGACTAAAGTGAAGACCATCAAGATGTTTCTCGTGCTGAACGTGGTGTTTCTCCTCACCTGGACTCCGTTCTACGTGGTCCAGCTGTGGCACCCCAGCGAGGCCCCGAGCCCCGGCAGACAGGGGGCGCTAGTGTTCTGCTGTGTGGTCTGGGTGTCGTTCAGTGCCACCGCCTCCAAACCTTTGCTCTACTCCGCGTACAACGCTAACTTCAGACGCGGCATGAGGGAGACCTTCTGCACGTCCTCTATGAAGTGTTACCGTAGCAACGCCTACACCGTCACCGCCAGCTCCCGCGTGGCCAAGAAGAACTACGTGGGCGTGGTGGACATCCCCGTGGCGACCAAGACGACGCACACCAACGACTCAGTCTACGACACGTTTGACCGCGAGGCCAAGGAGAAGAAGCTGGCCTGGCCAATCAGCGCCAACCCTCCCAACACCTTCGTCTGACAGGCAGGGACGGAGACGGGGTTTAACTATCACCCATCAATTTAAAACGGGGTTTTAAAATACAATTTAGAGCCAACCCTCCCCAACACCCCTTTGGCTGACAGGGGGGGGGAGGGAAACGGGGTTTAAAATTTTCCCAAACAGAGAAATTAACACCTTCCTTAGGGGGGACGGGTTTAAAATATCAATCAAAGCCAACCCCCTCCCCAAAACCCCCTTGGCTGACAGGGGGAGGGAGACGGGGGTTTAAAAAACCAAACCGGACCCCCCCAAAAAATTTTGGAGGGGGTGGGGAAGGGTTTAATACTTTAAGGGGGAAACCCCCCCCTGCAATAGGGGGGGGGAAGGGGGTTTTCTGGCGGGGTTTTAAAAACAACAGCCAACCCCCCCCAAACCCCCTTTTTTGGGGCAATAGGGGGGGAAAGGGGTTTTTAACTACAAAAAGGGAAATTTCCCCAAAAACCTTTTTCCCGACCGGAGGGGAGGGGAGGGGGTTTAACTTTTAATCAGAGCCAACCCCCCCAAATTGGGTCTGAAAAGGGGGAAATTGGGTTTTTCTACAAAGGCCATTAAAACTTGGGCTGGGGGAAAAGGGGGTTTCTTCCCCAGGCCAATCCCCCAAAAACCTTTGGTTCCCGAACCCCGGGGGGAGCGGGGTTTTAAAATTCAAGGCCAAATCCCACCCGGGTTGGCGGAAGGGGCTTTAAAAATACCATGGGGCCAATCCCCACCCCGTAAGGATGGGAAGCCTTTAACATTCCCAGGCCAATCCCAAAACCCCCGTCTGACAGGTGGGGGGGGGTTTAAAATTCATGGTTTTGGAATTCCCCACCCGGGTTTTGCAAAAGCTTTAACATCTATGCCCCATCCCAAAATTCGTCCCGCAAGGGAAAAGCTTGGGTTTAACCAACGGGTTCCCCCGGCTACAAAAGGGGGGTTTCTATTGGGAACATAAACAAAAGGTTTTTTAAAAATCCCCCCCTTTTTCTCTACAAAGGGGCTTTTTTAATTTTTGGGCTAAAGTTTGAAAACCAAAATTGTTGGTTGCTCAGGGTTTTTTTAACCTTGCCCAAAAGGGTTTGAACCACCTTTTGGGGGTTTTCTTTGGCTAAAAGGTTCTTTAACAGTTAACTTGGCCCGTTGGGGGTGGGGGGGTTTTAAGGCCCCGGGGTTTTTTTTCCCCCCCCATAAGTCAACCCCGTTTTTGAATTTTTAACGGATGGTTAAAAGGGCTATTAAAAAAAATTTTGAAAATTTTGGGATTAAAGTCTATGGTTTTCTAATCCACTTTTTTTTCGCTAGTCCCATTAAAAAGTCTATGGTTTTTTGAATCCACGGGGTTTTGCCCACAAATCCCATTAACATGTCCCATGGGTTTTGAATCCCACTGGGTTTTTGGGGACATTTTATTAACTGTTTTATGGTTCCCAAAAACCACTGGGTTTTTCTACAGTCATTAACATGTTTGGTTTAAAAATGGGTTTTTAAAAATTAAAAAGGGCAATACCTTTTTTAAGTTTTTAAAGTTATGGTTTGTAAAAGGGTTTTCTCCTCATTAAAGCGGGAAAGGGTTTTTTGGTTTCAGTCCCTTTTTCATTTTTATTTCTAAAAACACCGTTTATTAAAACACTTGGTTTTAAACCCTCTGTTATTACACCATTGTTTTTAACCCCTTTTTAAACAAAAATTTTGGTTTTAAACTTTTTGTAATCCAAAATTGGGGGGGGTAACATCGGGGGTTAATTTAAATTTTTAAAAATTTTTATAACCCACATGTTTTTAACCCCCTTTTTGTTTTTAAAAACCCCCGTAACATTGTTTTTTAAAACATTGTAACCTCTGGGTTTTAACACTTGTAACATCCGTTATACCCCATTGTCACGAAAACCGTAAATCAAAAAATTGTCACAATTTTGTTAAACAAAAATTTTTAAAAATCTGTTATAACACTTGTTAAAAAAAAAAACCCCCTTTTTAACACAAATTTAACATCTTTTTTAACAACATTGTTTTAAAAAAATCTTTATAACACAAATTTTAACATCTGTTTTTAACCCTTGTAAAAATGTTTTATAACACGGGAACAAATTGGGTTAAAAAATGTGTTAAAAAGCAAAATGGGGTTAAAAAGTGTTAAAAACAGATTTCAATGTGTTTAAAACGGTGTTAACACATTGTAACGGTAAACAGGGATTGTAACTCTGTTAAAAACAAAGTTTAAAAATCTTTTAAACACGTTGTAACAAACTGTTTAAAAAACACGTTGTAACATCTGTTATAACACATTGTAACATCTGTTATAACAAAGTTGTAACATCTGTTATAACACGTTGTAACATCTGTTATAACACATTGTAACATCTGTTATAACACATTTTAACCCCCTTTAACACAATTTTAAAATCCTTTATAAACAAATTTTAAAACATCTGTTTTAACACAAATTTTAAGGATTTGGTTTTTTACAATTGTTTTTAAAAATTTTTTTGTGTGTTATATTTAAAATTGTTAAAGTTTAACAAATCTGTTATAAAAACTTTTTAAAAATCTGTTTAAACGTTGTAAACCCTCTTTTTTATAACAAAGTTGTAACATCGTTATAAAAACTTGTAACCCTCTTTTAAAATTTTAACATCTTTTAAAACCCATTGTAACATCCTTATAACACTTGTAACATCTGTTATAAAAACATTGTAAAACTTTTTGTTATAAATCACTTGTAAAATCTGTTTTTAAAAAAATTGTTTTAAAAAACAATCTGTTATAAAACGGACCCCCTTTTGTAAATGGTTTAACCAAATTTAAATTTTTCCGTTTTAAAAATTTTTATCCCTTTTAAAATTGGTTTCCCTTTTAACTGAGTTATAAAATCGTGTTTGGTTTTCAAGGACAAGGGTTTAACGGTGGTTCTTTTTGGGGGCCAAAAACCCCCGGCTCCTTTCCCCTGGCCGGAAAACCCGGTTTCCTTTTTCCCCGGCCCCTTTTTCCCCCGGGGTAACCCCCCCTTTTCCCCGTTCCCTTTTCCCCCCCCCCCCTTTGTGGCCGAAAACCCCTTTTCCCCCCGTTATCAAAAGGCTCCTTCCCCTTTTTTCCCCCCTTTTCCCCCCTTTCTGGTGTTGCCCCCCCTCCCTGGGGGGACCTTTTTCCCCTGTTCGAAAAAACCCCCTTTTCCTTCACTTTCCCCATGGCCCCGTTTCCCTTTCCTTTGGCCCCTTTTCCCCTTTTGGCCCCGCCAACCCCTTTTCTCCTTTCCTTTCCCCCTTTCTCTTTCCGGCCGCCCTTTTCGGTCCCTCGAAAAACCCCCCCTTATCCCCCCGGTCCACCCGTCTTTTTTCCTTTCCCCCCCGGCCTTTTACCCCTTGCTCGGTTTCCCCTTTTCTCCTTTCCCCTGGGGCTTAAAGCAAATTTTTTGGGCCCGGCAGGAGGCTGAAAACCTTTTTTTTTTGGGTTTGAGGAGGGGCTCCTTTTTAACCCGGGTTCCCGGGGCCCCACCTTTGGCCCCCCCTGGCCCCCCCCCTAACCCCGTTCCCCGGGCCCCCTGGGCCCCCCCTTTCCCCCCCCTGGTCCCCCCCCTCCCGGACCCCTCGTCCCCTGGCCCCCACCCCTCCCCCCTGGACCCGGGGTCCCCCATTCCCCCCCCCGGTCCCCCCCCAACCCCCCCCCGGGGCCTTCCCCCCCCTGCCCGGTGTTGGTAAACCCCCCCTCATCCCCCTTGGCTACCCCGGGGGGTTTCCCCGGTTTAAAAACTCATCCTGGGACAGGGTGTCCCGTTGGTTTTGGGAAAATTTAAAAGCTCAATTTTTTTTTCTCCCCCTCTCCCCCGTGGAAATAGCCCCCCAAAACCCCCCTTCCCCCGGTTAAACCCCCCATTTAAAAGACCCCATTGTTTCCCCATCTCTGTGGACTTTCTGTTTTACTGGATTTAAATTTTTTAAACTCTGTGGACTACCGGGCCTTCCCGGGGTTTAAAAACTCATTGTTTCCTCTCTGTGGACTCTGTCTTTACTGGGGGTTTAAAAAACTTTTTGTTTTCTCATTCTGTGGACAAATATTTCTGACTTTAAAATTTTAAATTCCTTTGTTTCCCCCTTTCTGTGAACTGGTTTTTTTGTATTTTGGGGTTTAAAAGGGTCTTTTTCTTCCGGGGGAATAACCCGTCCCGTCCCCCGGGGAAATCCAAAACTCATTGTTCCTCATCTTTTGTTTGGGAATCCTGTCTGTAAGGGGAATTTTAAAGACTCATTGTTTCTCATCTTCCGGGAATAACCTGTCTGTAAAATGGGATTTTAAAAAAAATTCATTGTTTTCCGGAAAGGGAAAAAGCCCCAATTTTAAAAAGATAAAGATTAAAAATCCCGCCCCTTTACCCGGAAAAAGTCGCCCCCTTTGTAAGAATTTCCCAAAATTTTAGAGGAAAATGATATTTTAGAAAGGGAAAAAGCTGTTTTGAAGGATTAAAGGAATTCCCGTTTGTTTTTCCAGAGAAGAGATACACTCAGTCTGCCCCGAGAGAGATAACAATCAGTCTGTCCAGAGAGGAGATACAGCTCAGTCTGTCCAGAGAGAGAGATACAGCTCAGTCTGTCCAGAGAGAGAGATTACAGCTCAGTCTGTCCAGAGAGAGAGATACAGCTCAGTCTGTCCAGAGAGATACAGATCAGTCTGTCCAGAGAGAGAGATACAGCTCAGTCTGTCCAGAGAGAGATACAGCTCAGTCTGTCCAGAGAGAGATACAGCTCAGTCTGTCCAGAGAGAGAGATACAGCTCAGTCTGTCCAGAGAGAGAGATACAGCTCAGTCTGTCCAGAGAGAGAGATACAGCTCAGTCTATCCAGAGAGATACAGCTCAGTCTGTCCAGAGAGAGAGATACAGCTCAGTCTGTCCAGAGAGAGAGATACAGCTCAGTCTGTCCAGAGAGAGAGATACAGCTCAGTCTGTCCAGAGAGAGAGATACAGCTCAGTCTGTCCAGAGAGAGAGATACAGATCAGTCTGTGTTAGAATAAAACGTTGTCCTTTAACCCACGGGGAGAGAACAGAACAGAGTGAGAATGTTGGGAAAGTTGTTCAGATATCAGTGTGTTCTGTTGTCTGGTTCTGTGTTGGACGTTGACGTCCCATAGTCCATTTGGACTACATCCCTTAAGTAAAGTACACTGCTCAAAAAAATTAAGGGAACACTAAAATAACACATCCTAGATATCTGAATGAATGAAATAATCTTATTAAATACTTTTTTCTTGACATAGTTGAATGTGCTGACAACTAAATCACACAAATATTATCAATGGAAATCAAATTTATCAACCCATGGAGGTCTGGATTTGGAGTCACCCTCAAAATCTAAGTGGAAAACCACACTACAGGCTGATCCAACTTTGATGTAATGTCCTTAAAACAAGTCAAAATGAGGCTCAGTAGTGTGTGTGGCCTCCACGTGCCTGTATGACCTCCCTACAACGCCTGGGCATGCTCCTGATGAGGTGGCGGATGGTCTCCTGAGGGATCTCCTCCCAGACCTGGACTAAAGCATCCGCCAACTCCTGGACAGTCTGTGGTGCAACGTGGCATTGGTGGATGGAGCGAGACATGATGTCCCAGATGTGCTCAATTGGATTCAGGTCTTGGGAACGGGCGGGCCAGTCCATAGCATCAATGCCTTCCTCTTGCAGGAACTGCTGACACACTCCAGCCACATGAGGTCTAGCATTGTCTTGCATTAGGAGGAACCCAGGGCCAACCGCACCAGCATATGGTCTCACAAGGGGTCTGAGGATCTCATCTCGGTACCTAATGGCAGTCAGACTACCTCTGGCGAGCACCGGGAGGGCTGTGCGGCCCCCCAAAGAAATGCCACCCCGCACCATGACTGACCCACCGCCAAACCGGTCATGCTGGAGGATGTTGCAGGCAGCAGAACGTTCTCCACGGCGTCTCCAGACTCTGTCACGTCTGTCACATGTGCTCAGTGTGAACCTGCTTTCATCTGTGAAGAGCACAGGGCGCCAGTGGCGAATTTGCCAATCTTGGTGTTCTCTGGCAAATGCCAAACGTCCTGCACGGTGTTGGGCTGTAAGCACAACCCCCACCTGTGGACGTCGGGCCCTCATACCACCCTCATGGAGTCTGTTTCTGACCGTTTGAGCAGACACATGCACATTTGTGGCCTGCTGGAGGTCATTTTGCAGGGCTCTGGCAGTGCTCCTCCTGCTCTTCCTTGCACAAAGGCGGAGGTAGCATTCCTGCTGCTGGGTTGTTGCCCTCCTACGGCCTCCTCCACGTCTCCTGATGTACTGGCCTGTCTCCTGGTAGCGCCTCCATGCTCTGGACACTACGCTGACAGACACAGCAAACCTTCTTCCCACAGCTCGCATTGATGTGCCATCCTGGATGAGCTGCACTACCTGAGCCACTTGTGTGGGTTGTAGACTCCGTCTCATGCTACCACTAGAGTGAAAGCACCGCCAGCATTCAAAAGTGACCAAAACATCAGCCAGGAAGCATAGGAACTGAGAAGTGGTCTGTGGTCACCCACCTGCAAAACCAGTCCTTTATTGGGGGTGTCTTGCTAATTGCCTATAATTTCCACCTGTTGTCTATTCCATTTGCACAACAGCATGTGAAATTTATTGTCAATCAGTGTTGCTTCCTAAGTGGACAGTTTGATTTCACAGAAGTGTGATTGACTTGGAGTTACATTGTGTTGTTTAAGTGTTCCCTTAATTTTTTTGAGCAGTGTATATTTCACCTAAACCCTCCCTTGAACGCTTGAAAAAAACAAGTGACTCTCCCCTATACCCAAAATAATAATTAAAACAAAGTGGATAGCAGAGAAGATGTTTACGGTTTACCCTCACTTCTTGGACAGATAACATGGCCTGTAAGCATTTCACGGTAACGTCTACACCTGTTGTATTCGGCACATGTGACAAATAAAATTTGATTTGATTTGATTTTTTGCTCTTCAGCCTGACGCGATGTTATTCTGGAGAGCTGAAAATGAAATGGTAAATACGACAAACACTTACTCACACACATACACATATTACACACACACATACACACTTTACACACACACTTTACACACTTTACACACACACTTTACACACACACATACACACTTTACACACACACATACACACTTTACACACGCACACAGTAATTGTCGGGCCAGTAGGTTGTCAGGACTAGGAATGCTTTACAACCTGAAGAATAACCAGTCTGTTTCCAACTCCAGCCTGATGTGACTGAGACACAGTGAGGGATTAAATGGTCAAAGCAAAACGGCAAACACGCTCACACAAACACACACTCCCAGCTGGATGCTCATGACTACGGATGCTTTTACAAATCACATTTCTCTTTGTCCTTTCGGAACACATGGGAGAGTAGAGACTGAGAGTACTACCGAGATAGAACTGAACGTTGTAGATGGGGTACTACAGGAGAATGAACTGAACGTTGTAGATGGGGTACTACAGGAGATAGAACTGAACGTTGTAGATGGGGTACTAACAGAGACGAACTGAACGTTGTGATGGGTATACAGGAGACAGAACTGAACGTTGTAGATGGGGTACTACAGGAGACAGAACTGAACGTTGTAGACGGGGTACTACAGGAGATAGAACTGAACGTTGTAGATGGGGTACTACAGGAGACAGAACTGAATGTTGTAGATGGGGTCTACACGGATCGAACTGACCTTGTAGATGGGGTACTACGAGACAGAACTGAAACGTTGTAGATGGGGTAACTTTTACAGGAGACTGACCTGAACGTTTAGAGGGGTACTACAAGAGATAGAATGACGTTGTAGTGGGTACTACACGAGAATCAAACCTGAACGTTGTAGATGGGTAACATCGGGAGACGAACTAACGTTGAGTGGGGTACTACCAGGAGACAGAAACTGAACGTTGTAGTGGGGCACTACAGGAGACTGAACTGAACGTTGTAGATGGGGTACTACACGAGACAGAACTGAACGTTGTAGATGGGGTACTACGGGAGACAGAACTGAACGTTGAAGATGGGGTACTACAGGAGACAGAACTGAACGTTGTAGATGGGGTACTACAGGAGACTAGAACTGAACGTTGTAGATGGGGTACTACAGGAGACTGAACTGAACGTTGTAGATGGGGTACTACAGGAGACAGAACTGAACGTTGAAGATGGGGTACTACATGGAGACAGAACTGAACGTTGTAGATGGGGTACTACAGGAGACTGACTGAACGTTGTAGATGGGGTACTACATGAGACAGAACTGAACGTTGAAGATGGGGTACTACGTAGACCAGAACTGAAACGTTGACGATGGGGTACTACATGAGCAGAACTGAACGTGTAGATGGGGTACTACCGTGACAGAACTGAAACGTTGTAGATGGGTACGACAGGAGAACTGAACTGAACGTTTAGATGGGTTACTACATGAGTGTTGGCGGCAGTAGGGGCGGCAGGTAGCCGTAAGTGGTTAAGAGCGTGTCCAGTAACCGAAAAGGTTCTGTTCTAATCCCCTAGCCAGATAGGTGAAAAATCTGTCGATGTGCCCTTTTGAGCCAGGCACTTAAACCCAATTGTTCTCATGTAAGTCCGCTCTGGATAAGAGCGTCTGCTAAATGATTAAAATGTAAAAATGTAAAAAAATGAGACAGAACTGAACGTTGAAGATGGGGTACTACAGGAGACAGAACTGAACGTTGTAGATGGGGTACTACAGGAGACAGAACTGAACGTTGTAGATGGGGTACTACAGGAGACAGAACTGAACGTTGTAGATGGGGTACTACAGGAGACAGAACTGAACGTTGTAGATGGGGTACTACAGGAGACAGAACTGAACGTTGTAGATGGGGTACTACAGGAGACAGAACTGAACGTTGTAGATGGGGTACTACAGGAGAACTGAACGTTGTAGATGGGGTACTACAGGAGATAGAACTGAATGTACTGAAACTCATGTATATCACACAAACACATACACACCCCACAGCATTACCTTGTCATTGACTCGTGTTACAGTTAGGAAGTGAACGTTATTCATGGTAAGGGTTACATGGAGAAAATCGGACCTCTCTGAAATGAAAACGGATGGCCCTCCCTTCAGTAAAACATATTTCACCTAAACCCTCCCTGAACCCTCCTCCCCTATTCCCAATATAATAATGAAAACAAAGTGGATAGCGGAGAACATGTCTACCGTTTACCCTCACTTCTTGGACAGATTACATGGCCTGTAGTCAATGGTAATGTATGAATGTTGATAGCGCACAGGGCTGCGGGCCATAAGGTTGTGGGTTCGCAGACCAAGGTCGACAACCCCTGGGCCCCCAGCGCTTTGGCTAAACAGCCCTGAACCATTTCCCATGCATTGTCAAGGGGGTTTCTAAACCAACCTGGTGTATATCATTCCTGGCCACGGTTGGTTTTGTGGCGCGTAGTCTGAATTTCGCATAGGAACCCGGTAAACAGAAGAGTGCAATAGTTCTTCCCCCGAGCAAGTCCTGAGCTATCAAGCCACGTTAGTTAGTGATCCACATAACTGTATTTTCCATCCTGTTAATTATTGATCCGAATTGGATTTATCTCACTAAATCAGCATGGCTTAACATAGTTGCTTTCGTTTTTGACCTCGACAATCTTGCTGGATAGATATTTTTATAGCTAAGATGCTAGCTGGCTAATGGTAACGATTAATGGCGCTAGCTAACCTCCTATGTGGATCCATCCCCATTATTTTGATACCAAGGCAATTCATCTACTCTTCCTGGGGTTTATTATGGATCCCCATTATTTCTGCCAGGCAGCATCTACTCTTCCATGGGGTTTAATTATGGATTCCTTATTCCTGCCCAGGCAGCAGCTACTCTTCCTGGGGTTGTTATGGATCCCCATTGTTCCTGCCAAGAGCAGACAGCACTCTTCCTGGGGTTTATTATGATCCACCCCCCCCATTGTTCCTGCCAGGCAGCAGGCCTACTCTTCCTGGGGTTTCTTATGGTCCCCCATTATTTTCCTGCCAGTCAGCAGCCTATCTCTGGGGTTTAGTATGGATCCCCCATTAAGTTCCTGCCAAGGCAGTAGCTCTACTCTTTTTTTCCTGGGGTTTATTATGGATCCCCTTAGTGTTTCCTGCCAAGGCAAGCAGTTCTCTTCCTGGGGTTTTATTTATTGATCCCGCCCATTATTCGCCAAGGCAGCAGCTACTCTTCCTGGGGTTTATTATGGATCCCCATTAGTTTCCTGCAAGGCCAGCAGCTAACTCTTCCTGGGGTTTATTATGGATCCCCATTAAGTTTCCTGCCAAGGCAGCGCTTACTCTGCCGGGGTGGTTATTATGGCTCCCCATTAGTTCCTGCCAATGCCGCAGCTACTCTTCCTGGGTTTATGGGATCCCCATTAGTCCCTGCAGGCCGCAGCTACTCCTTTTCCTGGGGGTTTATTTGGATCCCCATTAGTTCCTGCCAAGGCAGCAGCTACTCTTCCCTGGGGTTTTATTATGATCCCCATTTTAATAGTTTTCCTGCCAAGGCGCAGCTACTCTTCCTGGGGGTTTATTATTGATTCCCATTAGTCCCTGCCAAGGCAGCAGCTACTCTTCCTGGGTTTATTATGGATCCCATTAGTTTCCTGCCAAGGCAGCTTACTCTTCCTGGTTTATCTGGATCCCCCATTAGTTCCTGCCAAGGCAGGCAGCTACTCTCCTGGGTTTATTATGGATCCCCATTAGTTGATGCAGCAGCAGTTTACTCTTCCTGGGGTTTATTATGATCCCCATTAGTTCCTGCCAAGGCGCACTACTACTCCTTCCTGGGGTTTAGTATGGGATCCCCATTAGTTCCTGCCAAGGCATCAGCTACTCTTTTCCTGGGGTTTATTATGGATCCCCCATTAGTTGAGCCAAGCGCAAAGCTACTCTTCCTGGGGTTTATGATGGGATCCCATTAGTTGATGCCAGGCAGCAGCTACTCTTCCTGGGGTTTATTATAGATCCCCATTAGTTCCGCCAAGGCAGCAGCTACTCTTCCTGGGTTTATTTATGGATCCCCATTAGTTGATGCCAAGGCAGCAGCTCTCTTCCTGGGGGTGTTATATGGATCCCCATTAGTTGATGCAAGGCCGCATCTACTCTTCCTGGGGTTATAGGATCCCCATAGTTTGAATGCCAGGCAGTCAGCTACTCTTCCTGGGTTTATTATGGATCCACCATTAGTCCCCCTCCAAGGCAGCAGCTACTCTTCCTGGTGTTTTATTATGGATCCCCATTAGTTTCCGCCAAGGCACAGTTACTCTCCTGGGGTTTTAATTAATGGAGCCCCATTAGTTCCTGCAATGCAGCATACTACTCTTCCTGGGGTTTATTATGGATCCCATTAGTTCCTCCTGCCAAGGCACAGCTACTCTTCCTGGGTTATTATGGATCCCCATTAAAACAGTTTTTCCTGCCAAGGCAGCAGCTACTCTTCTGGGGTTTTATTATGGACCAGACCCCATTAGTCCCTGCCAAGGCAGCAGCTACTCTTGCCTGGGGTTTATATGTATCCCCATTAGTTCCTGCCAAGGCATGCAGCTACTCTTCCTGGGGTTTATTATGGATCCCCATTAGTTCCTGCCAAGGCAAAGCAGCTACTCTTCCTGGGGTTTAATTATGATCCCCTTAGTCCCTGCCAATGCAGCAAGCTACTCTTCCTGGGGTGTTATTATGGATCCCCATTAGTTCCTGCCAAGGCAGCAGGTTACTCGTCCTTGGGGTTTATTATGGAATCCCCTTAGTTCCTGCCAAGGCCCATGCTACTCTTCCGGGGGTTTATTATGGATCCCCATTAGTTGATGCCAAGGGGCAGTCAGTTACTCTTCTGGGGTTTATTATGGCAGCCCCATTAGTTCCTGCAAGGCACACTCTCTTCCTCCTGGGGTTCTTATGGATCCCATTAGTTCCTGCCCAGGCGCAGCTACTCTTCCTGGGGTTTATTATGGATCCCATTAGTTGATGCCAAGGCAGCAGCTACCTTCCTGGGGTTTAATTATGGGGATCCCCATTAGTTGATGCCAAGGCAGCACTACGCTTCCTGGGGTTTTATTATATGGATCCCGCCATTGTTCCTTGCCAAGGCAGCAGCTACTCTTCCTGGGGTTTATTAATGGATCCCCATTATTTGATCCAAGGCAGCAGCTACTCTCCTGGGGTTTATTATGGATCCACCTTAGTGGTATGGCCAAGGCACATCTACTCTTCCTGGGGTTTTATTATGGATCCCCAGTAGTTGATGCCAAGGGCATCAGCTACTCTTCTGGGGTTTATTATGGATCCCATTATTTTTGATGCCAAAGGCACAGCTACTCTTCCTGGGGTTTATTATGGATCCCCATTATGGATGCCAAGGCAGCAGCTACTCTTCCTGGGGTTTATTATGGATCCCCAATTAGTTTCCTGCCAAGGCAGGCACCTACTCTTCCTGGGGTTTTTAGGATTTCCCCATTAGTTTATGCCAAGGCAGCAGCTACTCTACTCTTCTCTGGGGTTTATTATTGTCCCCATTAGTTGATGACAAGCAACAGCTACTCTTCCTGGGGTTTAATTAATGATCCCCATTAGGTGGAATGCCCAAGGCAGCAGCTACTCTCCTGGGGTTTATTATGGATCCCCATTAGTTGATGCCAAGGCAGCAGCTCTCTCCTGGGTTTCTTTATGGATCCTCAGTAGTTGATGACAAGGCATCAGCTACTCTTCCTGGGGTTTATTATGGATCCCTAAAAAAAAAAGACAATCCCCATTAGTTGTGCCAAGGCAGCTCTACTCTTCCGGGGTTTATTATGGATTCCCCCATTAGTTCCTGCCAAGCGCAGCAGCTACTCTCTTCCTGGGTTTATTATGATCCCATTAGTTTGCTGCCAAGGCACAGCTAAAAAAAAAAACGCTTCCTGGGTATTATGGATCCCCATTAGGTGATTACAAGGCAGCAGCTACTCTTCCTGGGGTTTATTATGGATCCCCCTTTCTTGATGCCAAGGCAGCAGCTACTCTTCCTGGGGTTTATTATGGATCCCATTAGTTTCCTGCCAAGGCAGCAGCTACTCTCCTGGGGTTTATTATGGATCCCATTAGTTCCTGCCAAGGCAGCAGTACTCTTCCTGGGGTTTATTATGGATCCCCATTGTTCCTGCCAAGGCAGCAGCTACTTTCTGGGTTTATTATGATCCCCTTAGTTCCTGCCAAGGCAGCAGCTACTCTTCCGGGTTTATTATGGATCCCATTGTCTGCCAAGGCACAGTACTCTTCCTGGGGTTTATTTTTGGATCCCCATTAGTCTGCCAAGGCAGCAGCTACTTCCTGGGGTTATAGGATCCCATTAGTTCCTGCCAAGGCAGCAGCTACTCTTCCTGGGGTTTATTATGGATCCCTTAGTTCCTGCCAAGGCAGCAGTACTCTTCCTGGGGTTTATTATGGACCCCATTAGTTCCTGCCAAGGCAGCAAGCTACTCTTCCTGGGGTGTATATGGATCCCCATAGTTCCTGCAAGGCAGAGAGCTTTACTTACTCTTCCTGGGGTTTATTATGGCTCCCCATTAGGTGATGCCAAGCAGCAGCGCTACTCTTCCTGCGGGTTTATTATGGATCCCATTAGTTCTGCCAAGGAAGCAGCTACTCTTTGGGGTTATTATGGATCCCCATTAGTTCCTGCCAAGGCAGCAGCTACTCTTCCTGGGTTATTTGGAACCCATTAGTTGGATGCCAAGGCAGCAGCTACAGTCCTGGGTTTATTATCGGATCCCCATTAGTTCCTGCCAGGCAGCAGCTATATTCCTGGGGGTTTATGAGGATCCCATTAGTTGATTGCCAAGGCGAAGCTACTATTCCGGGGTTTATTATGGATCCCATTAGTGATGCCAGGCAGCAGTTACTCTTCTGGGGTTTATTATGGATCAACATTAGTTCCTGACAAGGGCAGACAGCTACTCTTCCTGGGGTTTATTATGGATCCCCATTAGTCCGCCAAGGGCAGCAGCAGCTATATTCTGCGGAAGTTATTATGGATCCCCATTAGTTCCTGCCAAGGCAGCAGCTACTCTTCTGGGGTTTTTAGCGGATCCCCATTAGTTCCTGCCAAGGCAGCAAGCTACTCTTCCTGGGGTTTTAATGGATCCCATTAGGGAGCCACGCAGCAGCTTACTCTCCTGGGGTTTATAAGGAGCCCATTAGTCTGCAAGGCCAGCAGCCAGCACTACTCTCCTGGCGGTTAGTAAGGAGACCCATTAGTTGATGCCAAGGCAGCAGCTACTATTCATGGGTTTAAAGGATCCCCATTCGTTGATGCCAAGGCAGAAGCTACTCTTCATGCGGTTTATTAGGATCCCCATTAGTTCCTGCCAAGGACAGCAGTACTTTTCCTGGGGTTTTGTATTATGGATCCCCATTAGTTGATGCCAAGGCAGCAGCTACTCTTCCTGGGGTTTATCAAGGAGCCCCATTAGTTCCTGCCAAGGCAGCAGCTACTCTTTCCTGGGTTTATAAGGAGCCCCATTAGTTGATGCCAAGGCAAGCAGATATTTCCTGGGTTTCGTTTATTAAGGATCCAATTAGTTCCTGCCAAGGCGCAGTTACTCTCCTGGGGTTTATTATGGAATCCCCATTAGTTCCTGCCAAGGCGCAGCTACTCTTCCTGGGGTTATTATGGATCCCCATTAGTTGTCCAAGGCAGCAGCTAATATTCATGGGTTATTAAGGAGCCCCATTTAGTTCCTGCCAAGTGCAAGCTAGCAGGCATCAATACTCTTCCTGGGGTTTATAAGGAGCCCATTAGTTGAGCCAAGGCCAGCCAAGCTACTTTCCTGGGGTTTATTAAGGATTCACCATTAGTTGATGCCAACAAGGAAGCACCGCCCTATTCCTGGGGTTGATTAAGGATCCCCATTAGTTCCTGTCAACGGCAGAGCAGCTACCTAGTCCTGGGGTTTATATGGATCCCCATTAGTTGATGCCCAAGGCAGCAGCTACTCTTCCTGGGAGGGTTATTAAGGATCCCCATAGTTCTGCCAAGGCATGTCGCTTACTCTTCCCTGGGGTTTATTATGATCCCCATTAGTCCTGCCAAGGCAGCAGCTACTTTCCTGGGGTTTATTATGGATTTCCCCATTAGGTCTGCAAAGAGCAGCTACTCTTCCTGGGGTTTATTATGGTACCATTAGTTCTGCCAAGGCAGAGCAGATAGCCTCTTCATGGGGTTTATTATGGATCACAGTAGTTCCTGCCAAGGCAGCATCTACTCTTCCTGGGGTTTATTATGGATCCCCATTAGTTCCTGCCAAGCACAGAGCTCCTCTTCCTGGGGTTTATATGGATCCCATTAGTTCCTGCCAAGGCAGCAGCTACTCTTCCTGGGCGGGTTATTAAGGATCCCCATAAGTTCCGCCAAGCAGCAGCTACTCTTCCTGGGGGTTATTATGGAGCCCCATAGTTCCTGCCAAGGGCAAGCAGCTACTCTTCCTGGGGTTTATTGAGGGATCCCCATTATTCCTGCCAAGCAAGCAGAGCAGCTAACTCTAACTGGGGTTTATTAGGATCCCCATGAGTTCCTGCCAAGGCCAGCAGTACTCTTCCGGGGTTTTATTATGGATCCATTGTTCCTGCCACAAGGGCAGCAGCTACTCTTCCTGGGGTTTATTATGGATCCCAATAGTTCTGCAAGGCAGCAGTACTCTTCCTGGGGTTTTTATGGATCACCGATTAGTTGATGCCAAGGCAGCAGCTACTCTTCCTGGGGTTTATTAGAGCCCCATTCCCATTAGTTGATGCCAAGAGCAGCAGCTATTCTTCCTGGGGTTATTAAGGATCCCCATTAGTTGATGCCAAGGCAGAAGCCTTTACTCTTCCTGGGTTATTAAGGACCCCCATAGTTGATGACAATATTTTCACTTAAGAAGTTCCTCTCCCTTTTAGATCTGGACACCCCTATTAGCTCAACACAGCCCTCACAGCTGCATTCGTTCTGCCCTGCACTGTACACCGGCGAGTTGGGAAGGTGATACAGGTAATAATCACATACATGCATACTCCCCCCTCACTCTGGGCTCTATTCAATCACATCCGCTTGAGCCTGCATCTGCATAGCGGTTGTTTTGGCGGGGTCAGAGGTGGAACTGTCAGTTAGAGCAGTCAAACCCACAAGCGGCTCCTGGAGTTATACCTAAAGCGGACGTTTGACATTGGTCCCTGCACGGAGTCGCGTTAACAGAAATCTCATGCAGCGTTGTTTACATCTCAAATTCCAGTGTTCAAACTTGTAATCTACACCTCGATTAGGCTGATTATTTCGTTTTAATGATTTTTAATTTGAGCGTACGTTTTCTAGATGGCCGACACTTTCTCGCTCTGAACTTGTAACGCCAGTAGGACGGGTGTAACTTCATGACAGTGATCAAGAGCAGCTGCTTACCGACTTGACAGGTCCAATGCAGCTGCACCTCGGACGCCGCCAAAACATCAGCTATGCGGGTGTCGGCTATCACCGGTTAACGCTTGATCTGATTGAATCTAGGCCTTACACTCATTCAGTCTGTTTAGTTGTATGATTATTGTCAGTTAAGAAAATGGTGCCTCTCTCTCTTTTAGATCTGCCACCCACTAGCAGTTCAGCTGCAGTCACAGCAGTCCTCTGCTGTGGTATTTCATTCACCGGCTGCACCAGTTCCTACTACACTGGCCGTGAAGGGAGAAACGTTTGAGGATTCCCAGATGGATACAGGTCATTCAGAATGATATTACAGACACATACGCTCAGTCACTCACACCAACAGATGTGCACGTAAACATGTTGTTGAGCTGTATACTTACTGTCTCGTTGTGTATCTCTCTTTCAGATCTGCCTCACCCAGAAGTGGATACACTGGGCCTATCAAGACTGACAAAGCAGATATGGGGTGGCTGACAAGGAAAAAGAAAACAACATGCACACTATCTCTCACACACACATTATCCCCAATGTAAATACATTGTTTATTTTATGCATGCGCCGTTTTATTTGAGGATTGGAGATATCTACGCCTACATATCCATTATCAATATCTACATAATTACTCTAAATATCTATCAAATCAAAGTGTGATTGATAATATTGTAAAAGAGTATTGCTTAATTTGTACAGGAAATTCTGTGGGCATTTTTTCTGAGTTGAAAAACATGCCTCCCTCTCTCACTCGCACACACACACATTAGACCCAATGTAAATACATTGTTTAGTTTATGTATGCTCATTTTTATTGAGGCTTGTATGTGCAATAACAGTACATTCCCCGTTAAAAGCAACAGTTTGTTTTTGGATTGATATTTCTCTGAGTTAA
This sequence comes from Coregonus sp. 'balchen', assembly GCA_902810595.1. NCBI lineage: Eukaryota > Metazoa > Chordata > Actinopteri > Salmoniformes > Salmonidae > Coregonus > Coregonus sp. 'balchen'. The sequence goes on from LR778256.1 coordinate 24,393,048, forward strand.
AATGAAGGACAAAAGGAAGTCATCAGGTCTCTGGGAGTGTGTGGATGGTAGGAAGTCATCAGACTTGGGAAGTGTGTGGAGGTAAAAATCAGCAGACTCGGGAGTGTGGAGGGTAAGGAAGTCAGCAGACTCGGGTGAGTAGTGTGTGGAGTAGGACGTCAATCAGACTCTGGGAGTGATGTGGAGGAGGGTACGGAAGTTATCCGACTCTGGGAGTGTGTGGAGGTAAGGAAGTCATCAGATGGAGTGTGTGGAAGGTAGGGTAAGGAAGTCATCAGGACTGGGAGTGTGGAGGTAAGGAAGTCAGTCTGGAGTAGTGTTGGAAGGTGGTAAGGAAAGGAAGTTCAGGACTCTGGGAGTGTGTGGAGGTAAAGGACGTCAGGCAGGACTCTGGGAGTGGGAGGGTAAGGAAGTCAGGGACTTGGGGTTTGGGGCGGTAAGGAGTCATCAGACTCTGGGGAGTGTGTGGAGGTAAGGGAAGTCATCCGGACTCGGGAGTGGTGGAGGGTAAGGAAGTAACAGACTGGGAGTGTGTGGAGGTAAGGAAGTCATCAGACTCTGGGAGTGTGACGGTGGGGGGGGAAGGAGTCAGCAGACTGAGGGGAGGGGTGGAGGTAAGGAAGTAAGGACATCTGGGAGTGTGTGGAGGTAAGGAAGTCAGCAGACTCGGGGAGTGCTGTGGAGTAAGAAAGTCAGCAGGAATCGGGAGTTGTGGGAGGGTAAGGAAGTCAGCGACTCTGGGGTGTGCGAGGTCGGTAAGGAAGTCAAGCAGAACTTGGGAGTGTGGAGGGGGAAGGAAGTCAGACTCTGGGCGTGTGATGGAGGTAAGGAGGCGGCAGTCTGGGAGTGGGTGGAGGTAAGGAAAGTCAGCCAGGACTCTGGGAGTGTGGAGGTAAGGAAGTCTCAGTTCTATGGGAGTGTGTGGGGTAAGGAAGTCATCAGACTCTGGGAGGTGTGTGGAGGGTAATAAGGAAGTCATCAGACTTGGGAGTGTTTGGAGAGGTAAGGAAAGTCGGCAGACTCTGGGAGTGTTGGACGGTTTAAGGAAGTCAGACTCTGGGAGTGTTGTGGCGGTAAGGGAAGGAAGTCAGACTCTGGGGAGTGTGGAGGTTAGGTAAAGGAAGTCATCAGACGCTGGGAGTGTGTGAGGGTAAGAAAGTCATCCGACTCTGGGAGTGTTGGTGGGGTAAGGAAGTCGAGACTCTGGGAGTGTGTTGGAGTAAGGAAGTCATCAGTCTGGGAGTGTGTGGAGGTAAGGAAAAAAGTCATCAGACTCTGGGAGTGTTGTGGAGGTAAGGAAGTCATCAGTCTCTGGGAGGGTGTGGAGGTAAGGAAGTCATCAGACTCTGGGAGTGTGTGGAGGGTAAGGAAGTCATCAGGCTGGGAGTGGGTGGAGGTAAGGAAAGTCGGCAGTCTGGGAGGGGGGTTTTTGTGTGGAGGTGGTAAGGGAAGTCATCAGACTGGGAGGGTGTGGAGGTAAGGAAAGTCATCAGACTGGGAGTGTGGAGGTATGGAAGTCAGATCTGTGAGTGTGTGTGGAGGGGTAAGGAAGTATAGATGGGAGTGTGTGGAGGTAAGGAATAGTCGGGCAGACGTCTTGGGAGTGTGTGGAGGTAAGGAAGTCAGCAGGAATTGGGGAGGGTGGGAGGTAAGGAAGTCGGCAGTATGGGAAGTGTGTGTGAGGGGGTGGTAAGGAAGTCATCAGATCTGGGCGGTGTGGAGGGTAGGAAGTCAAGTAATAAGACTCTGGGAGTGTGTGGGAGGTAAGCGTAAGGAAGTCATAGACTGGGAGTGTGTGGAGGTAAGGAAGTCGGCCAGTCTGGGAGCGGTGGGAGTAAGGGGAAGTCACAGACTATGTGAGTGGTGGAGGTACGGAAGTTCGGCAGTCTGGAGGTGTGGAGGTAAGGAAGTCATCAGAACTCTGGGAGTTCAGTGTGTGGAGGTAAGGAAGGCGGCAGTATGGGAGTGTGTGGAGGTAAGGAAGTCATCAGACTAGGGGAGTGGGTGGAGAGGGGTGGTGAAGGAAGTCGGCAGGGGTTTTTTACATAGTATGGGAGTGTGTGGAGGTAAGGAGTCAGAGGACTCTGGGAGTGTGTGGAGGTCTATTGGGAAAGTCAGATATGGGAGTGTGTGGATGGTAAGTAAGTCATTCAGACTCTGGGAGTGCTGTGGAGGTTAAGGAAGTCAGGACTCTGGGAGTGTGAGGTTGGTTGCGGTAAGGAAGTCAGCAGACTCTGGGGTGTGTGGAGGTAAGGAAAGCAGATCTGGGAGTTTGTGGGGAGGGGAGGTAAGGAAGTCATCGCTATGGGAGGGTGTGGAGGGTAAGGAAGTCAGACTCTGGGAGTAGTGTGTGAGGTAAGGAAGTCATCAGACTATGGGAGTGTGGGGAGGTAAGGAAGTCAGCAGATCTGGGCGTGTGTGGAGGTGGTAAGGAAGTCATCAGAATCTGGGAGTGTGTGGAGTGGAGGTAAGGAATGTCGGCAGCTGGGGGTGTGTGGAGGTAAGGAGTCGGCAGTCTCTGGGAGTGTGGAGGTGGTAAGGAATCAGCAGACTTGGGAGTGTGTGGAGGTAAGGAAGTCGCAGACTTCTGGGAGTGTGTGGAGGTAAGGAACGTCAGCAGACTCGGCGTGTGTGGAGGTAAAGGAGTCAGCAGACTCGGGGATGTGAGGTAAGGAAGGCATCAGGACTCTGGGAGGGTGGAGGTAAGGAAGGGCGGCAGAACTCTGGGAGTGGTGGAAGGTAAGGAAGTCGGCCACAGACTCTGGGAGTGTGGAGGTAAGGAAGTCGGCCCAGAAAATGGGAGTGTGGAGGTAAGGAAGTCGGCCAGATCTGGGACTATGTGGAGGTAAGGAAGTCATCAGACTGGGAGTGAGGAGTTAAGGAAGTCCAGAACTCTGGGAGTGTGTGGAGGTAATGGAAGTCGCAGACTCTGGGAGTGTGTGGAGGTAAGGGAAGTCATCAGACTTGGGAGTGTGGAGTAGGAAGTCGGCAGACTCTGTGGGTGTGCTGGAGGGTAAGGAAGTCAGCAGACTCTGGGAGTGTGTGGAGGTAAGGAAGTCAGACTCTGGGAGTGTGGGAGGTAAGGAAGTCTCAGGACTCTGGGAGTGTGGAGGTAAGGAAGTCGGCAGACTCTGGGAGTGTGTGGAGGTAAGGAAGTCAGCAGACTGGGAGAGTGTGGAGGTTCTGTCACCTGGAGCTGAAACAGGGCCCCAACAGCCTTCACATATGTACAGGGTTCCCAGGAGTGGAGGGCTAATATGTTTACTGTCCTGCAAAAAGTATTTTCTATGTGCCAAGGCCATTCCCTGGCTACCCATCCACATCGCTCCGGACAAAGGGACGTTCGTTCTCCACAATGAATATATGTAGCGATTTTAAAAAGCCAGGGTGAGTCATCAGGCAACCAAGGCCAAGGAATGGAGAGAGAGATGACCTGGAGGGAGTTCCAGACCCTCAACTCTTTATGGAGCTGATAAGCAGAGAAGGGAGGCTGACAAGGGAAAAATAAAACACAGTCTGTAAATATGTAAACACAGATATCTAGGCCTACTACTCTAGAGTGCAGTAAAAAAAAAAAAAAGTGAATCATTAATATTATCATTAATAACTGACACAATTTTTTATAATGAATCCATATTAGGATAATAATCCATAATAAAGTGATCAATAGTTACTGCGTTGTGATTGTTTAGTGTTTAAATTACTCAACAAGTAGTGACCAAGGTGGGATCGAACTGTGTCTCAAAAGGCAGGAGAAAAGGTCAAATAAGGTCACAAAAATGTCCGTTACGGCTATACACGTCTGGCCGGACAAGATTAGGGGTGGAAAGATCTCCTTCATAATAAAAGCGTTGCGTGAATCTATCATAGTATTTGCAGGTCCGATAGCATTTCATGTAGATTTTATGCAATTCAACATAATTTTACATATTAGCGGAATATTGTTTTAATACCACACAAATTACCGAAATTACCGTCTAAGAATGGATAGAGAGATAGGCCTATGTGTTCAATTCATCATATTTCTCCAATGCCAAATCAGTGTGAATGAATGTCTATTAATGAGTGGCAGGCTGAATGAATGTCTATTAATGAGTGTCAGGCTGAATGAATGTTTATTAATGAGTGTCAGGCTGAATGAATGTCTATTAATGAGTGTCAGGCAGAATAAATGTCTATTAATGAGTGTCAGGCAGAATGAATGTCTATTAATGAGTGTCAGGCAGAATGAATGTCTATTAATGAGTGGCAGGCAGAATGAATGTCTATTAATGAGTGTCGGCAGGAATGATGTTATTTATGAGTGTCAGGCTGAATGAATGTCTATTAATGAGTGTCAGGCTGAATGAATGTCTATTAATGAGTGTCAGGCTGAATGAATGTCTATTAATGAGTGTCAGGCTGAATGAATGTCTATTAATGAGTGTCAGGCTGAATGAATGTCTATTAATGAGTGCTTATTTATTTACCCTAAATTACAATAGAATCATCATTTGTAAACCAAAACAGGTATAGGCTACTATATTTAGGTTGCATTATGGTGAGAGAGCAATGAGTAGCCTAGGCTTCAATTAGATACCACATGGATACAATGTAATGTTACTGACAAACAACATAAGTTGAGCAATGCTTCAGCAGCACTGTTCTGGTAAGGTCATGACCCCATTCTAGCCTTTCACACAAACAAGGGGCTTTAACATCTTTACAAAATGGCAAATAGCTTTCTTTGCTTGTCAGACCTGCTATACAATCATCACACTACAAAACCTGCAAAAAGGGCTTTCTGTGATCCAATAAAAATATATAAATACAAAATAAATCCAACATGTATCCATTCAACATAAACAGCACTGTTTATCATTACATCATCTCTGCAGATACATGTTAGCGTTCCTTTTCTGCTATACGTCCCAAATGGCACCCTATTCCCTATATAGTGCACTACTTTAGACCAGAACCCTATTCCCTATATAGTGCACTACTTTAGACCAGAACCCTATATAGTGCACTACTTTAGACCAGAACCCTATTTAGGGAATAGGGTGCCATTTGGGATGCAAACATAGTTTGTATTTGGAAGGGATCAAAACTGAGTCATAATAACCAATACAAGTCAAATAAGAGTAATTCCTTATTTTAAAGGTTAAAATATGTGCTTTGTTTTGTCTGAATGTATAGGCCAGGTGGGGTTGCATGCACAATCTAAGCCCTTTGTTTTGTCTATACCATTAAAATGGTTCCTCACGTGTAGAAGCCATAACATTGAGACAAGGAAATTAAAATAAATATAATACAGGCCGTCTAAAGGTGTCTATCTAACTAAATACAGGCAGTCTATATCTGTAACTAATAACATCTTTGACGTTACTAACATGAACGAATCAGAGTGTTGCAATAGTGAACAAAGCATGATAAATCAGGCCAATAAGGTGGATTACAACTAAGAGCTATTACCCTAGCGTTAGTTAATGACAGCTATGTATCTCTGACAGTTCTGTTGCTGTGCGTCTCCTTTAGGAGGGAGGGGCAGAAACAGACGGACCGATGAGACACTCAGGACACAGCTTCAGTCTCCGTCACACCGAGGCCTTACACAGCGGAGAGGTCTGGCACGACAGACTGAGTACCTACAGCCGAGCTCTGGTCTGGAACCTTTCAGACTCACTCTGGGTCGTATTCACTAGGCACCAAACGGGAAGCAAACAGGCCCGAAAGGGGGAGGTACTATATGAACACCCCCCCCCCCCCTGTTTTCCGTTGCGCAACGTTTTATATAATTTCCCCCTAATGAATACAACCCAGGTCTGCCACCTCTAACAGTCAGACTAGCACTCCCAACACATTAGCTCTGGTTGCTGTTGTTGTTCTTGGAGCTCTTGGTGGAGGAGCCCTGAGTCTTCTGTTCGTCCCCCGTCAGGAGAGCCTTTATCTCAGACGGGATCTTCCCCTGGTCCATGGCTGTACACCACTGCTTGTACTGAAGGAGAGGGAGAAACCCATCAGCGAGTTAGATGACAGAGTTCACTGCAACAAAAAAAAAAGAAGCTGTGTGGTCTGGAAAACACCTGTTTAGTTACACAGCACTGCTGCTAGTTTAGAGTGTTGGCTACATTAGTGATGTGGTTGGGTCCGTGTCTCTAAGGGATGGGCTTAGGGCTACACAGCACTGCTGCTAGTTTAGAGTGTTGGCTACATTAGTGATGTGGTTGGGTCCGTGTCTCTAAGGGATGGGCTTAGGGCTACACAGCACTGCTGCTAGTTTAGAGTGTTGGCTACATTAGTGATGTGGTTGGGTCCGTGTTTCTAAGGGATGGGCAGGTGAAGTGAATATTCTAATTCGTGACACCAAATGAGTGGTTTAGACCAAATTCACGGGAATAGCTGGTGCATTTTGGGAAGAAAGGGTTATGTACCATCTCCAGCTCCTCTCTCAGGGCGCAGATGGCCCTCTCCTTGCTGGAGACGAGCTCCTCTAGGTACTGATACCGGAGCTTCTTCCTCGCTCGGCACTCCCGGGCGCTCTGCCGGCTCCTTTCCAACTTCGCCTTCAGATCAATCTTAGCGGGCTTACGGCCTCGTTTACCGGGCTTCTTGACTTTGCCTCCCACCATCTATCGAGATATCAGCAGAAAAGAAACACACAGTGCATTGTTATTCAGAGACTTTAGCTAGTGTCCTAGCTAGCTGCAGTACCTAACCTCTTGCTGGAGAAGCAAACAAAACCATTGTATTCATCTGAGATCGTTGGCTGTGAAAGACAATCCCCCAATAGTAACGATACATCCAAAAAAACATTAACATTCATGTCTGATTTAAGCCTAAATAATTTATAACAATCGTCTAGCTAAACTACATGCAGAGAACAGCGTACCTTGCTGTCATCCATTTTGGTCAACACAAGCTATCTATCTAGGGCTGCTAACTCGCAAATTCGAGAGTTCTCAAGCTGGATGGCGATCAAATGAAGACAAGTTGTAGATTATGAAATAATCTTTCACAAATCAACTGATTTTCTTAAAAGCAACCATTCCTGCAGCTTCGCGTTAGATAGCGTTTTGTTGCGCTTTCCTCCTTCAATGTTTTTAGCACAGCGACGCTTCCTGTTGCGGTGACGTCAGACCCAGCCCCCTTCGCTGGGGATTCTGGGACTTTATGTTTTTTTGCGTGACTCAATCAAAATGAAGTTTTCTTCATACTCGGGGCATGAAAATTAAAACTAACATCAACCATTACGAAAATATGGGTGTAACCAAATAATATTATATCAAATGGGTTGTGAGAGGATCCCTTTTCTCTTCATAATAAAGCTATAAAGTTACAATCCTCCTCTCTTTCATGTTGACTCACCCTACTAGTAGAGAAACACCAATGACATCCTCCTCCCTTTCATGTTGACTCACCCTGGGGCGGCAGGTAGCTTAGTGGTTAAGAGCATTGTGCCAGTAACCGAAAGGTTGCTGGTTCTAATCCCCAAGCTGACTAGGTGAAAAATCTGTCGATGTGCCCTTGAGCAAGGCACTTAACCCTAATTGCTCCTGTAAGTCGCTCTGGATAAGAGTGTCTGCTAAAATGTAATGTTGACTCCCCCTACTAGTAGAGAAACACCAATGACATCCTCTCTCTCATGTTGACTCCCCCTACTAGTAGAGAAACACCAATGACATCCTCTCTCTCATGTTGACTCCCTCTACTAGTAGAGAAACACCAATGACATCCTCTCTCTCATGTTGACTCCCCCTACTAGTAGAGAAACACCAATGACATCCTCCTCTCTTTCATATTGACTCACCCTACCAGTAGAGAAACACCAATGACATCCTCCTCTCTTTCATATTGACTCACCCTACTAGTAGAGAAACACCAATGACATCCGCCTCTCTTTCATGTTGACTCACCCAACTAGTAGAGAAACACCAATGACATCCTCTCTTTCATGTTGACTCACCCTACTAGTAGAGAAACACCAATGACATCCTCCTCCCTTTCATGATGACTCACCCTGGGGCGGCAGGTAGCTTAGTGGTTAAGAGCATTGTGCCAGTAACCGAAAGGTCGCTGGTTCTAATCCCCAAGCCGACTAGGTGAAAAATCTGTCTATGTGCCCTTGAGCAAGGCACTTAACCCTAATTGCTCCTGTAAGTCGCTCTGGATAAGAGTGTCTGCTAAAATGTAAATGTAAAGTTGACTCCCCCTACTAGTAGAGAAACACCAATGACATTCTCCTCCCTTTCATGTTGACTCCCCCTACTAGCAGAGAAACACCAATGACATCCTCTCTCTCATGTTGACTCACCCTACTAGTAGAGAAACACCAATGACATCCTCCTCTCTTTCATGTTGACTCACCCTACTGGTAGAGAAACACCAATGACATCCTCCTCTCTTTCATGTTGATGAAATGGTCTATGATGCTGTCATACAGTCCACGCTTTTAGTTTTTGTTGTCCTAGGCTACCTGGCTAAAATGCTTGCTCGCTAGCCTAACTTCCTTTCATGGGCAACGTTAGCTAGTTAACATTAGCCTTCTACATCTAGCCACAGCGGCTTGCGAAAGTATTCACCCCCCTTGGCATTTGTCCTATTTTGTTGCCTTACAACCTGGAATTAAAATTGATTTTTTTTTTGGGGGGGGGGGGGGGGGGGGGGGGTTGTATCATTTGATTTACACAACATGCCTACCACTTTGAATATGCAAAATATTTTTTATTGTGAAACAAACAAGAAATAAGACAAAAAAACTGAAAACTTGAGCGTGCATAACTATTCACCCCCCCCCCCCCCCCCCCCCCAAAGTCAATACTTTGTAGTGCCACCTTTTGCAGCAATTACAGCTGCAAGTCTCTTGGGGTATGTCTCTATAAGCTTGGCACATCTAGCCACTGGGATTCCGACCAGTTTCTCAGTCCCTGCCGATGAAAAACATCCCCACAGCATGATGCTGCCACCACCATGCTTCACTGTGGGGATGGTGTTCTCTGGGTGATGAGAGGTGTTGGGTTTGCGGCAGACATAGCGTTTTCCTTGATGGCCAAAAAGCTCAATTTTAGTCTCATCTGACCAGAGTACCTTTGTATGTTTGGGGAGTCTCCCACATGCCTTTTGGCGAACACCAAACGTGTTTGCTTATTTTTTTCTTTAAGCAATGGGTTTTTTCTGGCCACTCTTCCGTGAAGCCCAGCTCTGTGGAGTGTACGGCTTAAAGTGGTCCTATGGACAGATACTCCAATCTCCGCTGTGGAGCTTTGCAGCTCCTTCAGGGTTATCTTTGGTCTCTCTGTTGCCTCTCTGATGAATGCCCTCCTTGCCTGGTCTGTGAGTTTTGGTGAGCAGCCCTCTCTTGGCAGGTTTGTTGTGGTGCCATGTTCTTTCCATGTTTTAATAATGGATTTAATGGTGCTCCGTGGGATGTTCAAAGTTTCTGATATGTTTTAATATGAACATCTCCACAGGACCTATCTTCCCTATAGGCCGACATTAAAATACTATCAAAATGCAAACATACAGTTCTATAAATGTCCTAGGTTTTTGTTTCATCTGTGATGCTATGTGTCAGTGTGAATCATGTCTCATATTTCCCCCCATTCATGGGTATAGCATTACAATTGTATAGCTAATAGGATATGTGTTAGTAGATGGACTGAGGTGAATGAACCTACAGCAGCCAATGGCTGGGGTCATTTTGGCTTGTTTTTGCTGTTCTCCAAATAGAATTTGAAAGTTTTTTTAATTGTATAGAAATGCAGTAAAATGTCCCTTCCGGACCTCACTAAAACTCAAACCCTGGCTACGGCCCTGGGGACGCAGGCGAACATAAAGAACAAAGCACTGTTCATGATTCCACTTGTTTTCAAAGAGGCAGGCGCGATTAGAACTCAGACTGATCAAGAACATAAGCATTCTGAGCTTTGATCAACTCTGGGAGCAATATTTAGAAGTTACCCAGTAATTGATTTTCTTTATTGTGTACATATATATATATATATATATATATATATAAGTATATATAATATATACTATACTACCTGTCAAAAGTTTGGACACCATATTCATCCCAAGGGTTTGGTCTTTATTTTTTACGATTTTCTTACATCCCCTAGCATTGTAGAATAATAGTGAAGGAACCTCAAAAACTATGGAAATAACACATATGGAATCCTGTAGTAACCAAAAAAAGTGGTTAAAACCAAATGCAAACATCTATTTTATATTTTGACGATCTTCAAATAGTCCACCCTTGCGTCCTTGATGACAGCTTTGCACAACGCCTTGGCACCTCCACTAGACCCAGTCTGGTTGGCACTATGCTTTTAAGGTTGATGGTATCTAGATAGGTATGAGGATAGGGATCTGTTTTAAGTTGAATGGTAAGATTATGGTATGAGGAATGGGATCATGTTTTAAAGGGTTGATGGTAGGATTAGGTCATGAGGAAGGGATCCATGTTTTAAGAGTTGGATGGTAGATTTAGGTAATGAGGAAGGATCATGTTCTATGTTGAGGGTTAGATTGGTATAGAAGGGTATTTTTTAGGTTGATGGTGTAGGTTTGGGGAAAAGGGATCTGTTTTAAAAGGTTGATGGTGATTAGGTTGAGGGGGTCATGTTTTTAAGTTGAGGTAGATTGGTTAGGGGGACTTTTTTAAGGTTGAGGGTGTTGGTTGGGGGCCCGTTTTGGTTGATGGTGTTAGGTTGGGGGGTTTTTTTGGGGTGGGTAGTTGGGTTTGAGGAAGGGATCTTTTTTTAAGGTTGATGGTAATTGGATGGGGAAAGGGGATCATGTTTATGGTTTTTGAGGTAGATTAGTAAGGGGGGATCTTTTTAAGGGTTGATGGTAGTTAGGTATGGGGAAAAGGGATCTTTTTCTAGGGTTGAGGTTTAGGTATGAGGGGGGATCTGTTTTTGGGTTTTGATGGTAGTTTTAGGTTGGGAAAGGGATCATGTTTTAAGGTTGATGGTAGATTAGGTTGGGGAAGGGATCTGTTTTAAATTTGATGGTAGATTGGTATGGGGAAAGGGATCTTTTTTTAAAAGGTTGATGGTAGTTTGGGTATGAGGGGGGGATTTTTTTTAGGTTGATGGTGATTAGGGGGGAAAAGGGATCTTTTTCTAGGGTTTTTATGGTAGATTGGGTTTTGAGGAGGGGATCATGTTCTATTTTGAGTAGATTAGGTTGAGAAGGGATCAGTTCTATGGTTAGGGTGATTAGTAGGGGAAGGGACTTTTTTAAAAGGTTGATTTTTAGATTGGTATGAGGGGGGGAAATCTTTTCTAGGGTTTTGATGGTAATTAGGTATAGGAAGGATCTTTTTTTAAAGGTTTGGAGATTAGTATGGGGAAAGGGATCATGTTTTAAGGTTGAGGAATTTTTGGGTATGAGGAAGGGATACTCTATGGTTATGGAGATTAGTATGAGGAGGGATATTTTAAGGGTTTGATGGTAGTTTAGGTATGAGGAAGGATCTGTTCTAGGGTTTTGGGGTAGTTGGGTATAGGAAGGGATTTGTTTAATTTGATGTAGATTGGTATGAGGAAGGGATATTTTTAAGGTTGAGGGTAGATTAGGTTGAGGAAGGGATCATTTTCTTGGTTTGAGGGGAGATTAGGTATGGGGAAGGGATATGCTTAATTTTTTAGGGTAGTTTGGGTATGAGGAAGGATCAGGGTTCTATGGTTGAGGGTTTAATTGTATAGGAAGAATCATGTTTTAAGGTTGTGGTAGATTAGTAGGGGAAGGGGATCATTTCTATGGTTGATGGTAGTTTGGGTATGAGAAGGGATCATTTTCTATGGTTTTGGTAGATTAGGTATGGGGGAAGGGATCATTTTCTATGGTTGATGGAGATTGGTAGAGGAAGGGGATCTGTTCTATGGTTGGGGATTAGTTATAGGAAGGGATCATGTTAGGGTTGATGGTAGATTGGGTAAAAAGGATCATGTTTTAAGGTGAGGGTTTGGATTATTTTAAGGGATCATTTTTTAAAGGGTTTTGATGGTAGATTAGGTATGAGGAAGGGATCAGTTCTAGGGTTGATTTTTAATGGGTTTGGGGAAGATCATTTTTTAAGGTTTGAGGGTAGTTAGGTATGGGAGGGATCATTTCTATGGTTGAGGTAATTGGGTTGAGGAAGGGATCATGCTCTATGTTGATGGTGATTAGGTTGAGGAAGGGTTTATTTTTTAAGGTTGATTTTTAATTAGGTATGAGAAGGGATCTTTTTTTAAAGGTTGAGGAGATTAGGTTGAGGAAGGGATCATTTTTAAGGTTGAGGGTAGTTTAGGTATGAGGAAGGGACTTTTTTAAGGTTGATGGTAGTAGGTATGGGAAGGATCATTTTTCTAGGTTTGGGGTAGTTTTAGGGGAGGAAGGGATCTTTTTTAAGGTTAGGGTAATTAGGTATGAGGAAGGGACATTTTTTAAAGGTTAGGGTAGATTAGGTATGGGGAAGGGATATTTTTTAAAGGGTTTTGGGGGGGTAGATTAGGTTTTTTTTTTCTGGCCTATGATCTAGTGGGGGGGGAAGCTTTGTTTCCAGAGGCCACTGGGGAATACCCAGATTTAGGTTTGGGTGTCATTGGTTGACTCAGGAGCTTTGAAGCTCACCTGCGTTTATCAGAAAATACTACAGTAAAGGTCAGTTATACATAATTGTATTTAGAGAAATGCCACAAAACATATTTTCCCGAATAGACCTTTGTGTTTTAGACAAATTCTGTTTTATATGAGTTCCTAAACCTGGTGCCGACTTCCCCCCTGCCTTTAGTAAAGAGGGACCCAGTCCTTTCATCCTGACTGAATACTGACCCAGGGCTAGGGTTTTTTGGGGAATCTGACCCTGGGCAGGGCTAGGGTTCTGGGTTAATAGTCACCCTGACCCAGGGCTAGGTTCTGGGTTAATAGTGACCCTGACCCAGGGCTAGGGTTTTTTGGGTTTTAGTACCCCCGGGGAAAAGGCAGCAGGGGTAGGGTTCTGGTTAATATGACCCCAAACACGGGAAGGTTCGGGAATACGGAAACGGGGGGGCCCCTTTTTTTTTTTTTCCCCCCCCTTTTTTTTTTTTTTTTTTTTTTTTTTTTTGTCCCCCCCTTCTTTTCCCCCCCCTTTTTTTTTTTTTTTTTTTTTCCTTTTTTTTTTTTTTTCCCCCCCTTTCCCTTTTTTCTGGGGGGGCCCCCGCACTACTTTTAAACCCCTTTTTTTTTTAAATCTAAAGTAAATTCAACAAAATTCCCCAAAACCGGGGGTTTATTTAAAAAAGAAAAAAATTTTTTCCTTAAAGGCGGGGAAAATTTGACCAAGATTGTTACACTTCAACGGATTTGAAGCGGGGAGGAAGGAAACACAAAAAAACAACAAACCCAGGGTTTTTGAATAGAAATGTGGGCAAAAGACAGGTTTTTAGGGGCACCGGCCATTGGAAATCACACCGGAAATCCCCAAGGGGAATTTACTCCTTTTCCCTGCAAAAGAGTCCTTTTTGCTTGAAGTAGGCACCGGCAAAAGCTCATTTGGTGCCCCGGGGGCCCGGGGAACGAGGGGAAGGGGTATGAAGGACGTGGGTGTGCCCCTCTGGGGGGACCCAAAAGGATATTCCCTAATATTTCCCTTGGCCCCCCAAAAAAGGGCCCATTATGGGAAGGGGCCCAAATTCCGGCAAAATTTATAATGGGAAATTTTTTCTCTGGTTGGGCCCCAAAAATTGGGGTGGGTTTTCCCCTTCCCTTCTTTGCACATTGGGTTTTTCCCTTTCCTGGTTAAAATAGTGCATATAAGGGAAAGGGGGGGCCATTCTCTTTTTTTAAATAGGATATATAGGGAATAGGGTGTTCCATTCCTGGTCAAAAGTAGTGCACTATATAGGGGAATAGGGTGCCATTCTCTGGTCTTAAAGTAGTGCAACTATTATAGGGAATAGGGTGCCATTCTCTGGTCTAAAGTAGTGCACTATATAGGGAATAGGGTGCCATTCTCTGGTCTAAAGTAGTGCACTATATAGGGAATAGGGTGCCATTCTCTGGTCTAAAGTAGTGCACTATATAGGGAATAGGGTGCCATTCTCTGGTCTAAAGTAGTGCACTATATAGGGGAATAGGGTGCCATTCTCTGGTCTAAATAGTGCACTTAAATAGGGAATAGGGGGTGCCATTCTCTGGTCTAAAAGTAGGGTGCATTTAAAAAGGGAATAGGGGGTGCCCCCTTCTCGGTCCCCAAAAAAATAGTGCCTATATAGGGGAATAGGGGGTGCCATTTTCTGGTCAAAAGTTTTGTGCACATAAAGGAATAGGAGCCATTTGTGATGGAGTGGGTTCCCCCAGAAAGCCAACGGCGGGGTTTTGGATCCCCGGTTAAAAGGACGAAACCCCCTATCTCCCCTTTGTGTTGGAAAAGGCCAGTGTCCCCCCATCAATGAGCCCCTTTTCCCCAGCAAAAAAGCCCCCAAGAGCTTACTGTATATCTGAGCCACAGATCAGCTTTCGTATTTCGAGCCAAGATCCTTACTGTATATCGAGCCCCAGATCCACGTATATCTGGCCCACGTAGTATTTTTGTAAAAGGGAGGTGAGTTAAAAACCCCAAAAACCAATACCCCAAAACCCAAAAATTGGGTATTCCCCATGGCCCCCTGGGAAAAAAAGACTCACCTCCCTAATATGAACCAGAAAAAAAAACCCAATTACCCCCAACCTTAAACATGTCCCTTTTCATACCCAATCCCCATCAACCTTAAAAATGATCCCCTTCTCTACCTAATCTCCATCAACCATAGAACATGATCCCTTTTCTACCCAAACTACCATCACCCCTAGAACAATCCCTTTTCAACCTAAATCCTCAACCTTTAAAAAAGATCCCTTCCTCTACCTAAACTCCATCCCTTAAAACATGATCCCCTTCCTCATACCAATCTACCTAACCAAAACGATCCTTTCCTCTACCCAATCACCATCAACCTTAAAACATGAAAACCCTTCCTCATACCTAACACCACAACCTTAAAACATGACCCTTCCTC
Source organism: Coregonus sp. 'balchen' (assembly GCA_902810595.1). Classification (NCBI taxonomy): domain Eukaryota; kingdom Metazoa; phylum Chordata; class Actinopteri; order Salmoniformes; family Salmonidae; genus Coregonus; species Coregonus sp. 'balchen'. Next base: position 24,408,056 of record LR778256.1, read on the forward strand.
ATACCTAATTCCATCAACCCTTAAAACTGATCCCTTCCTCATACCTAATTACCTCAAACCCTTAAACATGATCCCTTCCCCTACCTAATCTACCATCAAACCAAAAAATGTCCCTTCCTCATACCTATCTCCATAACCAAACAGATCCCCTTTCCCCATACAATCTCCCTCAACCATAGAACAGGTCCCTTTCCCCATACCCACTACCATCAACCAATAGAACAATCCCTTCCCCTACCTTCTACCATAACCATAGAGCATATCCCTTCCCCATCCTAATTCCTCAAACCCTTAAACATATCCCTTCCTCATACCTAATTCCATCAACCTTAAAACATATCCCTCCCCATCCTAAAATTTCCACAACCTTAAAAATGACCCTTCCTCAACCCAAATTCCATCCCAAACCTAAAAACAGATCCCTTTCCCCAACCTAAACTACATCAACCTTAAAACATGATCCCTTCCTCATACCTAATCTACCATCAACCTTAAAACATGATCCCTTCCTCATACCTAATCTACCATCAACCATAGAACATGATCCCTTCCTCATACCTAATCTACCATCAACCTTAAAACATGATCCCTTCCTCATACCTAATCTACCATCAACCTTAAAACATGATCCCTTCCTCATACCTAATCTACCATCAACCTTAAAACATGATCCCTTCCTCATACAGTGGGGAGAACAAGTATTTGATACACTGCCGATTTTGCAGGTTTTCCTACTTACAAAGCATGTAGAGGTCTGTAATTTTTATCATAGGTACACTTCAACTGTGAGAGACGGAATCTAAAACAAAAATCCAGAAAATCACATTGTATGATTTTTAAGTAATTAATTTGCATTTTATTGCATGACATAAGTATTTGATACATCAGAAAAGCAGAACTTAATATTTGGTACAGAAGCCTTTGTTTGCAATTACAGAGATCATACGTTTCCTGTAGGTCTTGACCAGGTTTGCACACACTGCAGCAGGGATTTTGGCCCACTCCTCCATACAGACCTTCTCCAGATCCTTCAGGTTTCGGGGCTGTCGCTGGGCAATACGGACTTTCAGCTCCCTCCAAAGATTTTCTATTGGGTTCAGGTCTGGAGACTGGCTAGGCCACTCCAGGACCTTGAGATGCTTCTTACGGAGCCACTCCTTAGTTGCCCTGGCTGTGTGTTTCGGGTCATTGTCATGCTGGAAGACCCAGCCACGACCCATCTTCAATACTCTTACTGAGGGAAGGAGGTTGTTGGCCAAGATCTCGCCCCATCCATCCTCCCCTCAATACGGTGCAGTCATCCTGTCCCCTTTGCAGAAAAGCATCCCCAAAGAATGATGTTTCCACCTTCATGCTTCACGGTTGGGATGGTGTTCTTGGGGTTGTACTCAACCTTCTTCTTCCTCCAAACACGGCGAGTGGAGTTTAGACCAAAAAGCTCTATTTTTGTCTCATCAGACCACATGACCTTCTCCCATTCCTCCTCTGGATCATCCAGATGGTCATTGGCAAACTTCAGACGGGCCTGGACATGCGCTGGATTGAGCAGGGGGACCTTGCGTGCGCTGCAGGATTTTAATCCATGACGGCGTAGTGTGTTACTAATGGTTTTCTTTGAGACTGTGGTCCCAGCTCTCTTCAGGTCATTGACCAGGTCCTGCCGTGTAGTTCTGGGCTGATCCCTCACCTTCCTCATGATCATTGATGCCCCACGAGGTGAGATCTTGCATGGAGCCCCAGACCGAGGGTGATTGACCGTCATCTTGAACTTCTTCCATTTTCTAATAATTGCGCCAACAGTTGTTGCCTTCTCACCAAGCTGCTTGCCTATTGTCCTGTAGCCCATCCCAGCCTTGTGCAGGTCTACAATTTTATCCCTGATGTCCTTACACAGCTCTCTGGTCTTGGCCATTGTGGAGAGGTTGGAGTCTGTTTGATTGAGTGTGTGGACAGGTGTCTTTTATACAGGTAACGAGTTCAAACAGGTGCAGTTAATACAGGTAATGAGTGGAGAACAGGAGGGCTTCTTAAAGAAAAACTAACAGGTCTGTGAGAGCCGGAATTCTTACTGGTTGGTAGGTGATCAAATACTTATGTCATGCAATAAAATGCAAATTAATTACTTAAAAATCATACAATGTGATTTTCTGGATTTTTGTTTTAGATTCCGTCTCTCACAGTTGAAGTGTACCTATGATAAATATTACAGACCTCTACATGCTTTGTAAGTAGGAAAACCTGCAAAATCGGCAGTGCATCAAATACTTGTTCTCCCCACTGTATATGCCCTACAGAACCTTGAATAATCTTTAGGTCTTCTGGGGGCGGAGACATTGCCCTGAATGGAAGACTACCTGAAATGCTGTGTGATGTTATTGAATGGACCATGTACTAGATGTACTGTCATGTAGGTTTATTAACCCTACTATAGATCTGTTGGAGGTTAAAACACAGCACACTGTGTCAAGGTGTTTGGGGTTACCACAGCACACTGTGTCAAGGTGTTTGGGGTTACCACAGCACACTGTGTCAAGGTGTTTGGGGTTACCACAGCACACTGTGTCAAGGTGTTTGGGGTTACCACAGCACACTGTGTCAAGGTGTTTGGGGTTACCACAGCACACTGTGTCAAGGTGTTTGGGGTTAAAACACAGCACACTGTGTCAAGGTGTTTGGGGTTACCACAGCACACTGTGTCAAGGTGTTTGGGGTTACCACAGCACACTGTGTCAAGGTGTTTGGGGTTAAAACACAGCACACTGTGTCAAGGTGTTTGGGGTTACCACAGCACACTGTGTCAAGGTGTTTGGGGATACCACAGCACACTGTGTCAAGGTGTTTGGGGTTACCACAGCACACTGTGTCAAGGTGTTTGGGGTTACCACAGCACACTGTGTCAAGGTGTTTGGGGTTACCACAGCACACTGTGTCAAGGTGTTTGGGGTTACCACAGCACACTGTGTCAAGGTGTTTGGGGTTACCACAGCACACTGTGTCAAGGTGTTTGGGGTTACCACAGCACACTGTGTCAAGGTGTTTGGGGTTACCACAGCACACTGTGTCAAGGTGTTTGGGGTTACCACAGCACACTGTGTCAAGGTGTTTGGGGTTACCACAGCACACTGTGTCAAGGTGTTTGGGGTTACCACAGCACACTGTGTCAAGGTGTTTGGGGTTACCACAGCACACTGTGTCAAGGTGTTTGGGGATACCACAGCACACTGTGTCAATGTGTTTGGGCTTACCACAGCACACTGTGTCAAGGTGTTTGGGGTTACCACAGCACACTGTGTCAAGGTGTTTGAGGTTAAAACACAGCACACTGTGTCAAGGTGTTTGGGGTTACCACAGCATACTGTGTCAAGGTGTTTGGGGATAAACCACAGCACACAGCATGATATCAAAATAATATACAGACATGGAAGGAAAGCAGTAAATAGCCTGTGGCCCAATAAACACAGATATCCAACCCATTATGATCCTCAGCCAACCGATTGATGTTAGTTGTGGAATGAGATTATAAATTGTTTTATGGTATGAAATTGATCTGCTATGGCAAACACCTCAGTGATTCACTAGATATGTTAGATAGCTGCCCAGCCCAGCCCATTTACCTGTTCTTGGGTAGAGAGAGAGAGAGAGATCCATAACTAATAGAATGAAGGAAGCAGACATATGAAGGGTTAAAGGAACATCTAGCCAGCGGGACTAACTTGGCACCTTCACAGTGAGCTAGCAGCCCAGCCCATTTACCTGTTCTTGGGTAGAGAGCGAGAGAGAGATCCATAACTAATAGAATGAAGGAAGCAGCCATATGAAGGGGTAAAGGGACATCTAGCCAGCGGGACTAACTTGGTACCTTCACAGTGAGCTAGCAGCCCAGCCCATTTACCTGTTCTTGGCACCTTCACAGTGAGCTAGCAGCCCAGCCCATTTACCTGTTCTTGGGTAGAGAGCGAGAGAGAGAGAGATCCATAACTAATAGAATGAAGGAAGCAGCCATATGAAGGGTTAAAGTGACATCTAGCCAGCAGGACTAACTTGGCACCTTCACAGTGAGCTAGCAGCCCAGCCCATTTACCTGTTCTTGGGTAGAGAGCGAGAGAGAGATCCATAACTAATAGAATGAAGGAAGCAGCCATATGAAGGGGTAAAGGAACATCTAGCCAGCAGGACTAACTTGGTACCTTCACAGTGAGCTAGCAGCCCAGCCCATTTACCTGTTCTTGGGTAGAGAGCGAGAGAGAGATCCATAACTAATAGAATGAAGGAAGCAGCCATATGAAGGGGTAAAGGAACATCTAGCCAGCAGGAATAACTTGGCACCTTCACAGTGAGCTAGCAGCCCAGCCCATTTACCTGTTCTTGGCACCTTCACAGTGAGCTAGCAGCCCAGCCCATTTACCTGTTCTTGGCACCTTCACAGTGAGCTAGCAGCCCAGCCCATTTACCTGTTCTTGGCACCTTCACAGTGAGCTAGCAGCTCATTAGACTACTGGGGATTCAGCGCCCCGCCCCCTCATACAAACGTCCTCAAAGTTACAAATGGCATAACAATTTATGCGTTTACATGGAAGTAGATATGACCCTGGCTACCTAAGTCCATAATAAGTTATTAACTCTATGAAGTTAGAAGTGAGATGGTGGTTTTTATAGATGGTTTTGTGCCTTTAAGGCCGCCTGTTCATTAGGAGTTGGTTTCAAATGACGCCATCCTTTTATTTTTATCTCAATGACCTCATCCTCTATGGTTGAAGTTTACTAACCAGCGAATCTTTTTTCATCGACTTTATTTTAGTAGTTTTATTTTGTTTTACGCTCCGTGAAACCGAGTTTACAACACCTTTAAACTTTGATAATAGATGTCGAGGATGTTGAAAGGCGCTTTATGACAGCGACTTCTCTAACGGTAAGTTGTCGACATTTACTAAAACGACGAAGCGAGTAAGTTCTCTGTCGACCGGGCCTTGGAGGTGACGGAGTTTGCCATGTGAGTTGGGCCGGGACAGCACAAAGTAACACAATGTACCAACCAGCACCAGGCGACATTCACTCCAAACAACAAGTCCAGATCTGGACTAACGTTCGACCGAATCGGCCTGACTCCGCATTTGTTGTCACCGAGATAGAAAATGTTGGTGATTAGAAAAGGAAACGGAGAGGAGGCTATGTTGAAGCAAAGTGACAGCCTAGAAGTAGACGGGGGAGATGTTCATCATCGAGCTACCAGTATATCTCAAAAAGTGCTAACGAATCATTTAAATAATCATAGCAATCTATTGGTCTTGTAAAAAACCATTAAGGTCTAGACATGTAATGTCAGGTGATCTTACAACATAATCCTAGTGGACCTGTCATTTAGACGTATCGGACCAGAAGGAAACAGTGCCATAAAGCCTAGTCCTAGTCGGGGGGTTTTCGAGAGATATGAATGTGGAAAAGGGATATACATTGTAACTCGGTCACAGTAGAACACTGGTACAAACTCACACTCTGTTTGATGAGGTGACGTTATTACCGTGTAATAATGACATGTCGTGGTTATTATGGGGTGGCCTACTTCTCACTTCTCATTAGAATTATCCTTGGGGAAAAAATAATGAACAAGGGAAAGCTATGTACATACATATATACACATGCTACGGACTTCCACACCTGGCCCAAGGCTTTAGCTGGGCTGGTAAGGGGCTTGTATCCTGGGAAGTATAGCAGGTTAATGTTATCAAGAGACGGGAAGAGTAATGGATGCTAATTACCAGCATGGTTTAGTAAATATATACAGTGCCTTCAGATAGTATTCATATACCCTTGACTTATTCCACATTTTGTTGTGTTACAGCCTGAATTCAAAATGGATGAAATAGATTTGTTGTTCTCACCCATCTACACACAATACCCCATAATGACAAAGTGAAAATATGTTTTTAGACATGTTTGCAAATGAAATACAGAAATATCTCATTTACATAAGTATTCACACCCTTTTGGCAGCGATTACAGCTGTGTGGTCTTTCTGGGTAAGTCTCTAAGAGCTTTGCACACCTGGATTGTACAATATCTGTCCATTATTCTTTTTAAAATTCTTCAAGCTCTGTCAAATTGGTTGTGGATCATTGCTAGGCAACCATTTTCAAGTCTTGCCATAGATTTTCAAGCAGATTTAAGTCAAAACTGTAACTCGGCCACTAAGGAACATTCACTGTCTTCTTGGTAAGCAACTCCAGTGTAGATTTGTCCTTGTGTTTTAGATTATTGTCCTGCTGAAAGGTGAATTCATCTCCCAGTGTCTGGTGGAAAGCAGACTGAACCAGGTTTTCCTCTAGTCTCCCAGTGTCTGGTGGAAAGCAGACTGAACCAGGTTTTCCTCTAGTCTCCCAGTGTCTGGTGGAAAGCAGACTGAACCAGGTTTTCCTCTAGTCTCCCAGTGTCTGGTGGAAAGCAGACTGAACCAGGTTTTCCTCTAGGATTTGGCCTGTGCTTAGCTCCATTCCATTTTTTTTTAATCCTGAAAAACTCCCCAGTCCTTAACGATTACAAGCATACCCATAACATGATGCAGCCACCACTATGCTTGGAAATATGGAGAGTGGTACTCAGTAATGTGTTGTATTGGATTTACCCCAAACACAACACTTTTGTATTCAGGACAAAAAGTTAATTTCTTAGCCACATTTTTTGCAGTATTACTTTAGTGACTTGTTGCAAACAGGATGCA
>LR778256.1:24420560-24464567 GCA_902810595.1 Coregonus sp. 'balchen'
AAGGACAGAACCCACACTGTAGAACAGAGAGAGAACATACTGCAAGGACAGAACACCACACTGTAGAACAGAGAGAGAACATACTGCAAGGACAGGACACCACACTGTACAACAGAGAAGAGAACATACTAGCTAAATATCTTTATAATGTAATTACAGGTAGCCCTTTTCTTTTATTCCTGGCTTTATCTAAATATTCCCGCAAACACAATGGACAAACACAATGGACCAAAAAAACATTTTAGTTTCTCCTCATGGCTCAGCCACATAATGCCAGGATATTAGTGCTTTTAGCTTTTGTGTTTGTTTGCTGTAATGTGTAATACAGCAAAGATAGTATGGGACCAGGCACAGATGATAGCAGTGCACTACAGTACATAGGGAACAGGGGACCAGGCACAGATGATAGCAGTGCACTACAGTACATAGAGAACAGGGTACTACTACAGATGATAGCAGTGCACTACAGTACATAGGGAACAGGGTACCATCACAGATGATAGCAGTGCACTACAGTACATAGGGAACAGGGTACCATCACAGATGATAGCAGTGCACTACATTACATAGGGGACAGGTACCATCACAGATGATAGCAGTGCACTACATTACATAGGGAAACAGGTACCCAGCACAGATGATAGCAAGTGCACTACAGTACATAGGGAACAGGGGTACCATCCCAGATGATAGCAGTGCACTACAGTACATAGGGAAACAGGTACCATCACAGATGATAGCAGTGCCACTACAGTACATAGGGAACAGGGGTACCATCACAGATGATAGCAGTGCAACTACAGTACATAGGGACAGGGTACCATCACAGACTATAGCAGTGGCACTACAGTACATAGGGAACAGGGTACCATTACAGACGATAGCAGTGCACTACAGTACATAGGAACAGGGGTGCCATCACAGATTATAGCAGTGCACTACAGTACATAGGAACAGGGTACCACTACAGATGATAGCAGTGCACTACAGTACATAGGGAACAGGGTACCATCACAGATGATAGCAGTGCACTACAGTACATAGGGAACAGGGGTAGCCATCAGCAAGATGATAGCAGTGCACTACAGTACATAGGGACAGGGTACCATCACAGATGATAGCAGGCACTACAGTACAAGGAACAGGTACATCACAGAGAAGCAGTGACACTCACAGTACATAGGAACAGAGGACATACTAGTATAACATGCACTACATTATAATGATACAGGGTACCTCATCAATTTTATTCATGCCTACAGTACATAGGAAAAGGGTCTCACCAGTGATAGAGCACTACAGTACATAGGAACAAGGGTACCACACAGATGAAGCAGTGCATCAGTACATGAACATGGCTACCACACAACGATAGCATGCACAGGACATAGGCAGCTTGGGAGTGTGTACATTACAGACGATAGCAGGCACACAGTATATGGGAACAGGTCCATCACGATGATAGCAGTGCACTACAGTACATAGGGAACAGGGTGACCAGGCACAGATGATAGCAGTGCACTACAGTACATAGGGAACAGGGTACCATCACAGATGATAGCAGTGCACTACAGTACATAGAGAACAGGGTACCATACATATGATAGCAGTGCACTACAGTACATAGGGAACAGGGTACCATTACAGACGATAGCAGTGCACTACAGTACATAGGGAACAGGGTACCATTACAGACGATAGCAGTGCACTACAGTACACAGGGAACAGGGTACCATTACAGACGATAGCAGTGCACTACAGTACATAGGGAACAGGGTACCATTACAGACGATAGCAGTGCACTACAGTACATAGGGAACAGGGTACCATCACAGATGATAGCAGTGCACTACAAGTACATAGGGAACAGGGTACCATTACAGATGATAGCAGTGCACTAACAGTACATAGGGAATAGGGGGTACCATCACAGATGATAGCAGTGCACTACCGTACATAGGGAACAGGGTACCATCACAGATGATAGCAGTGCACTACAGTACATAGAGAACAGGGTACCATCACAGATGATAGCAGTGCACTACAGTATATATAGAACAGGGTGCCATCACAGATGATAGCAGTGAACTACAGTACATAGGGAACAGGGTACCATCACAGATGATAGCAGTGCACTACAGTACATATAGAACAGGGTGCCATCACAGATGATAGCAGTGCACTACAGTACATAGAGAACAGGGTGCCATCACAGATGATAGCAGTGCACTACAGTACATAGAGAACAGGGTGCCATCACAGATGATAGCAGTGCACTACAGTACATAGAGAACAGGGTGCCATCAGAGATGATAGCAGTGCACTACAGTACATAGGGAACAGGGTGCCATCACAGATGATAGCAGTGCACTACAGTACATAGAGAACAGGGTACCATCACAGATGATAGCAGTGCACTACAGTACATATATAACAGGGTGCTATCACAGATGATAGCAGTGCACTACAGTACATAGAGAACAGGGTGCCATCACAGATGATAGCAGTGCACTACAGTACATAGAGAACAGGGTGCCATCACAGATGATAGCAGTGCACTACAGTACATAGAGAACAGGGTACCATTACAGATGATAGCAGTGCACTACAGTACATAGGGAACAGGGTGCCATCACAGATGATAGCAGTGCACTACAGTACATAGGGAACAGGGTACCATCACAGATGATAGCAGTGCACTACAGTACATAGGGAACAGGGTACCATCACAGATGATAGCAGTGCACTACAGTACATAGGGAATAGGGTACCATCACAGATGATAGCAGTGCACTACAGTACATAGGGAACAGGGTGCCATCACAGATGATAGCAGTGCACTACAGTACATAGAGAACAGGGTACCATCACAGATGATAGCAGTGCACTACAGTACATAGAGAACAGGGTACCATCACAGTCTGGTAGAGCATCTCTTACCTTGACTTCTTTGTTGCTGGTCTTGGTGGGTTTACAGAGCACCTGGTAGAAGTCAACCACTCCCTCCTCGCTCCAGAGCAGAGTCACAGAGGAGTGGGTGGCGTTCACGGCGTACAGGGACCGAGGAGGGGCTGGCTCTGTCACAAACACAACAGGAGAAACGCCTGGGTCAACCTCTGGTCCACAGACACAGGTTGACTGGAGCCCTGCAGTCTGCCCTGACTCTTGTCTACTGTTAGACTGAACTACTGAGGCATGCAGAAACGAAGGCAGGCTGTGTCACAATACTAGGTTCACTTCCTCCATTTTCTCAGAAGAGCTGATAGTGACAGTTTGGCTCCATTTGGTATAAACAACAAGTGATGACGTGCTGAAAGCTGGATTGGGTTACCCAGGCTCCTTAACCAATCCCCTTCTCTGGCTACCAACATCCCTCTTTAATATTTGGGTTACCCAGGCTCCTTAACCAATCCTCTTCTCTGGCTACCAACATCCCTCTTTAATATTTGGGTTACCCAGGCTCCTTAACCAATCCTCTTCTCTGGCTACCAACATCCCTCTTTAATATTTGGGTTACCCAGGCTCCTTAACCAATCCTCTTCTCTGGCTACCAACATCCCTCTTTTAATATTTGGGTTACCCAGCTCCTAACCAATCCTCTTCTCTGGCTAACCAACATCCCTCTTTAATATTTGGGTTACCCATGCTCCTTAAACCAATCCTCTTCTCTGGCTACCAAACATCCCTCTTTAATATTTGGGTTACCCAGGCTCCTTAACCAATCCTTCTTCTCTGGCTACCAACATCCCATCTTTAATATTTGGGTTACCCAGGCTCCTCAACCAATCCTCTTCTCTGGCTACCAACATCCCTCTTTAATATCATTCTGTTTATCTGCAACCTTTTTGTTGCTGCTTTGAGACGAGATGTGTTGGGACGCATCCCAGAGACCCCTGGTGTGTGTGAGTCGTGATCGCGCATGTGTGTATGTGTATATGAGCATGTGTTGTGTGTGTGTGAGTGAGTGAGCGTGTGTGTGTGTGTGGGTGTTGTGTGGTGGGCGTACCCCAGTTTATGATGTTGGGGACAGAGGAGTAGGTGCGTTGCGTACCCCCGGTTGTAACGTGCATGTTGTTAATCCTGAGGAGGTGCGGTGCGTACCCAGTTTTAATGATGTTGGGGACCGAGGAGGTGCGGGTCGTACCCAGTTTAATGATGTGGACGAGGAGGTGCGTGCTACCGTTTAATGATTTGGACGAGGGGTGCTGCGTACCCTTATGATTGGACAGGGGGGCGTGCTACCCATTTTAATGATTTGGGGAGACAAGGAATTGCGGTGCTGGTAAAACCCATTTTAATGATGTTGGGGACAGAGGAGTGCGGTCGTAACCCATTTAATGTGTTGGGGACCAAGATTCTGTGCGTACCCATGTTTAAGATTTGGTGGACAGAGGAGGTGTGTTGGCGATCCCATGGTTGTATGATGTTGGGGACATGATGGAAGAATTGCGGTGCGTACGCCAGTTTATGTGTGTGGTGGACAGAGGAGTTGCGGTGCGTACCAGTTTAGATGATGTGTGGGGACAGAGGAGGGTGCGTGTGGTACCAGTTGTAATGATGTTGGGGGAGCTGGGGAGAGGTGTGCGTGTGCGTACCCAGTTTAATGATGTTGGGGACAGAGGAGGTGCGGTGCGTACCCAGTTTAATGATGTTGGGGACAGAGGAGGTGCGGTGCGTACCCAGTTTAATGATGTTGGGGACAGAGGAGGTGCGGTGCGTACCCAGTTTAATGATGTTGGGGACAGAGGAGGTGCGGTGCGTACCCAGTTTAATGATGTTGGGGACAGAGGAGGTGCGGTGCGTACCCAGTTTAATGATGTTGGGGACAGAGGAGTTGCGTTGGCCTTCAGTACAGGCTGATACAGTCAGGTTATAAATGTCTCCTGGAGGCAGGGTCAGACTGGCACCCATCCCATTACGGGGGACCTGCAGGGAGCACAGAGGGAAAACACACACTGTTAGGACAACACTGCACACACCCATCCCATTACGGGGGACCTGCAGAGGGCACAGAGGGAAAACACACACTGTTAGGACAACACTGCACACACCCATCCCATTACGGGGGACCTGCAGAGGGCACAGAGGGAAAACACACACTGTTAGGACAACACTGCACACACCCATCCCATTACGGGGGACCTGCAGGGGGCACAGAGGGAAAACACACACTGTTAGGACAACACTGCACACACCCATCCCATTACGGGGGACCTGCAGAGGGCACAGAGGGAAAACACACACTGTTAGGACAACACTGCACACACCCATCCCATTACGGGGGACCTGCAGGGGGCACAGAGGGAAAACACACACTGTTAGGACAACACTGCACACACCCATCCCATTACGGGGGACCTGCAGAGAGCACAGAGGGAAAACACACACTGTTAGGACAACACTGCACACACCCATATGACAAGATCACAAGGTTTGGCACGGGTCCTCACATCCTCTAAACGTTCTACAGCTGCACCATCAAGAGCATCCTGACTGGCTGCATCACCGCTTGGTACGGCAACTGCTCGGCGTCCGACCGTAAGGCGCTACAAGAGTATTGGGTACAGGCCAGCACATCACTGGGGCCGAGCTCCCTGCCTTCCAGGACCTCAATACCAGGCGGTGTCAGAGGAAGGCCCAAAAAATTGTAAAAGACTCCAACCACCCAAGTCATAGACTGTTCTTTCTGCTACCGCATGGCAAGTGGTACCGATGCACCAAGTCTGGAACCAACTGGACCCTGAACAGCTTCCACCCCCAAGCCATAAGACTGCTAAATAGTTAGTTAAATATTAAACCAAATAGCTACCCGGACTATCTGCACTGACCCTTTTAGCACTACCTCATTTGACTCATCACATACGTTGCTGCTATTTATTATCTATCCTGTTGCCTAGGCACTTTACCCCTACCTATATGTACATATCTACCTCAATAACCTCGTACCCCTGCACATTGACTCGGTACTGGTACCCCGTGTATATGGCCAAGTTATCGTTGTTCATTGTGTATTTATTCCTCATTATTTATCCATATTTTTCTCTGCATTGTTGGGAAGGGCCCGTAAACGTTTCACTGTTAGTCTACACCTGTTGTTTACGAAGCATGTGACAAATAATATTTGATTATATTTTTTGATTGGAGGTGCTGGAGATCGAAGAATATGTTTAAAGTAAATGAAGACTCACCATTTCATCAATCATCATCCCAGAAGTTAACCCTGGTCTGGAGTATCATTAACCCTGGTCGGGAGTATCATTAACCCTGGTCGGGAGTATCATTAACCCTGGTCGGGAGTATCATTAACCCTGGTCTGGAGTATCATTAACCCTGGTCGGAGTATCATTAACCCTGGTCTGGAGTATCATTAACCCTGGTCTGAAGTATCATTAACCCTGGTCTGGAGTATCATTAACCTTGGTCTGGAGTATCATTAACCCTGGTCGGGAGTATCATAACCCTGGTTGGGAGTATCATTAACCCTGGTCTGGAGTATCATTAACCCTGGTCTGGAGTATCATTAACCCTGGTCTGGAGTATCATTAACCCTGGTCTGGAGTATCATTAACCCTGGTCGGGAGGGATATTTAACCCTGGTCTGGAGTATCATTAACCCTGGTCTGGAGTATCATTAACCCTGGTCTGGAGTATCATTAACCCTGGTCTGGAGTATCATTAACCCTGGTCTGGAGTATCATTAACCCTGGTTGGAGTATCATTAACCCTGGTCGGGAGTATCATTAACCCTGGTCTGGAGTATCATTAACCCTGGTCTGGAGTATCATTAACCCTGGTCTGGAGTATCATTAACCCTGGTCTGGAGTATCATTAACCCTGGTCTGGAGTATCATTAACCCTGGTCGGGAGTATCATTAACCCTGGTCTGGAGTATCATTAACCCTGGTCTGGAGTATCATTAACCCTGGTCTGGAGTATCATTAACCCTGGTCGGGAGTATCATTAACCCGGTTGGATCATACCTGTCGGAGTATCATTAACCCTGGTCTGGAGTATCATTAACCCTGGTCTGGAGTATCATTAACCCTGGTCGGAGTATCATTAACCCTGGTCTGGAGTATCATTAACCCTGGTCGGGAGTATCATTAACCCTGGTCGGGAGTATCATTAACCCTGGTCGGGAGTATCATTAACCCTGGTCTGGAGTATCATTAACCTTGGTCTGGAGTATCATTAACCCTGGTCGGGAGTATCATTAACCCTGGTCTGGAGTATCATTAACCCTGGTCGGGAGTATCATTAACCCTGGTCTGGAGTATCATTAACCCTGGTCTGGAGTATCATTAACCCTGGTCTGGAGTATCATTAACCCTGGTCTGGAGTATCATTAACCCTGGTCGGGAGTATCATTAACCCTGGTCTGGGAGTATCATTAACCCTGGTCGGAGTATCATTAACCCTGGTCTGGAGTATCATAACCCTGGTCTGGAGTATCATTAACCCTGGGTCGGGAGTTAACATTAAACCCTGGTGAGGAGTATAATAACCCTGGTTCGGGAGTATCATTAACCCGTGTCTGGAGTATCATTAACACTGGGTCCGGGAGTATCATTAACCTGAGTCGGGAGTCTAAGAACCCTGGTCTGGAGTAATCATTAACACTGGTGGGAGTTAGCATTAACCCCGGTCTGAGTATAATTAACATGGTGGGAGTTATCATTCACGTAACCCTGGTCGGAGTATCATGAACCCCTGGCTGGAGATCATTAACCCTGGTCGGGAGTATCATTACCTGGTCGGGAGTATCATTAACCCTGGTCTGGGTATATTAACCCTGGTTTTTTTTCTGGATATCATAAACCTGGTCTGGAGTATACATTAAAACACTGGTATGAGTATCATAACCCTGGTCTGGAGTATATTACACTGGTCTGGAGGATCATGAACCCTGGTGGGAAGTATCATTAACCCTGGTCTGGAGTATCCTTAACCCTGGTCTGGGTATCATTATACCTGGTCTGGAGATCATTAAACCATGTCTGGAGTATCCTTTAACCCTGGTCTGGAGTATCATTAAACCCTGGTCTGGACGTATCATTAACCCGGGTTGGAATATCATTAACACTGGTCGGGAGTATCATTAACCCTGGTGGGGAAAAAAGTATCATTAACCCTGGTCTGGAGTTATCATTAACCCCTGGCTGGAGTATCATAAACCCTGGTTTCTGGAGTATCAGCTACCCCTGGTCTGGAGTATCATTAAACATGTCTGGAGTATATCCTAACCCTGTCTGGAGTATCATTAACCCTGGTTGGAGTATCATAACCCTGGTCTGGGTATCATACCCTGGTCTGGAGTTCATTAACACTGGTCTGGAGTAGTATACATAACCCTGGTCTGGAGCTAGCAGTAACCACTGGTCTGGAGTATCCATTAAACATGTCGGAGTATCATTCACCCTGTCGGGAGTATCATTAACCTGGTTCGGAGTATATAACACTGGTCTGGAGTATTCATGACCCTGGTCTGGCAGTATCATTAAACCCTGGGTCTGGAGTATCCTAACCAGGGTCTGCGTATCATTTAAACTGGTCTGGAGTATCATTACCTGGTCTGGGGTATCATTAAACACTGTTCGGGAGTATTCATTAACACTGGTATGGGATATCATGAACCCTGGTCTGGAGTATCATTGAACCCTGGTTGGGTTAGTGATAATTAAATTGGTCGGGAGTATCATAACCTGTATGGCGTATCATTAACCTGGGTCTGGAGTACATTAACATGGTCTGGAGTATCATTAACCCTGGTTGGGAGTATCATAACCCTGGTCTGGAGTATCATTAACCTGGGCGGGAGTAGCTTAACACCTGGTCGGAGTGCATTAAACTGGTCGGGCGATCATTAAACCTGGTCTGGAGGATCTTAACAACGGTCGGGGAGTATCATAACCATGGTCTGGAGTCTCATAAACCTGGTCTGGAGTATCAGTACCCTGGTCTGGAGTCATTAACACTGGTCGGGAGTATCTAACCCTGGGTCTGGAGTACATTACCCTGGTCTGGAGTATCATTCCCCATGGTCTGGAGTTTCATAACCCTGGTCGGGACGTATTCATAACCCGGTCTGGGTATCATTAACCTGGTCTGAGTATCATTAACCCTGTCTGGCTGGAGTATCATTAACCCTGGTCTGGAGTATCCTAACCCTGCGCGGAATATCATTAACACTGGTCGGGAGTATCATTCACCATTGTAGGAAGTTCATGAACCTGGTTCTGGAGTATCTCTTAACCTGGTCTGGAGTATCATGAAGCCCCTGGTTGGAGGTATCATTAACCGGTCGGGCGTATCATTAAACCCTGGTCGGGAGATAATCAAAACTTTAACCCTGACGGGAGTATCATTAACCTTTGTCGGGAGTATAATTAACTGGTCGGAGTATCATTAACCTGGTCTGGAGTATCATTAACCTGGTCGGAGTATCATTAAACTGAGTCTGGAGTATCAACTAAAGGGTATGAAGGCTCATTAACCTGGTCGGGATCAGTAACCTGGTCGGGAAGATTCAGTAACCTGGGTCTGGCGTTATCTTAAACCATGGTATGGAGTATCATTAAACCCTGGTCGGGAGGATATTAACACTGTTCTGGAGTATCATTAACACTGAGTCGGGAGTATCATAACCCGGTCTGGTATCATTTAACCCTGGTCAGGGCGCACCTCCCTCTTGTTCCCCTCGTTTCCCGACGTCCAGCCCCATCCTTTCTCGGCCTTTTTGTTAGTGAAGTATATTAACCCTGTTTCTGGAGGATCATTGAACCATGGTCTGGTGGGATCATAAACACTGGTCTGGAGTATCATTAACCCTGGTTGGGTATGTGTATGGGCTGTAGGTGTTTAGGTTGGGGCTGGAGGTGCGTAGGTTGGGTATGTAGTCTGGGTATGGTTTCTGGAGGTGTGTATGGGTATGGGTTCGTAGGTTCTGGGTCTGGAGGTGTGTAGGTTTTGGGTCTGGGGGGTTGTGTAGGTGGGGTCTGGAGGGTATGGGTTGGAGGTGTGTAGTTGGGTATGGATGTTCTGGCGTCGGAGTCGGGGTCTGGTCTGGGATAGGGGGTGGGGGGGGGGAAGGACGTTTAGGTCTGGGTCTGGAGGTGTGTAGGTCTGGGTCTGTAGGTTCTGGGTCTGGAGGTGTGTAGGTTCTGGGTCTGGAGGTTCTGGGTCTGGAGGTGTGTAGGTTTTGGGTCTGGAGGTGTGTAGGTCTGGGTCCGGAGGTCTGGGTCTGGAGGTCTGGGTCCGGAGGTCTGGGTCTGGAGGTCTGGGTCTGGAGGGTGCGGTACGGAGGTTCTGGGTATGGAGGTCTGGTCTTGGGGATGGTCTGGGTCTGGAGGTCTGGGTCTGGGTCTGGAGGTCTGGGTCTGGAGGTCTGGGTCTGGAGGTCTGGGTCTGGAGGTGTCAGTGACTCACATCAGTGGAGTAAGTCCTCTTGGATCCCTTCTTGCCCTGAGCTGTGACCTGCCAGTGGAGCATCCTGCTGTGGGACATGTCTATGAAGAGCTCCCCGTAGGTCCAGCGCACGTACAGAGTCCCATGGCTGTAGTCTACTGACGAGATGTGGGGGGGCTTCAGGAGAGGGGGGGGGGGGGGGAGAGCACAGGAGGAGTGAGTGAGTGTCTGTGGTGTGTGTGGTGTGTGTGGTGTGTCGTGGCGTGTGTGTGGTGGTGGGTGTGTGGGTGTGTGTGTGTGTGTGGTGGTGTGTGTGTGTGGTGTGTGTGTGTGTGTGTGGTGGTGTGTGTGTGTACTGTAACAAAGCTAAACGGTGGCTGTCACAGCAGCTAGTGGGGAGCACCCACGGTCACCATGGTAACACGGAAGTTGTAGTATCCAGGCCGGCAAAAGATCTTGACTCTTGGAGGAGGCGAGAGGGAGAGAGGGAGCGACGGAGAGGGGGAGAGGGGGGAGAGAGGCGGAGAGGAAGAGAGAGGGAGACGGAGGAGAGATGGAGAGGAGGAGAGGAGGAGAGGGGAGAGAGAGAGCGGGAGAGAGGAAGGAAGAGGAGGAGAGGGGGGGAGGCGAGAGGGGGAGGAGAGGGGGAGAGAGGAGAGAGGGGAGGAGGAAGGAGAGCGGTGAGCGAGGAGAGGAGGAGAGAGGGGAGAGGAAGAGAGAGGGAAGAGGGGGAGAGAGGAGGAGAGAGGACAGGAGAGGGGGAGAGAGGAGGAGGAAGGACGCGAGGAGCGGATGAGGGGGGAGGGAGGAGGAGAGAGGAAGAGGAGAGGAGGAAGGGGGAGAGGAAGAGGGGGAGAGGAGGGAAAGAGGGAGAGAGAGAAGAGAGGGCGAGGAGAAGAGAGGGAGCGAGAGGGAGAGGAGAGGTGGAGAGAGGGGGAGGGAGAGGAGGAGAGGAGGGGGAGGGGATGAGGGAGAGAGGGAGAGGGAGAGGAGGAGAGAGAAGGCGAGGAGGAGAGAGGGGGACGGAGAGCAGAAAAGAGCGGAAGAGCAAGAGACGGGAGAAGGACAAGAGGTGGAGTGGAGGGAGATAAGGAGAGAGGCGAGAGGAGGAGAGAGGGAGAGGAGGAGAGAGAGAGGAGGAGGAGAGGAGGGGAGAGAGGGAGAGGATAGGTGGAGAGAGGGAGAGGAGGAGAGAGAGAGGAGAGGGGAGAGAGAGAGGGGAGGGGGAAGAGGAGGTAGGAGGAGAGGAACGAGGAGAGAGGAGCGGAGGGAGAGGGAGAGGAGAGGAGGAGAGAGAGAGGAGAGGAGGAGGAGAGGAGGAAAGAGAGAGGAGAGAGGGAAGGAGAGGAGGACAGCTTGAGAGGAGGAATAGGAGAGCGGTGAGAGGAGGAGAGGTATGGGAGAGAGAGAGGTGGAGAGAGGGAGAGGGGAAGGAAAGGAGGGAGAGAGAGGGAGAGGAGAGGAGAGGAGGAGGAGAGAGGAGAGGGGAGAGACGGAGAGGAGAGGGAGAGGGATGAGGAGAGGAGGAGAGGAGAGAAGGAGGAGAGGTGGAGAGAGGGAGCGGTAGGCAGAGAGGAGGAGGAGGAGGAGGAGAGAGAGAGGAGAGGAGGAGGAGAGGGAGAAGAGGAGAAAGAGAGAGAGGAGAGAGGGAGAAGTGACGAGGAGGGACAGCGGAGAAGGAGAATAGGAGAGAGGGAGAGGCGGAAGAGAGGGAGAGGAGATGGGGAGAGAGGGAGAGGAAAGAGAGGAGGAGCGGGAGAGGAGAGGAGGAGAGGAGGAGAGAGGGAGAGGAGGAGGACGGAGAGGCGGAGAAGAGGAGAGGAGAGGAGGAGAGAGAGGAGAGGAGGAGAGAGGGAGGGACGAGGGAGAGGTGGAGAGAGGGAGGGGGGGAGAGAGGGAGGGAGAGGAGAGGAGGAGAGCGAGAGGAGAGGGGAGAGCGGGGAGGAGAGGAGGGAGCGGGAGAGGAGGAGGAGGACAGCGGAGAGGAGGAGCATAGGAGCGAGGGAGAAGGAGGAGGAGAGAGGTCGAGGAGAGGTGGAAGGACGGAGAGGAGGAGAGGCGCGCGGAGGCGATACGGAAGAGGAGGGGAGAGAGGGAGAGGAGAGGAGCGGAGAGAAGGAGAGGCGGAGAGAGGGGCGAGGAGGAGGGCGGAGAGGAGGAGAGGAAGTAGAGAGGGAGAGAGAGGAGGAGACGAGAGAGAGGAGAGGAGGAGAGAGGGAGAGAGGGAGAGAGGTGAGAGAAGGAGGTGGGGGGGAGGAACGAGAGAGGGAGAGGACGAGGTGGAGAGAGGAGAGAGGAGAGAGGGAGAGGAAGGAGAGAGGGAGCGGGGGAGAGGATGAGAGGAGTGCGAGGGAGGACAGGAGAGGGGGAGAGAGAGAGGAGGGAGAGAGGGAGAGGAGGAGAGGGGAGGAGAGAGGAGGAGAGAGGAAGAAAGAGGAGAGATGAGGAGAGAGGAGAGAGGGAGAGGAGAAGAGGGAGAGGAGACGAGAGCGGAGAGGAGAAGAGAGGAAGCGAGAGGGAGAGGAGAGGTGGAGAGAGGGGAGAGGGAGGAGAGGAGGAGGGGAGGAGGAGGAGAGGGAGAGGGAGGAGCGAACGAAGATGAGGAGAGGCGGAGAGAGAGGCAAGAAAGAGAGGGGAGAGCGAGGGAGAGAGATGGTGGAGAGAGGGAGATAAGGAGAGGGGAGAGAGGAGAAGGGGGGGAGAGGGAGAGGAGGAGAGAGAGAGGAGAGGAGAGGAGGAGAGAGGGAGAGAGAGGTGGAGAGAGGCGAGGAGGAGCGAGGGAGAGGTTGAGGTGGAGAGAGGGAGAGGAAAGGAGGAGAGAGGGAGAGGAGAGGAGAGAGGAGAGATGGAGAGGAGGGAGGAGAGCGGGAGAGGAGGAGGGTAGAGAGAGGGAGAGAGGAGAGAGGGAGGGAGAGGAGAGGTGGAGAGAGGGACCGCGGAGGGAGAGAGGGAGAGGAGAGGAGGGAAGCGAGAGAGGACGAGGAGGAGAGAGGGAGAGGAGAGGTGGAGAGAGGGAGGGGAGGAGAGAGGGAGAGGAGAGAGAGAGAGGAGAGGAGGAGAGAGAGAGGGGAGGAGGAGAGAGGGAGAAAGAGAGGAGGAGAGAGGGAGAGGAGAGGAGGAAGCGGGTGGGAGGCGAGAAGGAGAAGAATAGGCGGAGAGCGGGAGAGGAGGACGAGAGGGAGAGGAGTGGTGGAGAGAAGGAGAGGAGGAGAGAGGGAGAGGAGGAGATACGTGAGAGGGGAGAGAGGGAGAGGAGGAGAGGCGGAGAGAGAGGAGCGAGAGTAGCGGAGAGCGTGAGGAGAGAGGAGAGGAGGAGGAGGGAGAGGAGAGAGGAGAGAGGAGAGGAGAGAGAGGGAGAGGAGGGAGGAGGAGAGAGAGGAGAGCGGATGAGAGGAGGAGAGAGGGAGAGGAGAGGTGGAGAGAGGGAGAGGAGGAGAGAGGGGAGCGGAGCGGTGGAGAGGAAGGAGAGGAGGAGGAGAGAGGGATGAGGAGGAGAGATCCGGAGAGGCGGAGAGCGGGAGCGGAGAGGGAGGCGAGACGGCGGAGAGGAGGAACGAGGGGAGAGGGAAGAGGAGGAGAGAGGGAGAGGAGGAGAGAGGGAGGAGGAGAGGAGGGAGAGAGAGGAGGGAGGAGACTAGGGAGAGGAGAGGCTTGGAGAGAGGGAGAGGAGGAGAGAGGGAGAGGAGAGGTGGAGAGAAGGAGGCAGGGGAGAGGGAGATGGCGAGAGGAGGGATACGGAGGAGGAGAGAGGTGAAGAGGAGGGGAGCGATGAAGAGAGGGAGAGGGGAGACGAGGAGGGAGAGGAGGAGAGAGAGAGAGAGAGAGGGGGAGGAGAGAAGGAGAGAGGGAGAGGAGGAGAGGGAGAGAGGGCAGCGGAGAGGTTGGAAAGAGGAGGAGAGAGAGAGAGAGGAGGGAGAGGAGAGGTTGGAGGGGGAGAGGAGAGAGGGAGAGGGGGCGACGAGGGCAGGAGAAGGGGAGAGAGAGGGAGAGGAGGAGAGGAGGGAGGAGGAGCGAGGGAGAGGGAGAGGAGGAGCGAGGCGAGAGGAGGATTATAGGGAGGAGAGAGAGAGAGAGGAGAGGAGGAGATAGGGAGAGGAGGAGGAGAGGGGAGAGGAGAGGAGGAGAGAGGGAGAGGAGAGGAGGAGAGAGGGAGAGGAGTGAGGGAGAGGAGGAGAGAGGGAGAGGAGGGAGGTTAGCAATGCTCCACCCTCAGCAGGGTCGGTAGAAACAGGAAAAACTTCAGGGGGAAAGGAGGAGACTGTGACGTGACTTCCAGGTTTGGACGTGCGCCTCGCTGTTTCCAGTCCCCTTGTGAAACATATAGCGGATGCCTTTAGATACTGCCTGTCTTTCTTCCAGATGAAGTTCTTGCAACAAAGTCGACAGACACCACATACCACTTTTGTTACCACTTTGTAGGAGATTCCATTATCACTAGATAACACTAGCTAATATCTGGCTAGCAGCTAGCTACGGCACATGCTAGCTTACTCTCTGAAGTTGTTTCAATCTGAAATATTAACAAGACCACACTCCATCTTAACTCCTCCTCCACATTTACTGGATTGGTTTGAAACAGTGCAGAAGACGGTTATTGTTTGTCATGACCAGAATGTCGGGGCATCCCTCTCAGACCTTTTCACACCTGCTGCGTTAGCTTAGCAATGCTCAGAGCCTAGTAGGTCATGTGATCTAAAATAACATAGCAGGGAGAGAAAGAGCGAGCTAGGGGAGGGGTGAGGCAATGTGAGCCTAGTGACAAATGGCATCTAACATAAAGTACCACCACAACAGCCTGGCTACAACCCTGATACAAGCAGACAGGGGATAGTATATTGGTATTGGTATTTTGGTATATTGGTATTTTATTTTACTTCTGCTCTTTTTTTCTCAACACTTTTTTTGTTGTTGTTTTATTTTTACTTTTTTTGTTAAAAATAAATGCACTGTTGGTTAAGGGCTGTAAGTAAGCATTTCACTGTAATGTCTGCACCTGTTGTATTCGGCGCATGTGACCAATAAAATTTGATTTGATTTGATTTGATTGGCTAAGGCCCTGCGTCAGGCAGCAGGTGATTGGCTGGGTCAGGGTTGGGGCGGGGCTAGTTACCACGGATGCGATGACTGAGGCAGTAGCAGCGATCTCGTAGTACGTGGTCCACTCAGAGGCCAGCGTGACAGGGTTGAAGAAGAATGTCTGCAGGACGTACTTCCTGAACGCCACGTGGTACGGTCTCTGCCACGACAGGATGACTGCCGTCGGGCTCAGAGAATACACCACCAGCTCCCGCACTCACGTTGGCTCTGGGGACAGACAGACAGACAGACAGACAGCAGGACAGACAGACAGCCCCAGACAGACCAGGCAGCAGAAACAGACGACAAAAACCCAACAACAAAGAAGGGGGGGCCCGGGAGACAGCAACCGGAGACCCAGACAGGCAAAAGACAGAAGGGACCGGCAGAGACAAAGGGGAAAGGCAGGCAAAGACAAAGGAAAGAAAGCAAAGAGACGGGAAAAGGGCCAGCGCAGAAGGCAAAAGAAGCAGCAAAGACGGAAAAGAAACAACCGGCAAAGACAAAGAAGGCAGCGGCAAAAGACGGGGGCACCCAAAGGGGACAAAGGGGAAGGCGCCGGCAAAGAGGACAAAGAAGGCACCGTTAAATCCAAAACCAAAGAAAGGGGAACCTAGATGACAAATATGTTGATCGTCCCAAATGGAAAATATTTCCCTCTGGTCAAAAAGTAGTCACAAAGGGGAAATAGGGTCCCATTTTTTTGGTCTAAAGTGTGCCAATTGGGAAAGGGTGCCATTCTCGGGTCTAAGTAGTCACTTATAGGGAAAGGGTGCCTTTCTTGGTCTAAAGTAGTGCACTAAAAGGGGGAATAGGGTGCCCTTTCTCGGGTTAAAGTAGGCAATAGGGAATAGGGTGCCATTTTGGGTCAAAAGAGGGCACTATATAGGGAAAGGGTGCCTTTTCTCTGGTCTAAAGTAGTGCACTAAAAGGGGAATAGGGTCCCATTCTTGGCTAAATATGCCTAATAGGGAATGGGGTTTTATTTTCTAAAGTTGTGATAAAAGGGGAATAGGGGCCTTTTGGTGTGTTGGGGGGACTCACCGATGTCTATTATAACAGGTTCTGAAGGAGGGCTGATGAGAGGTCCGTTAGTACGGTACCCACATCTGTACGGGCCCCCGGAGTGGGGTGGAAGGATGTCATGGTCGTTTTTCCCTGCAACCAATAAGGGGCAGGAACAGGTATCAGGGCGGGTGTTGCAAACTGGGTTAGTGGTGTTTCTGGTGAACTGGATCAGAGCAGTATATTGATAGGTGCACATAACTGGTTAGTGGTGTTTCTGGTGAACTGGATCAGAGCAGTATATTGATAGGTGCCCATAACTGGGTTAGTGGTGTTTGTAAAGGTCAGAAGAATTTTTTTTCCATTTAGTGTTTCTACTGTCCTTAATGGTCCCTCTTAAGTGTTTTGAAAAACCCCCGTAAAAACTACACTAGTGGTCTACCTTTACTGAATGATTTTTCCATGTAGCAGGAGTGGTCACCTCACGCAGATGGTTCTCCATGCTGCAGGCAGGAGTCTTACCTCACTGCAGTATGGGTTCTCCATGCTAGCAGGCTAGTGAGTCTTTCTCAGGCAGTAGAGTTTTCCATGCTAGCAGGGGAGGATTTTACCTCAGGGGATGTGTTTTCCCTGTAGAGGTAGTGAGTCTTACCTCACTGCAGTATGAGTTCTCCCGCTGCAGGCTAGTGGTCTTACCTCAGCATTGTGTTTCCATGCTAGAGGTAGTGAGTTTACCTCACGCAGTATGGTTTCCATGCTAGCAGGCTAGTGAGTTACCTCAGCAGTAGGTTCCCCTGCTAGAGGCTAGGAGTTTACCTCACTGCAGTATGTGTTCTCCATGCTAGCAGGCTAGTGAGTCTTACCCACTGAGTATGATTTTTCCATGTGAGGCTGTGAGTCTTCCCCACGCAGTTTGGTTTCCATGTAGCAGGCTAGGGGGTCTTACCTACTGCAGTATGGTTTCCTGCTAGCGGCTAGTGATCTTACCTACTGCAGTATGGTTTCCCATGCAGAGGCTAGTGAGTCTTACCTCACTGCAGTATGAGTTCTCCATGCTAGCAGGCTAGTGAGTCTTACCTCCTGCAGTAGGTTTTCCAGCTAGCGGTAGGATCTTTACCCCCCCCCGGGAGTATGGGGTTCTCCTGCTAGCGTAGTGAGTTTACCTCACTGCAGTAGGTTCTCCATGCAGAGGGTAGTGGCTTACCTCACTGCAGTATGGTTTTTGTAGCAGGCTGTAGCTTAATCATGCAGATGGTTTCCATGCTAGCAGGTAGTGAGTTACCTCAAAAGCAGTAGTGTTCTCCAGCTAGAGGTAGTGAGTCTTACCTCACTGCAGTAGGTTTCCCTGCAGCAGGCTGTGAGTTACCTCACTGCAGAGTGTTCTCCATGTAGCAGGCAGGGTTTTCCTCCTGGTAGTGTTCTCCATGCTAAAAGGGGTAGTGGTCTTAAACCCCGGGGTATGGTTTTCCATGTAGCAGGCTAGTGAGTCTACCTCATGCAGTTGGTTCTCCATGTAGCAGGTAGGAGTTACCTATGCAGAGTGTTTTCCCTTTCTAGCAGGAGGAGTCTTACCTCCGGGAGTATGGTTTCCATGCTAGAGGTGTGAGTCTTTCCTCCCGGGAGATGAGTTTTCCAGCAGCGGTATGAGCTTACCTCCCCCAGTAGAGTTTCCATGAGAGGTAGTGGTCTTACCTCCCGGCAGTATGAGTTCTCCATGCTAGCAGGCTAGTGAGTCTTACCTCACCGCAGTATGAGTTCTCCATGCGCTGGCTGAGCTGGGTCGGAGGCAGGTCAGGGACAGAACTGACACCAGGCTGCCGTTGTGGCTCTCGGAGGCAGGTCCCAGGGACACCACTGCCAGTTTACTGGAGCCTAGCAACCATGGACACGACCCGCCTGGGGCCGCTCCCGGGCTGCTCCGCCACTTCCACTGGGGCTGGGGCCATTCATTGGTTGATTTGGAATTTATTTGACAATCAAACATATACAGTAAAACACGAATTTCAGTGTAGGCAGGGTTAGGGTTAGGGTCAGTGTTAGGGTTAGGGTCAGGGTTAGGCTTACCTACTGAGATAGAAGGTTAGGGTCAGGATTAGGGTCAGGGTTAGGGTCAAGGTTAGGGCTAGGGTTAGGGTCAGGGTTAGGGTCAAGGTCAGGGTTAGGGTCAGGGTTAAGCTATACATACTGAGATGGTTAGGGTCAGGGTCAGGTTAGGGTCAGGGTTAGGGTCAGGGTTAGGGTCAGGGTCAGGGTTAGGGTCAGGGTCAGGGTCAGGGTCAGGGTTAGGGTCAGGGTTAGGATCAGGCTATACATACTGAGATAGAAGGTCAACCCTGTATAGGCGGTGCTCTCTCTGGCCTCACAGTCTCCTGCAGAGCTCAGTGTGGTGACCTGGACTCTGTAGGTACCAGGCTCTGTCAGCTCCGTGAAGAACTCATGAGTGTTCTCATCCACCGTGGCCGTCTCTGTGGAGTTACCTGAGGACGGGGGAGAGACAGGGCTCAGAGGGGTTTGATGGGGTGCTTGAAACAGCACAAGGCACAACAGATACCATTCAGCTATTGTCTTCATCTGACAACATAAGAGCCCCTTTACTCCAGGACCCTGAGTAGGAGATCTGATCTAGGATCAGTCTTATTCATTATGATCTAAAAAGGCAAAAAGCCTAACCTATATCAGCACTCCTTTTCTGAGAGTCTTTGTGAATACGGTCTAGTGGCCGTAGAGGCCTTTAGCTTTACCGTCTCTGTAGACGTAGACGTTGGGTCTAGTGGCCGCAGAGGCCTTTAGCTTTACCGTCTCTGTAGACGTAGACGTTGAATCCGTCGTAGGTGGCCGGGGGTCGGGGGGGGAGCCAGCGCAGCTCCAGCAGTATGGGGGTCGGGGTGACGGAGGTCTCTGGGGACAGGCCCATGGCAGAGCCCGGCTCATTGGAGTCCTCGTACTCTGGAACCACCGCGTTCACAAATCCCTCATCCCCGTCCGTAGGGGAGGGGCTACCGGTGGGCTCCGGCCAATAGGGCTGCGTGGCGGTCTCTTCTTCGGTGGTGTTAGAGATAGCGGCGGCGGCGTAGCCCGTGGAGCTGTTGGAGCCCTGAGGGGCGGAGCTGTAGGGGACCTGGGTGGTTCCGCCCACCACCTCCTCTGAGATCACTTCCTGTATCTCCTGGTTCTCCTGTAGTTCCTGTTCCTCTATGAGGGGGACATCCCGCGCCCGCCGGGGCTGGGGGGTGTCCTGGGTCTCCTCGGAGCTAGGGACCCCCCTGGTAGCGCCCTCTGGCTGAGTGGGACGATCTTATGGGAGATGTTGAGGGGAGGGTTGGGCACTGCAGGGAAACACTAACATTAGTATTAGTTTGCCATCTCCTAGATACAGTTATACCGTTGCTATTTGATGGTTCAATAACGTCCTGAGTCTTGTTCCCCGGTCAATGTACCCTGTGGTTACATGTCGGTGTTGGCCGGGGATGTGGGTATTGTAGTTAGTACCGGTCTTGTGTTGCCGGGGATGTGTGTTATTAGTTAGTTACCGGTCCTGTGTTGCCGGGGCTCGTTGGGTTATGTAGGTAGTAACCTGTCCTGTGTTGCAGGGGATCGTGGGTATGTAGTTAGTTACCTGTCCTGTGTTGCCGGGGCTCGTGGGTATGTAGTTAGTTTACCTGTCCTGTGTTGCCGGGGATCGTGCGGTTATTGTAGTTAGTTACCGGTCATGTGTTGCCAGGGGTCGGGGATTATGAGTAGTTACCTGTCCTGTGTTTGCCGGGGCTCGTGGGTTTGTAGTTATTACCCGTTCCTGTGTTTGCCGGGGCTCGGTGGGTTATGTAGTTTAGTACCATGGTCTGTGTTGCCGGGGCTCGTGGTTATTTATGTAGGTGTACCTGCTCCTGTGTTGCCGGGGCTCGTGGGTTATGTAGTTAGTACCTGTAATGTTGTTGCCGGGGGGTCGTGGGTTATGTAGTTAGTTACGTCATGTTGTTGACGGGGCTCGTGGGTTATGTGGTAAGTTACCTGTCTGTGTTGCCGGGGCCGTGGGTTATGTAGTTAGTTACCTGTCCGGTGTGCCGGGGCTCGTGGGGTATGTAGTTAGTTACAGTCTGTGTTTGCCGGGGCTCGTGGGTTATGTAGGTAGTTTTACATGTCCTGTGTGCCGGGGCTCGTGGGTTATGAGTTAGTTACCTGTCCTGTGTTGCCGAGGGATCGTGGGTTATTGTAGGTAGTTACCTGTCTGTGTTGCGGGGATCGGGGTTATGTAGTTGTTACCTGTCCTTTGTTGGTGTTGCCGGGTCTAGTGGGTTATGTAGTTAGGTTACCTGTACTGTGTTGCGGGGGCTCGTGGGTTATGTTATGTAGTTAGTGAACTGTCTGTGTTGCCGGGGTGTGGGTTATGTGGTTAGTTACCTTGTCTTGTGTTGCGGGCTCGTGGGTATGTTAGTAGTAGTTACTGTCCTGTGTTGCGG
This sequence comes from Coregonus sp. 'balchen', assembly GCA_902810595.1. Classification (NCBI taxonomy): domain Eukaryota; kingdom Metazoa; phylum Chordata; class Actinopteri; order Salmoniformes; family Salmonidae; genus Coregonus; species Coregonus sp. 'balchen'. The sequence goes on from LR778256.1 coordinate 24,441,503, forward strand.
GGGGCTCGTGGTTATGTAGTTAGTTACCGTCCTGTGTCTGCCGGGAACCTCGTGGGTTATTGTAGTAATTACCTGTCCGTGTTGCCGGGGCCTGTGCCGGGGCTCGGGGTTATGTAGGTAGTTACCTGTCCTGTGTTGCGGGGCCGTGGGTTATGTGTTAGTTACCTGTCCTGTGTTGCCGGGATCGGGGTAGTGGGTGGGTTATTGTAGTTAGTTACCTGGTTCCTGTGTGCGGGGATCGTGGGTTATGTAGTTGTAGTTAGTTACCTGTCCTGTGTTGCCGGGGGCTCGTGGGTTATGTCGTTAGTTACATGTCTGTGTGGCGTGGTCTGTGGGTTAGTAAGTTAGTTTACCTGTCCTGTGTTGCCGGGACTCGTGGGTTCATGTTAGTTGTTACTGTCTGTGTTGCCGGGTCGTGGGTTAGTGTAGGTTAGTTACATGTACGTGTTGCAGGGTCTCGTGGGTTATGTAGTTAGTACCTGTCTGTGTTGCGGGACTCGTGGGTTATGTCGTTAGTTACTCTGATCCTGTGTTGCGGGGTCTCGTGGGGTATGTAGGTAGTTACCTGTCCTGTGTTTGCCGGGGATCGTGGGTTATGTAGTTAGGTACCTGTCCTGTGTTGCCGGGGCTCGTTGGGTTATGTAGTTAGTTACCTGTCCTGGTGTGGCCGGGGGATAGTGGGTTATGTTAGTTAGAGTTACCTGTCCTGTGTTGAAGGGGATCGTGGGTTATGTAGTTAGTTACTGTCCTGGGTTGCCGGGGCTCTGGGTTATGTAGTTACCGTTACCCCTGTCCTGTGTTGCCGGGGTCGGTGGGTTATGTAGTTAGTACAGTCCTGTGTTGACGGGGTCGTGGGTTATGTAGTTAGTTACATGTCCTGTGTTGCGGGGCCTAGTGGGTTATGTAGTAGTTACATGTCTGTGTTGCCGAGGGGGCTCGGGGTTATGTAGTTAGTTACTGTCTGTGTTGCCGGGGCGCGTGGTTATTGTAGTGTTACCTGTCCGTTTGCTGGGGTAAAGTGGGTCAGGTCGCGCGTCCGGACCAGTTGTGGTTCTGTTGAACTTTAAGCTTCAGAGGATCAGCTGGAAGGAGATGTTGCTGTAACACGTCCGGGGAGGGTAGCCGTGTTTTCGTAACAAAAGGCAGTTAAGTTATTAGAAAGTATTATTAAAAAAGAACAAAGGTAGCTTAGTGGGTAAGAGCGTGTGCCAGTAACACGAAACGGGCGCTACGGTTCTAATCCGAGCGATAGGTGAAGATCGGTCGATTCTCGTGCACCTTGAGCAAAAGGCAATTAACCCTGAAATTGCAGGTAAGTCGCTATGGATAAGAGCGTCTGCTAAATTACTTAAATGTAAATGTAAACACATTAGTCTTCCCATTGTAGAAGTCTATAACACAGAAACAGTCTGCTTTATAGAAATTTGAGGACAGAACACATTAGTCTTCCACTTGTGTTTCTGATCAGGAAACACTGAAGTCTGATTTGGATTGGTGTGTCTGCCCCAAACATGACCTAATACAGACATGCTAAACTCAGTGGATTCAAACTCAAAACAATGTGAACTATGAACTGCTCTGAACTGCCTCCGAAACGCTCAGAACTTGCCTGAAAACAGGCCTATTCAGCTTTCGCCTGTTGATCCAGTCTGTCCAGCCAGAGGCCTCACCTTTATAGAGCATGGATCTCTGCTCCCGGCCCTCTGCGTAGCTGATGTTGACCCGACTGAAGACGTTGTTCTCTGGGGAGCTGATCTCAAACACCACCCCTGTCTCTGGAGCCTCTCCGTAGTCTGAGATCACCACACTGTCCACCGGACGTGGCTCTGCGGGGGGGACAGACAGACAGACAGCAGATACACATCAGGACTGACTGCCTGGTGTAGGGACACAACGACCACTACAACCTCCACAGTGAAGAACAGGGAAGAAGAAGAGAGATGAGGGCCAACAAGTCAAGCACATAGTGGATCTATGAGAGAACAGAGACTGGTCTAAAACATCCAGTACTGAGGTGGATTCAGACCAGTTCTTCAGCCTGAAACGATGAAGACAACACAACCATGTTCTTACTGCTGAGAACAGCTACAGTCTGGACGGACTGGGACCAGGTCTTCCCCTGTCTGAATACTTACTGGTGAGAACAGCTACAGTCTGGACGGACTGGACCAGGTCTTTCCCTGTCTGAATACTTACTGGTGAGAACAGCTACAGTCTGGACGGACTGGGACAAGGTCTTCCCCTGTCTGAATACTTACTGCTGAGAACAGCTACAGTCTGGACGGACTGGGACCAGGTCTTCCCCTGTCTGAATACTTACTGCTGAGAACAGGACGGACTGGGACCAGGTCTTCCCCTGTCTGAATACTTACTGCTGAGAACAGGACGGACTGGGACCAGGTCTTTCCCTGTCTGAATACTTACTGCTGAGAACATACAGTCTGGACGGACTGGGACCAGGTCTTCCCCTGTCTGAATACTTACTGCTGAGAACAGCTACAGTCTGGACGGACTGGGACCAGGTCTTCCCCTGTCTGAATAACTTTCTGCTGAGAACAGCTACAGTCTGGACGGACTGGGAACGGGTTCGCCCAGTTCTGACTACTACTGCTTGAGAACAGCTACAGTCTGGACGGACTGGGACCAGGTCTTCCCCTGTCTGGACTACTTTATGCTTGAGAACAGCTACAGTCTGAGACCGGACTGGGACCAGGTTTTTCCCCTGTCTGATACTTTCTGCCTGAGAACAGTAACAGTCTGGACGGATGGGACCAGGTCTTTCCCGTATGAAATAATTACTGCTGAGAACACTACAGTCGGAAGGACTTGGAACAGGCTTCCCTGTCTGGAAGCAGGGCTAACGGTTTGTAGCGAGTCGGGTAGGAGGAGTTAAAGACCAGCGGGGTCGCGGTGGGGTCGGTCAGGTTCAGGAACGGCAGCAGGTGCGTTCGGGGCTCGCCCATCACCCGGGCAGCGTACCCCGTCACGTTCTCCCGCAGGTCAGACTGCTCCAGGGTCGCTACGATCCAGTCCTCCTCTTTAACTGACACCTGGAAGGACACGATGGTCTGGAGGAGAGAGAGAGGAGAGAGAGAGGGCTGGTTAGTCTCCAGGAATGGCGCAATATGTTCACTACAGGGAAACATTTACAAATTTCCGGTCCCAGGGAAACCCTTAATCATGGTCTCAGGGAAACATTACATCCTGGTCCTCAGGGGACGGAAACATACCTCCTGGTCCTCAGGGAACCATACAGGGAAACATTAATCCTGGTCCTCAGGGAACCACTACACGGAAACATAAAATCATCCTGGTCCTCAGGGAACCATACCAAGGGAACGACATCCTGGTCATCAGGGGAACCACTACAGGGGAAACATTACATCCTGGTCCTCAGGGAACCACTACAGGGAAACATTACATCCTGGTCCTCAGGGAACCACTACAGGGAAACATTACATCCTGGTCCTCAGGGAACCACTACAGGGAAACATTACATCCTGGTCCTCAGGGAACCACTACAGGGAAACATTACACGGTGCTAGGGAACCAATACAAAGGAACTTTACATCATGGTCCTCAGGGAACCATACAGGGAAACTTAACATTCCTGGTCCTCAGGGAACCACTACGGGAAACATTACAATCCTGGTCCCAGGGAACAACTACGGGAAACATACATCTGGCTCTCAGGGAAACCCGGGAACCATACAGGGAAAACATTACATATGGTCCTCAGGGAACCAATAAGGGAAAAATTATATCTGCGTCCCTAGGGAACCACTACAGGGAAACAATTACATCCTGGTTCCTCAGGGAACCACTACAGGGAAATTACATCATGGTCCTCCGGGAACACTACAGGGAAACATTAATCGTGGTCCTCAGGAACCACATAAGGGAACATTACTCCTGGTCCTCAGGGGAAACCACTACAGGGAGGAGGAAACATTACATCCTGGTCCTCAGGGAACCACTACAGGGGAAAACATTACATCCTGCTCCTCAGGGAACCACTACAGGGAAACATACATCATGTCCTCAGGGAACCACTACAGGGAAATAAACTTTAATCCTGGTCCTCCGGGAACCATCCAGGGGGAAGGAAAAATTACACCTGCTCCTCAGGAACCCACTACAGGGAAACATTACATCCTGGTCCTCAGGGAACACTACAGGGGAAAAACATACATTCATGGTCCTCAGGGAACCACACAGGGGAACTTTTACATAATGGTCCCAGGGAACCACTACAGGAAAAACATACATCCTGGTCCCAGCGGAACCCATAGGGAAACATTACATCTGGTGGTCCTCAGGGAAAAAAACTACAGGGACAAAATAATCCTGAGTTCTCAGGGAACCACTTACAGGGAAACATTACATCTGTCTCAGGGAACACTACAGGGAAACAGTAAATCTGTCATCAGGGAACCAATACAGGAAAAATTACATCCTGGTCCTGGTTAAAAGCCTAGAGTAAAATGCTCTCCTCCCCACCAGGTACCAGTCGCCAGGAGGGTTGGTGATAAAACACCCATCTGTTTCTTTCCTCCTCTCCAAAATACTACTGACTCTCAGGGGAACACTCTGAAGCTCCACACAGTATCCCTCCCTCCATCCCTCCGCCGGTCCTCCACTGTATATCTTTGCTTCAATCCCCCAAACCCTATAAGATCTCTGTGTGTTATGTATCTCCCCCCCCTCTAAGTATCTCTGTGTGTTTGTCTCTTCCCCCCCTTAAAGTATCTCTGGTTGGTTCTGTCTCTCTCCCCCCTAAGTATCTCTGTGTGTTCTGTCTAGTCCCCCCTTAAGTTTATATCTGTGTGTTCTGTTCTTCACCACCTCTAAGTATCTCTGTGTGCTGTCCTCTCCCCCCCTTCTAAATATCCTGTGTGTTCGGTTCTCGTCCCCCCCTCTATAAGTATCTCTGTGTGTTCTGTCTCTCCCCCCCCCTCTAAGTATCTTGTGTTGTTCTGTCTCTCTCCACCCCTCTAAGTAGTATCTCTGTGGTTATGTTCGTCCACCATATAAGATATCTTGTGTTTGTTTCTGCTCTTTTTCCCCCTCCAAGTATTTGTTGTGTTCGGTCTTCCCCCACTCAAGTATCTTGTGGTTCTGTCTTTCCTCCCCCTCTAAGTATCTCTGGGGGTTCTGGCTATTCCCCCCCTATAAGGATCTCTGTGTGTTATGTCTCCTCTCCCCCCCTCTAAGTATCTCTGTGTGTTCTGTCTCTTCCCCCCCTCTAAGTATCTCTGTGTGTTCTGTCTCTTCCCCCCCCCTCTAAGTATCTCTGTGTGTTCTGTCTCTCCCCCCCTCTAAGTATCTCTGTGTGTTCTGTCTCTTCCCCCCTTCTAAGTATCTCTGTGTGTTCTGTCTCTTTCCCCCCCTCTAAGTATCTCTGTGTGTTCGTCCTCTTCCCCCCTGAGTAGCTCTGTGTGTTCTGTCTCTTCCCCCCCTCTAAGTATCTCTGTGTGTTCTGTCTCGTCCCCCCCTTAATACGTTATTCTGTGTGTTCTGTTATCGTCCCCCCTCTAAGTATCTCGTGCGGTATGTCTATTCCCCCCTTAAGTATTCTCTGTGTGTTCTGTCTTTCCCCCCCTTAAAGTATCTATGTTGTGTCGGTCCTTCACCACATCTAAGTAATTGTGTGTCGTGTTCTCCCCCCACCTCTAAAAGTTCTCTATGTGGTCTGTATCTGCCCCCACCTAAGATCTCTGTGTGTTTCTGTCTCTTGCCCCCCTCTAAGTATCTTGTGTGTTATGTCTAGTCCCCCCTCTAAGTATCTATGTGTGTTCTGTCGAGTGACACCCCTTACTAGTATCTCGTTGTTGGTTACACCCCCCTCTAAGTATCTCTGTGTGTTCTGTCTCCCCCCCTCTAAGTATCTCTGTGTGTTCTGTCTCTCCCCCTTAAGTATCTCTGTGTGTTCTCTCTTCCCCCCCTCTAAGTATCTCTGTGTGTTCTGTCTCGTCCCCATCTACGGATCTTCTGTGTGTTCTGTTCTATTCCCCCCTCTACAGTATCTCTGTATGTTTCTGTCGCTTCCCCCATCTAGTATCTCTGTGTGTTTCTGTCTCCCCCCCACCTCTCAGTATCTCTGATGTTTCTGGTCTTCTCCCCCCTCCTAAGTATCTCTGTTGTGGGTTTGTCTCTTCCCCCCCTTACTAAGATCTCTGGTGTTCTGTCTCCCCCACCACTCTAAGTATATCTGATGTTCTGTCTCTCCACCCTCTAAGTTCTCTGTGTGTTATGTCTATTCCCCCCCCTCTAAGTATCTTGTGTGTTCTGTCTATATCCCCCCTCGAGATCTCTAGTGTTGTGTTCTGGTCTCTACCCACTCTAAGTATCTCTGTGTGTTTGTCCTATTCCACCCTCTAAGTTCTTTGTGTGTTCTGTCTCGTCCCCCCCTCCCTCTAAGATATCTGTGTGTTCTGTCTCCTCCCCCTCTAAGTATCTCTGTGTGTTCTGTCTCTGTTCCCCCTCTAAGTATCTCTTGTGTTCTGTCTCTTCCCCCCCTCTAGCTAAGTATCATCTGTGTGTTTCTGTCTCTTCCCCCCCTCTAGTATCTCTGTTGTGTTCTGGTCTCTACCCCCCTCTAAGTATCTATGGTGTTCTGGGGGGGTCTCTCACCCCCTCTAAGTATCTCGGTGTGTTCTGTCTCTTCCCACACTCAAGTATATAGGTGGTTTGTTCTTCCCCCTCTAAGATATCTGTGTGTTCGATGCTTCCCCCCCCTCTAAGTATCTCTGTGTGTTCTGTCTCTCCCCCCCTCTAAGTATCTATGTGGGTTCTGTCCTCGGTGTTTTCACCCCCCCCCCCCCCCCCACCGCCCTCTAGTTTCTCTGTGTGTTCTGTATATCCCCACTCTAAGTATCTCTGTTGTTCTGTCCTCTTCCCCCCTCATAAGTTATCTCTGTGTGTTCTGTCTCTCCACCCCCTCTAAGTATATCTGTGGTGACTGTCTCTCCCGAGAAATGGATTGTCTCTATCTCTGTGTGTTCTGTCTCTTCCCCAGAGAACTGGGATGTCTCTATCTCTGTGTGTTCTGTCTCTCCCCCCCTCTAAGTATCCCTGTGTGTTCTGTCTCTTCCACCTCTAAGTATCTCTGTGTGTTCTGTCTCTTCCCCAGAGAACTGGGATGTCTCTATCTCTGTGTGTTCTGTCTCTTCCCCCCTCTATGTATCTCTGTGTGTTCTGTCTCTTCCCCCCCTCTAAGTATCTCTGTGTGTTCTGTCTCTTCCCCCCCCCCTCTAAGTATCTCTGTGTGTTCTGTCTCTTCCCCCCGTTTAAGTATCCTGGGTGTTATGTCTCTTCCCCCCCCTCTAAGTATCTCTGTATGTTCTGTCTCTTCCCCACTCTAGTTATATCTCTGTGTGTTCTGTCTCTTCCCCAGAGAACTGGGATGTCTCTATCTCTGTATGTTCTGTCTCTTCCCCAGAGAACTGGGATGTCTCAATCTCTGTGTGTTCTGTCTCTTCCCCCCCCTTAAGTATCTCTGTGTGTTCTGTCTCTCCCCCTCTAAGTATCTCTGTGTGTTCTGTCTCTTCCCCCCCTCTAAGTATCTCTGTGTGTTCTGTCTCTTCCCCAGAGAACTGGGATGTCTCTATCTCTGTATGTTCTGTCTCTTCCCCCCCTTTATGTATCTCTGTATGTTCTGTCTCTTCCCCCCCTCTAAGTATCTCTGGTGTGTTCTGTCTCGTCCCCACACCCTCTAAGTATCTCTGTGGTTACTGCTCTTTCCCCCCCCTCTAAGTAGTATTCTGTTGTTCTGTCTCTTCCCCTCTAAGTATATCGTTGTTCTGTCTCTTTCACCCCCACTCAAGTATTTGTGGGTTCTGGTCTCTTCCCCCCCTCTAAGTATCTCTGTGTGTTCTGTCTCTCCCCCCCTCTAAGTATCTCTGTGTGTTCTGTCTCTTCCCCCCTCTAAGTATATCGGGGTGTTATGTATCTCCCCACCTATAAGTATCTAGGTGTGTTCTGTCTCTTCCCAGAGACACTGGGATGGTCTATATCTCTGATGTTCTGTCTTATTCCCACCCTCTCTATGTATCTCTGTGTGTTCTGTCTCTTCCCCCCCTCTAAGTATCTCTGTGTGTTCTGTCTCTTCACCCCCTCTAAGTATCTCTGTGTGTTCTGTCTCTTCCCCCCCTCTCTAAAGTATCTCTGTGTGTTCTGTCTCTTCCCCCCCTCTAAGTATCTCTGTGTGTTCTGTCTCTCCCCCCCTCTAAGTATCTTCTGTGTTGTTCTTGTCTCTTCCCCTCTAAGTATCTCTGTGTGTTTCGTGTTCTTCCCCCCCCACTCTATGTATCTCTTGTGTGTTATGTCTCTTCCCCCCCTCTAGATCTCGTGTGTTCGTCTCTCCCACCTCTAAGTATCTCGTTGTGTTTCTGTCTGTCCCCCCCTCTAAGTATCTCTGTGTGTTCTGTCTTCCCCCCCCTCTAAGTATCTCTGTATGTTCTGTCTCGTCCCCCCCTCTAAGTATATCTCTGTGTGTTCTGTCTCTTCCCCCCCCCTCTAAGTATCTCTGTGTGTTCTGTCTTCTTCCCCCCCTCTAAGTATCTCTGTGTGTTCTGTCTTTCCCCCCTCTAAGTATCTCTGTGTGTTCTGTTCTCTTCCCCCTCTAAGTATCTCTGTGTGTTCTGTCTTTCCCCCCTCTAAGTATCTCAGTGTGTTCTGTCTCTTCCCCCCCTCTAAGTATCTCTGTGTGTTCTGTCTCTTCCCCCCCTCTAAGTATCTCTGGGGTTCTGTATCTTCCCCCTCTAAGTATTGTGTGTCTGTCCTTCAACCCTTAAGTATCTCTGTGTGTTCTGTCTCTTCCCCCCTCTAAGTACTACTGTGTGTTCTTGTCTATTCCCCCACTCTAAGATCCTGCTGTGTTCTGTCTCTACCAGAGAATGGGATCCATATCTCTGTGTGTTCTGTCTCTTCCCCCCCCTCTAAGTATCTCTGTGTGTTCTGTCTCTTCCCCAGAGAACCTGGGATGTCTCTATCTCTGTGTATTCTGTCTCGTCCCCAGAGAACTGGGATCTCTACAGTCTCTGCAGTTTGACCAGTAGCTTCTGTCGTCTCCCTCCCTGCTGTGTTCTAAGATCTGGTCCAGCGCCGTTCAGTGATCAGACGCCTACTGACGGTTAGTCTCGCTGCGAGACAAAGGCAGAGAGGAGAGGAGACAGAGGTTGAGATGGAGGCTGAGGCTGTCGCCCTCGACAATGATACAGATTTCCCGATCTGAGAGATGAAAGAACAGCCCTGTCGGAGGAACAGCTGAGAGGAGCATTATTCCTCAACGTAGTCTGTCAACAGAGAATTCCATTCCCAGCCTTCCCTTTCCTGGTCAGAATGTCATTAGTCTCACTGCAGTGTGTCTAGCTGCCTCCCCTAACCCTTCCTTCCCTGTTCTGCCAAGGCTGACACCCTCCTGCCCCCCTTCACTGCCCCACCCTAACCCTTCCTTCCCTGTTCTGCCAAGGCTGACACCCTCCTGCCCCCCTTCACTGTCCTGCCAAGGCTGACACCCTCCTGGACCCTCCGCCCCCTGCTAAACCAGGGTCACATTGGCCCCTAACCACCTCACAGCAGCTTCTGTGTAAAAGGCCAAATGACATGGTAACAGCAGGAATAGAGCAGAGTGGAAGGAGAAGGACCACTGGCCGTCGGTCTCTGATTCTGATCACATCTTCCTTCATGTGGCCCCCCCGAGCCCCCGCCCTGGACAAAATGATCACCCATGGCAATGTATCAGAGCCTGCCCTGTGGACCAGATCACCATGCAACGCATCCCTTACATCATCCGTCTACATAGAGGCAAGAGGATGCCGCCACAAGTATTCTGGATGGTCTAGTAGTTTATAGCAATGCTTTGTCAGGAAATAGACTATAGAAGCATTCATTTACAATCATTTTCAACTACTTCCTCTGTCATATGATCCCAGCCTGGGTCTGTGTCAACTCCTCCTCTGTCATAGTGTAGTGTCTAGGTGTTTCCCAGACAACGTTTGTAGTGTTAGGTGTTTACCCAGACAAACAGTGTAGTGTCTAGGGTTTCCCAGACAAACAGGTGAGTGTCTAGGTGTTTCCCAGAAAACAGGTAGTGCTAGGGTGTCCCAGAACAGTGAGTGTCTAGGTGTTTCCCAGACAACAGTGTAGTGTCTAGGTGTTTCTGTAGACAACAGTGTAGTGTCTAGGTGTTTCCCCAGACAACAGTGTAGTGTCTAGGTGTTTCCCCAGACAACAGTGTAGTGTCTAGGTGTTTCCCCAGACAACAGTGTAGTGTCTAGGTGTTTCCCCAGACAACAGTGTAGTGTCTAGGTGTTTCCCTAGACAACAGTGTAGTGTCTAGGTGTTTCTGTAGACAACAGTGTAGTGTCTAGGTGTTTCCCCAGACAACAGTGTAGTGTCTAGGTTTGTTTGTTTCTACAGCAAACAGTGGAGTGTCTAGGTGTTTTGTAGACAACAGTGTAGTGCTAGGTGTTTCCCCAGAAACAGTTGTAGTGTCTAGGTGTGTCCCCAGAAAACAGTGTAGTGTCTAGGTGGGTCCCAAGACAACGTTGTAAGGTCTAGGTGTTTATGAGAAACAGTGTGTAGGTCTAGGTTTTCCCTAACAACCGTGTTGTAGTGTCTAGGTGTTCTGAACCCACGTGTAGTGTCTAGGTGTTGCCCCAGAAACAGTTGTAGTGTCAGTGTTTCCCCAGGAAACAGTTGTAAGTGTCTAGGTGTTTCCCCAGACAACAGTGTAGTGTCTAGGTGTTTCTGTAGACAACAGTGTAGTGTCTAGGTGTTTCCCAGACAACAGTGTAGTGTCTAGGTGTTTCTGTAGACAACAGTGTAGTGTCAGGTGTTTCCCACCAACAGTGTGTGTTAGGTGTTTCTGTAGACAACCGTGTATGTCTAGGTGTTTCCCAAGACAACAGTGTTTCTTTTTCGTGGTCTCTTCTTTCATCCAGTAATCCCACTCAGTTAAGTCAACAGGAACAAAACTATCGGCCCAAACAGGGACTTGATCCTGGCCCCTCGGAAATAGTAATCTGGTGCTTATACCAACGGGCTAATCCAGGCCTCTGACAGAGAGACCAGAGTGTTTCTTAATGATGTATAGAAGAGGGATAGGGTTGTGGTTTATCTGTGGGATAAGGGTATCTGTGGGGATAAGGGTTCGCTGTGTGTGGGATAAGGGTATGTCCTGGGTATAATAGGGTGTACTGTGGGATAAGGAGGTGTCTGTGGGGATAAGGGTTGTGGTCTGTTTGGATAGGGTTGTGTGTGGGCGGATCTAGGTATGTTGTGGGATAAGGGATGTTATCGGGTGGGATAAGGGTCCTGTGTCGTGGGATAAGGGTGTATCTGTGGGAAAGGGTTGTATTGTGGTATAAGGGTGGTTTATCTGTGCGGATAAGGGGAGTGTGTGGGATAAGGGTGTGTATGTGGGATTAAGGGTGTGTCTGTGGGATAAGGGGGTGTCTGTGGGATAAGAGTTGTATCTGTGGGATGGATACGGGTGTGTCTGTGGGATAAGGGGTATCTTGTGGGAGTAAGGGGTATCTGTGGGAATAAGGGTGTATAGTGGATAGGGGGTGTTGTTGTTTTTGTATCTGTGCGGATAAGGGGTATTGTGGGATAAGGGTGTGTTTATCTGTGGGATTAAGGGTGGATGTCTGTCTTGTGGGATAAGGGTTGTGTTTCTCTGTGGGAGATAAGGGGTGTTGTTTGTTGTATCTGTGGGATAAGGTGTATCTGTGGGAAATAAGAAGTGTATCTGGTGGGTATAAGGTGTGTCTGTGGGATAAGGGTGTGTGTGGGATAAGGGTGTGTCTGTGGGATAAGGGTGTATCTGTGGGATAAGGGTGTGTCTGTGGGATAAGGGTGTGTGTGGGATAAGGGTGTGTCTGTGGGATAAGGGTGTGTGTATCTGTGGGATAAACCAACAGAGGAAACAATCTGGCTACAGTGCAGAGGAAATGAAACCTGCCAACAGGAAACAATCTGGCCATAGTGCAGAGGAAATGAAACCTGCCAACAGGAAACAATCTGGCCTAATGTCCATTGCTCGTGTTTCTTGGCCCAACCTAGTCTCTTCTTATTATTGGTGTCCTTTAGTAGTGGTTTCTTTGCAGCAATTTGACCATGAAGGCCTAATTCACGCAGTCTCCTCTGAACAGTTAATGTTGAGATGTGTCTGTTACTTGAACTCTGTGAAGCATATATTTGGGCTGCAATCTGAGGTGCAGTTAACTCTAATGAACTTATCCTCTGCAGCAGAGGTAACTCTGGGTCTTCCTTTCCTGTGGCGGTCCTCATGAGAGCCAGTTTCATCATAGCGCTTGATGGTTTTTGCGACTGCACTTGAAGAAACTTTCAAAGTTCTTGAAATGTTCCGTATTGACCGACCTTCATGTCTTAAAGTAATGATGGACTGTCGTTTCTCTTTGCTTATTTGAGCTGTTTTTTGTTTTTTTACTCAAACCAACTAATAGATTTATTAGGCACAAATGAATTAACACTCAAACAATAACCATATACATGGAAGATAAGGTACAGAATATAGCAAAGTAAATGACTATCATGAAATAAGACTTAACGTGGTTCTGGAATATTCTCCAGAATAACCTCTAAGTAATAAGTCTAAACACACAGGAGTTCTGTGTTAAAAGGAACTCAACAAGATACAATTAATAATATGAAAGATACCGTATGGTTCATAATGGTACAATGTAAGAAAGACTTAGTCTAGAAAAACAGCACACGGCGTCTATAGCCTACGGAACGTTGACTAGGAGCTTGGAAACAAGAACCCGAAATTACAACAAAATGCATTCTCCTTTTAACCCATCAGAACCAGGGCTCAAGACCCCCCTATTAAGGAGCATCACTTTGCTGGTGAAAACAAAAACCCAATGAAACATCAAAGACTATTCTAATCAGATCACACAACTTCATTTCATATTATTATGAACCAACACCAGGAATGCGCTCATCTGATAAACCGGTCAAGCAAGCAAAACTAATGAGATCCGGTCTCTCTGAAAAGACATCAATCATAAAACACACAAGGCAACAACTCATATCAAAATACTCAGCTCTTCGTGATCTATAAAATGAAACCAAACTTGAAGAGACAGTTCATGAAAATAAATTGCCAATGTCAAATCGGCAAGCCGCTGCCGCTGTCTTCACAATGTCTTCCTCTGTCCCCTACAGTCTCAAATGGACAATGTAACCAAACATACATTGTGACAGACTGGACGTCCCACCAAGAAATTTCAGTTAGAATTGCTCCTCTCAATGTAATGAGTCTGATCTGATCTCAATGCATGTTGTTCTCTGGCCCCTGTCAATGGCATGCGTGCTGCTCACGGTGGTCCGATTCCTCCACAGGCACCTTCCTCTCGAGGACCTTCCCGAGAGCCTGGAGGATCTTCTCCTTGTTGTTCCTGGATGTTGTATGAGGTAAGGTCTGTCAGCGCCCGGAAGTCCTTTGCTGCGTAGGTCGGGTGTTTGGTTAGGTAGGGGGAGCTGCTTGTGCTAACGTCAACATCCCCTGCCTTCATCTCCTCCTCACCCTCACGTGCCACAGCAGGGGCCTTGAACTCTTTGACTGAGATGTTGACGAAAGGGAAGTGAAGCACTATGGGAAGGCTTGGGTTCTGCTCATCCTCAAAAGACGTATAACTCCTTCAGGGGCTGAAGTCAATGTGGGGGGGAAGTTCAGTCCTCTTTAGGACCACGACATGATGACATCAACCCCCCCTCTCTGGTCTGTGTTGATGGAGAACCCAGAGTCTGCCAGGTGGAGTGTGGAGTCAGCTGGAGTCAGTCTGTTGGGGAAGGCATCTAGATGCATATCTTTCCAGGTTGTAAAGTTGCTGTTGTCATTTAGTTTCCAGTGCAGGAAGAACCCACGCATGAAGTTGTAGATCTTAGTGATGAGCTGTTCTTGCCATAATATGGACTTGGTCTTTTACCAAATAGGGCTATCTTCTGTATACCCCCCTACCTTGTCACAACACAACTGATTGGCTCAAACGCATTAAGAAGGATAGAAATTCCCCAAAATAACTTTTAACAAGGCACACCTGTTAATTGAAATGCATTCCAGGTGACTACCTCATGAAGCTGGTTGAGAGAATGCCAAGACTGTGCAAAGCTGTCATCAAGGCAAAGGGTGGCTATTTGAAGAATCTCAAAAATAAAATATACACTGCTCAAAAAAATAAAGGGAATACTTAAACAACACATCCTAGATCTGAATGAATGAAATAATCTTATTAAATACTTTTTTCTTCACATAGTTGAATGTGCTGACAACAAAATCACACAAAAATTATCAATGGAAATCAAATGTATCAACCCATGGAGGTCTGGATTTGGAGTCACCCTCAAAATTAAAGTGGAAAACCACACTACAGGCTGATCCAACTTTGATGTAATGTCCTTAAAACAAGTCAAAATGAGGCTCAGTAGTGTGTGTGGCCTCCACGTGCCTGTATGACCTCCCTACAACGCCTGGGCATGCTCCTGATGAGGTGGCGGATGGTCTCCTGAGGGATCTCCTCCCAGACCTGGACTAAAGCATCCGCCAACTCCTGGACAGTCTGTGGTGCAAAGTGGCGTTGGTGGATGGAGCGAGACATGATGTCCCAGATGTGCTCAATTGGATTCAGGTCTGGGGAACGGGCGGGCCAGTCCATAGCATCAATGCCTTCCTCTTGCAGGAACTGCTGACACACTCCAGCCACATGAGGTCTAGCATTGTCTTGCATTAGGAGGAACCCAGGGCCAACCGCACCAGCATATGGTCTCACAAGGGGTCTGAGGATCTCATCTCGGTACCTAATGGCAGTCAGGCTACCTCTGGTGAGCACATGGAGGGCTGTGCGGCCCCCCAAAGAAATGCCACCACACACCATGACTGACCCACCGCCAAACCGGTCATGCTGGAGGATGTTGCAGGCAGCAGAACGTTCTCCGCGCGTCTCCAGACTCTGTCACGTCTGTCACATGTGCTCAGTGTGAACCTGCTTTCATCTGTGAAGAGCACAGGGCGCCAGTGGCGAATTTGCCAATCTTGGTGTTCTCTGGCAAATGCCAAACGTCCTGCACGGTGTTGGGCTGTAAGCACAACCCCCACCTGTGGACGTCGGGCCCTCATACCACTCTCATGGAGTCTGTTTCTGACCATTTGAGCAGACACATGCACATTTGTGGCCTGCTGGAGGTCATTTTGCAGGGCTGGCAGTACTCCTCCTGCTCCTCCTTGCACAAAGGCGGAGGTAGCGGTCCTGCTGCTGGGTTGTTGCCCTCCTACGGCATCCTCCACGTCTCCTGATGTACTGGCCTGTCTCCAGGTAGTCCTCCATGCTCTGGACACTACGCTGACAGACACAGCAAACCTTCTTGCCACAGCTCGCATTGATGTGCCATCCTGGATGAGCTGCGCTACCTGAGCCACTTGTGTGGGTTGTAGACTCCGTCTCATGCTACCACTAGAGTGAAAGCACCGCCAGCATTCAAAAGTGACCAAAACATCAGCCAGGAAGCATAGGAACTGAGAAGTGGTCTATGGTCACCACCTGCAAAACCACTTCTTTATTGGGGGTGTCTTGCTAATTGCCTATAATTTCCACCTGTTGTCTATTCCATTTGCACAACAGCATGTGAAATTTATTGTCAATCAGTGTTGCTTCCTAAGTGGACAGTTTGATTTCACAGAAGTGTGATTGACTTGGAGTTACATTGTGTTGTTTAAGTGTTCCCTTTATTTTTTTGAGCAGTGTATTTTGATTTGTTTAACACCTTTTTGGTTACTACAGGATTCCATATGTGTTATTTCATAATTCTGATGTCTTCACTATTATTCTACAATGTAGAAAATAGTAAAAATAAAGAAAAACCCTTGAATGAGTAGGCGTTCCTGTCATGACTCCCTCCGAAGCTGCCTCCTCTCCTGGTTCGGGCTTCGGCGTTCGTCGTCACCGGCATTCTAGCCCCTGCCGCTCCTCATCTCATCATTCCATTTGTTTTGTCTTGTTTATTACACACACCTGGTTCATATCCCCTCATCAGTACCTGTATAAGTGTTCCCTCTACCCCCTTGTCTTTGTGTGTTGTTGTTCCACGTGGAGGTGTCGCTAGCTCGTGTTGAGCATTATGTTACTTTTATCGCCGGGATATTCACCCGTGTGTTTTGTTTTCCCACTACGCATTTAAGTCGCACTGTATTTGGTTTACGCATCGCTGCGGACTGCTGTATTGGCCGAATCAACCCTAGTCTTTGATTCACACCTCCTGGCTCCATCCTGCTCACCTTGTTACAGTCCCAGAAGAGTGGAGGCTGTTATAGCAGCAACGGGGGGACCAACTCCATATTAATGCCCATGATTCTGGAATGAGATATTCGACAAGCATGTGTCCACATACTTTTGGTCATGTAGTCTATGTCTGTCATCATGATCCTGCAACACTATACCAGTCGTCTCTGTGGTAACTGACTCCCTAACAGTTTTCAGTTGCCTTTTTCATTTTATGATGCAATTTAACTTTAGAGGATCGTTTAAAAGTCCTGAAGTAATAAATGCTAAACTCCAGTTCCCATAAAAACCAGAACATGTCACCAGAAACACTGTAAACTGGTGATTTACATTTACATTTTAGTCATTTAGCAGACGCTCTTATCCAGAGCGACTTACAGTTAGTGAGTGCATACATTATTTTTTTCATACTGGACCCCCGTGGGAATCGAACCCACAACCCTGGCGTTGCAAACGCCATGCTCTACCAACTGAGCTACATCCCTACCGGCCATTCCCTCCCCTACCCTGGGCCAATTGTGCGCAGCCCCATGGGTCTCCCGGTCACGGCCGGCTACGACAGAGCCTGGATTCGAACCAGGATCTCTAGTGGCACAGTGCCTTAGACCACTGCACCACTCGGGAGACCAAATGATATGAACCAAAGCAAACTGTGAAAACATCCAATATCAAGACAGTGGTGGTGGTTCTACAGTTCTAGAGGGATGGGTGTTGTAGAGTTCTAGAATCATGGTGGTGGTTCTACAGTTCTAGAGGGATGGGTGTTGTAGAGTTCTAGAATCATGGTGGTGGTTCTACAGTTCTAGAGGGATGGGTGTTGTAGAGTTCTAGAATCATGGTGGTGGTTCTAGAGTTAGCACATTCTTGTCTGTCTCCTGTCCTGAAAGCCACCATGTTGCCACATCTGGACTGACCCTCCCAGCCTGTGACACACATTCCTCCAGGGGCCTGTGACACACATTCCTCCAGGGACCAAATCAGATTAGATTATGAATGTGGGTCAGAATCCTCCTGGTCTCTGTGGGGATTATAATCTGACGGAGGGGAGGGGAGGGGAGGGGAGGGGAGGGGAGGGGAGGCAGGGGAAGAGGCAAACAGACAACCCGCAACACTACAGTGAATTACTGGACTACAGTATTTGTGTTTGTTATGCTTACACAACCAGCACAGCCATTAGAGTATTAGAGCTGTGTTGCTACGTGTTGAGGGTGTTCAACATTAAAGTATTAGAGCTGTGTTGCTACGTGTGGAGGATGTTCAACATTAAAGTATTAGAGCTGTGTTGCTACGTGTTGAGGATGTTCAACATTAAAGTATTAGAGCTGTGTTGCTACGTGTTGAGGATGTTCAACATTAAAGTATTAGAGCTGTGTTGCTACGTGTTGAGGATGTTCAACATTAAAGTATTAGAGCTGTGTTGCTACGTGTTGAGGATGTTCAACATTAAAGTATTAGAGCTGTGTTGCTACGTGTTGAGGATGTTCAACATTAAAGTATTAGAGCTGTGTTGCTACGTGTTGAGGATGTTCAACATTAAAGTATTAGAGCTGTGTTGCTACATGATGAGGATATTCAACATTAAAGTATTAGAGCTGTGTTGCTACGTGTTGAGGATGTTCAACATTAAAGTATTAGAGTTGTGTTGCTACGTGTTGAGGATGTTCAACATTAAAGTATTAGAGCTGTGTTGCTACGTGTTGAGGATGTTCAACATTAAAGTATTAGAGCTGTGTTGCTACATGATGAGGATGTTCAACATTAAAGTATTAGAGCTGTGTTGCTACGTGTTGAGGATGTTCATCATTAAAGTATTAGAGCTGTATTGCTACGTGTTGAGGATGTTCAACATTAAAGTATTAGAGCTGTTTTGCTACGTGTTGAGGATGTTCAACATTAAAGTATTAGAGCTGTGTTGCTACGTGTTGAGGATGTCCAACATTAAAGTATTAGAGCTGTGTTGCTACGTGTGGAGGATGTCCAACATTAAAGTATTAGAGCTGTGTTGCTACATGTTGAGGATGTTCAACATTAAATTATTAGAGCTGTGTTGCTACGTGTTGAGGATGTTCAACATTAAAGTATTAGAGCTGTGTTGCTACGTGTGGAGGATGTTCAACATTAAAGTATTAGAGCTGTGTTGCTACGTGTTGAGGATGTTCAACATTAAAGTATTAGAGCTGTGTTGCTACGTGTTGAGGATGTTCAACATTAAAGTATTAGAGCTGTGTTGTTACGTGTTGAGGATGTTCAACATTAAAGTATTAGAGCTGTGTTGCTACGTGTTGAGGATGTTCAACATTAAAGTATTAGAGCTGTGTTGCTACATGTTGAGGATGTTCAACATTAAAGTATTAGAGCTGTGTTGCTACATGATGAGGATGTTCAACATTAAAGTATTAGAGCTGTGTTGCTACATGATGAGGATGTTCAACATTAAAGTATTAGAGCTGTGTTGCTACGTGTTGAGGATGTTCAACATTAAAGTATTAGAGCTGTGTTGCTACGTGTTGAGGATGTTCAACATTAAAGTATTAGAGCTGTTTTGCTACGTGTTGAGGATGTTCAACATTAAAGTATTAGAGCTGTGTTGCTACATGTTGAGGATGTTCAACATTAAAGTATTAGAGCTGTGTTGCTACGTGTGAGGATGTCCAACATTAAAGTATTAGAGCTGTGTTGCTACGTGTTGAGGATGTCCAACATTAAAGTATTAGAGCTGTGTTGCTACGTGTTGAGGATGTCCAACATTAAAGTATTAGAGCTGTGTTGCTACATGTTGAGGATGTTCAACATTAAATTATTAGAGCTGTGTTGCTACGTGTTGAGGATGTTCAACATTAAAGTATTAGAGCTGTGTTGCTACGTGTTGAGGATGTTCAACATTAAAGTATTAGAGCTGTGTTGCTACGTGTTGAGGATGTTCAACATTAAAGTATTAGAGCTGTGTTGCTACGTGTTGAGGATGTTCAACATTAAAGTATTAGAGCTGTGTTGCTACGTGTTGAGGATGTTCAACATTAAAGTATTAGAGCTGTGTTGCTACGTGTTGAGCATGTTCAACATTAAAGTATTAGAGCTGTGTTGCTACGTGTTGAGGATGTTCAACATTAAAGTATTAGAGCTGTGTTGCTACATGTTGAGGATGTTCAACATTAAAGTATTAGAGCTGTGTTGCTACATGATGAGGATGTTCAACATTAAAGTATTAGAGCTGTGTTGCTACGTGTTGAGGATGTTCAACATTAAAGTATTAGAGCTGTGTTGCTAAGTGTTGAGGATGTTCAACATTAAAGTATTAGAGCTGTGTTGCTACGTGTTGAGGATGTTCAACATTAAAGTATTAGAGCTGTGTTGCTACATGTTGAGGATGTTCAACATTAAAGTATTAGAGCTGTGTTGCTACATGATGAGCATGTTCAACTGTTGTTTGACTATAGGGTTGTGTTGAGGATGGTGTTGGACTGTAGGGTTGTGTTGAGGATGGTGTTGGACTGTAGGGTTGTGTTGAGGATGGTGTTGGACTGTAGGGTTGTGTTGAGGATGGTGTTGGACTGTAGGGTTGTGTTGAGGATGGTGTTGGACTGTAGGGTTGTGTTGAGGATGGTGTTGGACTGTAGGGTTGTGTTGAGGGTGTTGGACTGTATGGTTGTGTTTAGGAGAATGCTGGACTGTAGGGTTGTGTTGAGGATTTGATTTGATTTGAGGATATTTCCTTCACAATGCTGCTGAAACAAAGGCAATAGGATCTTTCCTTCACAATGCTGCTGAAACAAAGGCAATAGGATCTTTCCTTCACAAGATATAAACAGAAAAGCCACAGAAGCACAAAACGTGACACCCATAATCCTTTATGACAGACGTAGCATCACATTCAATGTGAGATGGTAAACAGTCACAGCGTAGTGACCCCTGACCCCTGACCCCTGAGGTCTGTTGCTGACCCATGCTCCAATCTGCAGCTGGTAAACAGTCACAGCGTAGTGACCCCTGACCCCTGACCCCTGAGGTCTGTTGCTGACTCGTGCTCCAATCTGCAGCTGGTAAACAGTCACAGCGTAGTGACCCCTGACCCCTGACCCCTGAGGTCTGTTGCTGACCCATGCTCCAATCTGCAGCTGGTAAACAGTCACAGCGTAGTGACCCCTGACCCCTGACCCCTGAGGTCTGTTGCTGACCCATGCTCCAATCTGCAGCTGGTAAACAGTCACAGCGTAGTGACCCCTGACCCCTGACCCCTGAGGTCTGTTGCTGACCCGTGCTCCAATCTGCAGCTGGTAAACAGTCCCAGCGTAGTGACCCCTGACCCCTGAGGTCTGTTGCTGACCCGTGCTCCAATCTGCAGCTTTGCTGCTTTCTATCTTGTTGTGTTGCTTCCTAAATACCTTCCCAGTTGAGTAACAACTTGGCCTTAATAAGGGAAATCGTTTTTTATCTCCTTGTAAACCTTAGCTGGGAGGATGCTTGTCTTGTCCTCGGCAGGGAGGAGACATAAAGATGAAGAGGCAGAGATGTTGTTTGTGTGGGAGCCAGAGAACAACCTGAAATCCCCCTTCAGACTACAATGAAACATAAGTTACTTTATAAACATACAGGTGACTGCCAAAATAAATCAAACACTGGAGTAAATGAGGGAAAGCAGGTGCTTCCACACAGGTGTGGAATTAACATCCCATCATGCTTAGGGTCTTGTATAAAATGATTTTGGCTACCATGGCTAGGAGAAGAGATCTCAGTGACTTTGGGGGGGGGGGTGATTGTTCAGGCACGTTTGGCAGGAGCTTCAGTAACAAAGACTTCTCAACTTGCTGATGTTTCACGATATGGCATGGCCGTCTCAGTCACCAGACCTCAACCCAGCAGAACACTTACGGGAGGTTCTGGAGCGGCGCCTGAGACAGCGTTTTCCACCACCATCAACGAAACACCAAATTATGGAATTTCTGGTGGAAGAATGGTGTCGGATCAAATCAAATCAAATCAAATCACATTTTATTGGTCACATGCGCCGAATACAACAGGTGCAGACATTACAGTGAAATGCTTACTTACAGCCCTTAACCAACAGTGCATTTATTTTAAACAAAAAAAGTAAGAATAAAACAACAACAACAAAAAGTGTTGAGAAAAAAAGAGCAGAAGTAAAATAAAGTGACAGTAGGGAGGCTATATATACAGGGGGGTACCGTTGCAGAGTCAATGTGCGGGGGCACCGGCTAGTTGAGATAGTTGAGGTAATATGTACATGTGGGTAGAGTTAAAGTGACTATGCATAAATACTTAACAGAGTAGCAGCAGCGTAAAAAGGATGGGGTGGGGGGGCAGTGCAAATAGTCCGGGTAGCCATGATTAGCTGTTCAGGAGTCTTATGGCTTGGGGGTAGAAGCTGTTGAGAAGTCTTTTGGACCTAGACTTGGCACTCCGGTACCGCTTGCCGTGCAGTAGCAGAGAGAACAGTCTATGACTAGGGTGGCTGGAGTCTTTGACAATTTTGAGGGCCTTCCTCTGACACCGCCTGGTATAGAGGTCCTGGATGGCAGGAAGCTTTGCCCCAGTGATGTACTGGGCCGTACGCACTACCCTCTGTAGTGCCTTGCGGTCGGAGGCCAAGCAGTTGCCATACCAGGCGGTGATGCAACCAGTCAGGATGCTCTCGATGGTGCAGCTGTAGAATCTTTTGAGGATCTGAGGACCCATGCCAAATCTTTTTAGTCTCCTGAGGGGGAATAGGCTTTGTCGTGCCCTCTTCACGACTGTCTTGGTGTGTTTGGACCATGATAGTTCGTTGGTGATGTGGACACCAAGGAACTTGAAGCTCTCAACCTGTTCCACTACAGCCCCGTCGATGAGAATGGGGGCGTGCTCAGTCCTCTTTTTTTTCCTGTAGTCCACAATCATCTCCTTTGTCTTGGTCACGTTGAGGGAGAGGTTGTTGTCCTGGCACCACACGGCCAGGTCTCTGACCTCCTCCCTATAGGCTGTCTCATCGTTGTCGGTGATCAGGCCTACCACTGTTGTGTCGTCGGCAAACTTAATGATGGTGTTGGAGAGTCGTGCCTGGCCATGCAGTCATGGGTAAACAGGGAGTACAGGAGGGGACTGAGCACGCACCCCTGAGGGGCCCCCGTGTTGAGGATCAGCGTGGCAGATGTGTTGTTACCTACCCTTACCACCTGGGGGCGGCCCGTCAGGAAGTCCAGGATCCAGTTGCAGAGGGAGGTGTTTAGTCCCAGGATCCTTAGCTTAGTGATGAGCTTAGAGGGCACTATGGTGTTGAATGCTGAGCTGTAGTCAATGAATAGCATTCTCACGTAGGTGTTCCTCTTATCCAGGTGGGAAAGGGCAGTGTGGAGTGCGATAGAGATTGCATCATCTGTGGATCTGTTGGGGCGGTATGCAAATTGGAGTGGGTCTAGGGTTTCTGGGATTATGCTGTTGATGTGAGCCATGACCAGCCTTTCAAAGCACTTCATGGCTACAGACGTCAGTGCTACGGGTCGGTAGTCATTTAGGCTGGTCATCATTCCTACATGTTCCAGACACTTGTAGGAATGATGCCAAGGTGCATTGAAGCTGTTCTGGCGGCTGGTGTTGTCTATTAAGACACTTTGTGTTGGTGTTTCCTTTATTTTGGCAGTTACCTGTAACTATCAGAGGCCACAGAACCGAGATGTGTGGGTGTAAACTGCATCTATAGAACATCAGGAGGCTGAAAAAATATTTGGCACGGGCCCCTCAGATTCTCAAAAATTATACAGCTG
>LR778256.1:24464667-24472167 GCA_902810595.1 Coregonus sp. 'balchen'
GGTGTAGCCCACCTATGAGTTTTGTTCTGCAGTTCACATGTGTCTGGTCGGGACATTTAGACCAGGAGACACGGCCGGTAGGCTACATGTATTTATAAAGACCAGGAGACACGGCCGGTAGGCTACATGTATTTATAAAGACCAGGAGACACGGCCGGTAGGCTACATGTATTTATAAAGACCAGGAGACCGGCCGGTAGGCTACATGTATTTATAAAGACCAGGAGACACGGCCGGTAGGCTACATGTATTTATAAAGACCAGGAGACACGGCCGGTAGGCTACATGTATTTATAAAGACCAGGAGACACGGCCGGTAGGCTACATGTATTTATAAAGACCAGGAGACACGGCCGGTAGGGCTACTGTATTTATAAAGACCAGGAGACACGGCCGGTAGGCTACATGTATTTATAAAGACCAGGAGACACGGCCGGTAGGCTACATGTATTTATAAAGACCAGGAGACACGGCCGGTTAGGCTACATGTATTTATAAAGACCAGGGAGACACGGCCGGTAGGCTACATGTATTTATAAAGACCAGGAGACACGGCCGGTAGGCTACATGTATTTATAAAGACCAGGAGACACGGCCGGTAGGCTACATGTATTTATAAAGACCAGGAGACACGGCCGGTAGGCTACATGTATTTATAAAGACGATGTGGTGTATCAGTGGACAGAGACAGCATTCGACCCAGACAGGATATTAACATAGAGGACAGACATTATTAGACAGGACATCATTAACATGTCCCAGTCTTGTCCTCTTCCTGTCTCTCTGTCCACTCACGCACCCCTGAGGGGCCCCCGTGTTGAGGATCAGCGTGGCAGATGTGTTGTTGCCTACCCTTACCACCTGGGGGCGGCCCGTCAGGAAGTCCAGGATCCAGTTGCAGAGGGAGGTGCTTAGTCCCAGGGTCCTTAGCTTAGGTGATGAGCTTTGAGGGCACTATGGTGTTGAACGCTGAGCTGTAGTCAATTAATAGCATTCTCACATAGGTGTTCCTTTTGTCCAGGTGGGAAAGGGCAGTGTGGAGTGCGATTGAGATTGCGTAATCTGTGGATCTGTTGGGGCGGTATGCGAATTGGAGTGGGTCTAGGGTTTCCGGGATGATGGTGTTAATGTGAGCCGTGACCAGCCTTTCAAAGCACTTCATGGCTACCGACGTGAGGCAGTAATCATTTAGGCAGGTTACCTCCGCTTCCTTGGGCACGGGGACTATGGTGGTCTGCTTAAAACATGTTGGTATTACAGACTCAGTCAGGGACATGTTGAAAATGTCAGTGAAGACACTTGCCAGTTGGTCAGCGCATGCTCGGAGTACACGTCCTGGTAATCCGTCTGGCCCTGCGGCCTTGTGAATGTTGACCTGTTTAAAGGTCTTACTCACATCGGCTACCGAGAGCGTGATCACACAGTCGTCCGGAACAGCTGGTGCTCTTGCGTGCAGAACTGGTTTAACTCAGCGGCATTTGTAGGTTTTCAAGCACGAACTGCTCGTTTCAAGTCCTGCCACAACATCTCAATTGGGATTAGGTCTGGACTTTGACTAGGCCATTCCAAAACTTCTAATTTGTTGCTTTTTAATCATTTTCATGTAGACTTGATTGTGTGTTTTGGATCATTGCATGACCCAGCTGCGCTTCAGCTTCAGCTCGCAGACGGATGGTCTGACATTCTCCTGTAGAATTCTCTGATAAAGAGCAGAATTCATGGTTCCTTCTATTAAGGCAAGTCGTCCAGGTCCTGAGGCAGCAAAGCATCCCCAAACCATCACACCACCACCACCGTGCTTGACTTCGGTATGAGGTTGTTACTGTGGAATGCAGTGTTTGGTTTTGGCCGGGCATTATGGGAATCAGGTTTGATCCAGACATCAGAGACAAGGAAAAGGACATCACTGAACCTGTCATATGATTGTAGTTTTATATTTCACTTGGAAAGTCTTCAACCATGTCCCTCTGTCATCATGTTGATGTTTTTAAAGAGTAATTTAGCCAGTTAACACAACAGTCAGATTAAATCAGTCTCTGTGAATGATGTCAGTGACAGAACAGATGATTCATCCTCTCTGAACAGTTTCTCAACAATTAGATAGTCTAGCACAAAGCTATCAGACAGCCACAGGTGCCAACCAGGTGTACAGTCGTGGTCAAAAGTTTTGAGAATGACACAAATATTAATTTTCACAAAGTCTGCTGCCTCAGTTTTTATGATGGCAATTTGCATATACTCCAGAATGTTATGAAGAGTGATCAGATGAATTGCAATTAATTGCAAAGTCCCTCTTTGCCATGAAAATGAACTTAATCCCCAAAAAAACATTTCCACTGCATTTCAGCCCTGCCACAAAAGGACCAGCTGACATCATGTCAGTGATTCTCTCGTTAACACAGGTGAGAGTGTTGACGAGGACAAGGCTGGAGATCACTCTGTCATGCTGATTGAGTTAGAATAACAGACTGGAAGCTTTAAATCATTGTTCTTCCTCTGTTAACCATGGTTACATGCAAGGAAACACGTGCCGTCATCATTGCTTTGCACAAAAAGGGCTTCACAGGAAAGGATATTGCTGCTAGTAAGATTTCACCTAAATCAACCATTTATCGGATCATCAAGAACTTCAAGGAGAGAGGTTCAATTGTTGTGAAGAAGGCTTCAGGGCGCCCAAGAAAGTCCAGCAAGCGCCAGGACCGTCTCCTAAAGTTGATTCAGCTGCGGGATCGGGGCACCACCAGTGCAGAGCTTGCTCAGGAATGGCAGCAGGCAGGTGTGAGTGCATCTGCATGCACAGTGAGGCAAATACTTTTGGAGGATGGCCTGGGGTCAGGAAGGGCAGCGAGGAAGCCACTTCTCTCCAGGAAAAACATCAGGGACAGACTGATATTCTGCAAAAGGTACAGGGATTGGACTGCTGAGGACTGGGGTAAAGTCATTTTCTCTGATGAATCCCCTTTCCGATTGTTTGGGGCATCCGGAAAAAAGCTTGTCCGGAGAAGACAAGGTGAGCGCTACCATCAGTCCTGTGTCATGCCAACAGTAAAGCATCCTGAGACCATTCATGTGTGGGGTTGCTTCTCAGCCAAGGGAGTGGGCTCACTCACAATTTTGCCTAAGAACACAGCCATGAATAAAGAATGGTACCAACACATCCTCCGAGAGCAACTTCTCCCAACCATCCAAGAACAGTTTGGTGATGAACAATGCCTTTTCCAGCATGGTGGAGCACCTTGCCATAAGGCAAAAGTGATAACTAAGTGGCTCGGGGAACAAAACATCGACATTTTGGGTCCATGGCCAGGAAACTCCCCAGACCTTAATCCCATTGAGAACTTGTGGTCAATCCTCAAGAGGCGGGTGGACAAACAAAACCCCACAAATTCTGACAAACTCCAAGTATTGATTATGCAAGAATGGCCTGCCATCAGTCAGGATGTGGCCCAGAAGTTAATTGACAGCATGCCTGGGCAGATTGCAGAGGTCTTGAAAAAGAAGGGTCAACACTGCAAATATTGACTCTTTGCATAAACTTTAATGTAATTGTCAATAAAAGCCGTTGACACTTATGGAATGCTTGTAATTATACTTCAATATACCATAGTAACATCTGACAAAAATATCTCATAACACTGAAGCAGCAAACTTTGTGAAGACCAATACTTGTGTCATTCTCAAAACGTTTGACCACGACTGTATTAACGTTAACAACCAGCAGTACCAGAAGTTATAAGGGAATGAATTTCAATCCCTTCAAAATAGGCTTTTAATCAAACACTCATTTCTAAGACAGCAGGTTGTGTTCGTTAGTCAGCTCAGCTCAGTCTTCCATTCGTCTGCTTTTTAACGTCCACAGTGTTTCATCTGGTAGCTGTTTGATGTCAGACTGTTCTCTACCCTATACAGTGTCTCTGGTCAACAGTAGTGCACTAAACAGGGAATAGGGTGTGATTTGGGATGCAGCCTGAGTGTCAGGTCCAATGGTGTCTTATTGTGTATCTCAGCCCCTGCATGGGGCCACATCCTAACCTTCTGTCTCCAACGGCCAATAGCGTGAGCCGCCAGCCACACCTACTGAACTGCACTTTAGCACTATTTATCCTGCTGGCGTAAACATTCCGAGGAAGGTCACATGACTTCCTGGTCCATAGTAATGGACATTGAATCGTTGATGCCAGCCAATACGTTTTCAGTCTCTTTATGTTGTCAGTCACTCTGCTCAGCAGTTCAGTTTCAAGGCTCTTCTAGTGTGGTCACATTTCTCACCGTAGAAGCACACTAACAACCCAGCATGACAATCAGAAATGACTTTTCGTACTACTGATTCCAACATAGTTTCAATAGAAGAAGTAAAACAGTGTAGTTTATTAACTGGGCCGTAACACAGTGTTCCATGAGTATATTGCTGGTAACACCTACAGACCTCTTATGCCTGGGGTCTGTCTCTCTCTCTCTGCCGCCTTATGCCTGGGGTCTGTCTCTCTCTGCCTTATGCCTGGGGTCTGTCCTCTCTCTGCCTTATGCCTGGGGTCTGTCTCTCTCTCTGCCTTATGCCTGGGGTCTGTCTCTCTCTGCCTTATGCCTGGGGTCTGTCTCTCTCTGCCTTATGCCTGGGGTCTGTCTCTCTCTGCCTTATGCCTGGGGTCTGTCTCTCTCTGCCTTATGCCTGGGGTCTGTCTCTCTCTGCCTTATGCCTGGGGTCTGTCTCTCTCTGCCTTATGCCTGGGGTTGTCTCTCTCTGCCTTATCCTGGGGTCTGTCTCTCTCTGCCTTATGCCTGGGGTCTGTCTCTCTCTGCCTTATGCCTGGGTCTGTCTTCTCTCTGCCTTATGCCTGGGGTCTGTCCTCTCTCTGCCTTATGCCTGGGGTCTGTCTCTCTCTGCCTTATGCCTGGGGTCTGTCTCTCTCTGCCTTATGCCTGGGGTCTGTCTCTCTCTCTGCCTTATGCCTGGGGTCTGTCTCTCTCTGCCTTATGCCTGGGGTCTGTCTCTCTCTGCCTTATGCCTGGGTCTGTCTCTCTCTGCCTTATGCTGGGTCTGTCCTCTCTCTGCCTTATGGCCTGGGGTCTGTCTCTCTCTGCTTATGCCTGGGGTCTTTCTCTCTGCCTTATGCCTGGGGTCTGTCTCTCTCTGCCTTATGCATGGGGGTTCTGTCTCTCTCTGCCTTATGCCTGGGGTCTGTCTCTCTCTGCCTTAGCCTGGGGTCTGTCTCTCTCTGCCTTATGCCTGGGGTCTGTCTCTCTCTGCCTTTTGCCTGGGGTCTGTCTCTCTCTGCCTTATGCCTGGGGTCTGTCTCTCTCGCATTATGCCTGGGGTCTGTCTCTCTCTCTGCTTATGCCTGGGGTCTGTCTCTCTCTGCCTTATGCCTGGGTGTCTGTCTCTCTCTATTGCCTTATGCCTGGGGTCTGTCCTCTCTCTGCCTTATGCCTGGGGTCTGTCCTCTCCTGCCTTATGCCTGGGGTCTGTCTCTCTCTGCCTATGCCTGGGGTCTGTCTCTCTCTGCCTTATGCCTGGGGTCTGTCTCTCTCTGCCTTTTGCCTGGGGTCTGTCTCTCTCTGCCTTATGCCTGGGGTCTGTCTCTCTCTGTCTTATGCCTGGGGTCTGTCTCTCTCTGCCCTTATGCCTGGGTTGTCTCCTCTCCTGCTATGCCCCTGGGTCTGTCTCTCTCTGCCTTATGCCTGTGGTCTTCTGTCTCTCCTTCCTTCCTTTGCCTGGCTGCTCCTCTGCCTTATGCCTGGGGTCTGTCTCTCTCTGCCTTATGCCTGGGGTCCTGTCTTCCTGCAACGCTTATCCTGCTTAGGGTGGGGTCTGGGGTCTGGTAAATGCTGTCCCTATAGCTGGGGTCTGTCTCTCAGCGATCTACTGATCTCTAGATGGATGGGAGTATGGGATTGAGCCTCTCCTCTCCCCCAGTAAAAGTCTCCCTACCTACAACTCTCTTCCCCTCGCTCGCCCTAACCTCAGACTCCCTACCTCTCTCTCCTCTCGCTCTCGTCTCCTTCTCTCGCTCTCCTCCTTCCTCTCTCTCTCTCTATCTCTCTCTCTCTCTTTTCTCTCTCTCTCTTCTCTCATCTCTCTTGCTTCTCTCTCTCCTCTGTCTCTCTCTTTCTCCTCTCTCTCTCTTCTCTCCTCTCTCTCTCTCTCTCTCTCTCTCTCTCTGTCTCTCTCTCTGTCTCTCGCTCGCTCACTCTCTCCACTCCTCCTGCCTCAGAACATGTAATTCACACCTGTTTACCCTCCCTCTCTCACTCGCTCTCTCTCTCATAAATATCCAGTAGAATTCCCCTTTACTCTCTCATAAAGTTATATAATGACCATCTGAAGAAATCCCATTACAAGTAGCAAATGCTGTAGGCCTATTTCCAGTGTATCACTTTAGAATGACAGGCTACATCATGAAACACCACATAGCAGAGGACTGACTGACTGACTGACTGGCTGACTGACTGACTGACTGACTGACTGACATACAGGACATACATGCAGACAAACAGACTGGTAGACATCTAAACTGTTCCAGGACCAGTGTGGAGCCCTGTCCATTGATCATTGGCATTTCTGGGATACTTCATAGCTGTATTAATCAGTGAGACCGCCTGTGTGGCCAAGTCTCTGAGGACAGTGACTGTGTAGAGCTATGAGGCGGACTATGGGATGTCTGGGAGCTGTCAGGCTGTGAGGTAGAGCTGGTGTGTCTGAGGTGAGGTGAGGTGTCTGGAGACCCTGAGACTGAGGCAGAGCTGGTGTGTCTGAGGTGAGGTGTCTGGAGACCCTGAGACTGAGGCAGAGCTGGTGTGTCTGAGGTGAGGTGAGGTGTCTGGAGACCCTGAGACTGAGGCAGAGCTGGTGTGTCTGAGGTGAGGTGTCTGGAGACCCTGAGACTGAGGCAGAGCTGGTGTGTCTGAGGTGAGGTGAGGTGTCTGGAGACCCTGAGACTGAGGCAGAGCTGGTGTGTCTGAGGTGAGGTGTCTGGAGACCCTGAGACTGAGGCAGAGCTGGTGTGTCTGAGGTGAGGTGAGGTGTCTGGAGACCCTGAGACTGAGGCAGAGCTGGTGTGTCTGAGGTGAGGTGAGGTGTCTGGAGACCCTGAGACTGAGGCAGAGCTGGTGTGTCTGAGGTGAGGTGTCTGGAGACCCTGAGACTGAGGCAGAGCTGGTGTGTCTGAGGTGAGGTGAGGTGTCTGGATACCCTGAGACTGAGGCAGAGCTGGTGTGTCTGAGGTGAGGTGAGGTGTCTGGAGACCCTGAGACTGAGGCAGAGCTGGTGTGTCTGAGGTGAGGTGTCTGGAGACCCTGAGACTGAGGCAGAGCTGGTGTGTCTGAGGTGAGGTGAGGTGTCTGGAGACCCTGAGACTGAGGCAGAGCTGGTGTGTCTGAGGTGAGGTGAGGTGTCTGGAGACCCTGAGACTGAGGCAGAGCTGGTGTGTCTGAGGTGAGGTGAGGTGTCTGGAGACCCTGAGACTGAGGCAGAGCTGGTGTGTCTGAGGTGAGGTGGTCTGG
>LR778256.1:24477167-24504667 GCA_902810595.1 Coregonus sp. 'balchen'
CGAGGTAGAGGAAGTAGAGCTTCTTAACGCGGTAGAGAAAGTAGAGCTTAACGCAATAGAGAAAGTAGAGCTTCTTTACGCGGTAGAGAAAGTAGAGCTTCTTAACGAGGTAGTGAAAGTAGAGCTTAATGCGGTAGAGAAAGTAGAACTTCTTAACGCGGTAGAGAAAGTAGAGCTTCTTAACGCGGTAGAGAAAGTAGAGCTTCTTAACGCGGTAGAGAAAGTAGAGCTTCTTTACGCGGTAGAGAAAGTAGAGCTTCTTAACGCGGTAGAGAAAGTAGAGCTTCTTTACGCGGTAGAGAAAGTAGAGCTTCTTTACGCGGTAGAGAAAGTAGAGCTTCTTAACGCGGTAGAGAAAGTAGAGCTTCTTTACGCGGTAGAGAAAGTAGAGCTTCTTAACACGGTAGAGAAAGTAGAGCTTCTTAACGCGGTAGAGAAAGTAGAGCTTCTTAACGCGGTAGAGAAAGTAGAGCTTCTTACCACGGTAGAGAAAGTAGAGTAGAGCTTCTTTACGCGGTAGAGAAAGTAGAGTAGAGCTTCTTTACGCGGTAGAGAAAGTAGAGCTTCTTAACGAGGTAGAGGAAGTAGAGCTTCTTAACGCGGTAGAGAAAGTAGAGCTTAACGCAATAGAGAAAGTAGAGCTTCTTTACGCGGTAGAGAAAGTAGAGTAGAGTTTCTTTACGCGGTAGAGAAAGTAGAGCTTCTTAACGAGGTAGTGAAAGTAGAGCTTAATGCGGTAGAGAAAGTAGAACTTCTTAACGCGGTAGAGAAAGTAGAGCTTCTTAACGCGGTAGAGAAAGTAGAGCTTCTTAACGCGGTAGAGAAAGTAGAGCTTCTTTACGCGGTAGAGAAAGTAGAGCTTCTTAACGCGGTAGAGAAAGTAGAGCTTCTTTACGCGGTAGAGAAAGTAGAGCTTCTTTACGCGGTAGAGAAAGTAGAGCTTCTTAACGCGGTAGAGAAAGTAGAGCTTCTTTACGCGGTAGAGAAAGTAGAGCTTCTTAACGCGGTAGAGAAAGTAGAGCTTCTTAACGCGGTAGAGAAAGTAGAGCTTCTTAACGCGGTAGAGAAAGTAGAGCTTCTTACCACGGTAGAGAAAGTAGAGTAGAGCTTCTTTACGCGGTAGAGAAAGTAGAGTAGAGCTTCTTTACGCGGTAGAGAAAGTAGAGCTTCTTAACGAGGTAGAGGAAGTAGAGCTTCTTAACGCGGTAGAGAAAGTAGAGCTTAACGCAATAGAGAAAGTAGAGCTTCTTTACGCGGTAGAGAAAGTAGAGTAGAGTTTCTTTACGCGGTAGAGAAAGTAGAGCTTCTTAACGAGGTAGTGAAAGTAGAGCTTAATGCGGTAGAGAAAGTAGAACTTCTTAACGCGGTAGAGAAAGTAGAGCTTCTTTACGCGGTAGAGAAAGTAGAGCTTCTTAACACGGTAGAGAAAGTAGAGCTTCTTTACGCGGTAGAGAAAGTAGAGCTTCTTAACGCGGTAGAGAAAGTAGAGCTTCTTTACGCGGTAGAGAAAGTAGAGCTTCTTAACGCGGTAGAGAATGTAGAACTTCTTAACGCGGTAGAAAAAGTAGAGCTTCTTAACGGGGTAGAGAAAGTAGAGCTTCTTAACGGGGTAGAGAAAGTAGAGCTTAACGCAGTAGAGAAAGTAGAGCTTCTTTACGCGGTAGAGAAAGTAGAGTAGAGTTTCTTTACGCGGTAGAGAAAGTAGAGCTTCTTTACGCGGTAGAGAAAGTAGAGCTTCTTAACGCGGTAGAGAAAGTAGAGCTTAACGCAGTAGAGAAAGTAGAGCTTCTTTACGCGGTAGAGAAAGTAGAGTAGAGCTTCTTAACGCGGTAGAGAAAGTAGAGCTTCTTAACGCGGTAGAGAAAGTAGAGCTTCTTAACGCGGTAGAGAAAGTAGAGCTTAACGCAGTAGAGAAAGTAGAGCTTCTTAACGCGGTAGAGAAAGTAGAGCTTCTTAACGCGGTAGAGAAAGTAGAGCTTCTTAACGCGGTAGAGAAAGTAGAGCTTAATGCAGTAGAGAAAGTAGAGCTTCTTAACGCGGTAGAGAAAGTAGAGTAGAGTTTCTTTACGCGGTAGAGAAAGTAGAGCTTCTTAACGAGGTAGTGAAAGTAGAGCTTAATGCGGTAGAGAAAGTAGAACTTCTTAACGCGGTAGAGAAAGTAGAGCTTCTTTACGCGGTAGAGAAAGTAGAGCTTCTTAACACGGTAGAGAAAGTAGAGCTTCTTTACGCGGTAGAGAAAGTAGAGCTTCTTAACGCGGTAGAGAAAGTAGAGCTTCTTTACGCGGTAGAGAAAGTAGAGCTTCTTAACGCGGTAGAGAATGTAGAACTTCTTAACGCGGTAGAAAAAGTAGAGCTTCTTAACGGGGTAGAGAAAGTAGAGCTTCTTAACGGGGTAGAGAAAGTAGAGCTTAACGCAGTAGAGAAAGTAGAGCTTCTTTACGCGGTAGAGAAAGTAGAGTAGAGTTTCTTTACGCGGTAGAGAAAGTAGAGCTTCTTTACGCGGTAGAGAAAGTAGAGCTTCTTAACGCGGTAGAGAAAGTAGAGCTTAACGCAGTAGAGAAAGTAGAGCTTCTTTACGCGGTAGAGAAAGTAGAGTAGAGCTTCTTTACGCGGTAGAGAAAGTAGAGCTTCTTAACGAGGTAGAGGAAGTAGAGCTTCTTAACGCGGTAGAGAAAGTAGAGCTTAACGCAATAGAGAAAGTAGAGCTTCTTTACGCGGTAGAGAAAGTAGAGTAGAGTTTCTTTACGCGGTAGAGAAAGTAGAGCTTCTTAACGAGGTAGTGAAAGTAGAGCTTAATGCGGTAGAGAAAGTAGAACTTCTTAACGCGGTAGAGAAAGTAGAGCTTCTTAACGCGGTAGAGAAAGTAGAGCTTCTTAACGCGGTAGAGAAAGTAGAGCTTCTTTACGCGGTAGAGAAAGTAGAGCTTCTTAACGCGGTAGAGAAAGTAGAGCTTCTTTACGCGGTAGAGAAAGTAGAGCTTCTTTACGCGGTAGAGAAAGTAGAGCTTCTTAACACGGTAGAGAAAGTAGAGCTTCTTTACGCGGTAGAGAAAGTAGAGCTTCTTAACGCGGTAGAGAAAGTAGAGCTTCTTTACGCGGTAGAGAAAGTAGAGCTTCTTAACGCGGTAGAGAATGTAGAACTTCTTAACGCGGTAGAAAAAGTAGAGCTTCTTAACGGGGTAGAGAAAGTAGAGCTTCTTAACGGGGTAGAGAAAGTAGAGCTTAACGCAGTAGAGAAAGTAGAGCTTCTTTACGCGGTAGAGAAAGTAGAGTAGAGTTTCTTTACGCGGTAGAGAAAGTAGAGCTTCTTTACGCGGTAGAGAAAGTAGAGCTTCTTAACGCGGTAGAGAAAGTAGAGCTTAACGCAGTAGAGAAAGTAGAGCTTCTTTACGCGGTAGAGAAAGTAGAGTAGAGCTTCTTAACGCGGTAGAGAAAGTAGAGCTTCTTAACGCGGTAGAGAAAGTAGAGCTTCTTAACGCGGTAGAGAAAGTAGAGCTTAACGCAGTAGAGAAAGTAGAGCTTCTTAACGCGGTAGAGAAAGTAGAGCTTCTTAACGCGGTAGAGAAAGTAGAGCTTCTTAACGCGGTAGAGAAAGTAGAGCTTAATGCAGTAGAGAAAGTAGAGCTTCTTAACGCGGTAGAGAAAGTAGAGCTTAACGCAGTAGAGAAAGTAGAGCTTCTTTACGCGGTAGAGAAAGTAGAGTAGAGTTTCTTTACACGGTAGAGAAAGTAGAGCTTCTTAACGCGGTAGAGAAAGTAGAGCTTAACGCAGTAGAGAAAGTAGAGCTTCTTTACGCTGTAGAGAAAGTAGAGTAGAGTTTCTTTACACGGTATAGAAAGTAGAGCTTCTTAACAAGGTAGAGAAAGTAGAGCTTGTTAACGCGGTAGAGAAAGTAGAGCTTCTTAACGCGGTAGAGAAAGTAGAGCTTCTAAAACGCGGTAGAGAAAGTAGAGCTTCTTTACGCGGTAGAGAAAGTAGAGCTTCTTTACGCGGTAGAGAAAGTAGAGCTTAACGCAGTAGAGAAAGTAGAGCTTCTTTACGCGGTAGAGAAAGTAGAGTAGAGTTTCTTTACACGGTAGAGAAAGTAGAGCTTCTTAACGCGGTAGAGAAAGTAGAGCTTAACGCAGTAGAGAAAGTAGAGCTTCTTTACGCGGTAGAGAAAGTAGAGTAGAGTTTCTTTACACGGTAGAGAAAGTAGAGCTTCTTAACAAGGTAGAGAAAGTAGAGCTTCTTAACGCGGTAGAGAAAGTAGAGCTTCTTAACGCGGTAGAGAAAGTAGAGCTTCTAAAACGCGGTAGAGAAAGTAGAGCTTCTTTACGCGGTAGAGAAAGTAGAGCTTCTTAACGCGGTAGAGAAAGTAGAGCTTCTTAACGCGGTAGAGAAAGTAGAGCTTCTTAACGCGGTAGAGAAAGTAGAGCTTAATGCAGTAGAGAAAGTAGAGCTTCTTAACGCGGTAGAGAAAGTAGAGCTTAACGCAGTAGAGAAAGTAGAGCTTCTTTACGCGGTAGAGAAAGTAGAGTAGAGTTTCTTTACACGGTAGAGAAAGTAGAGCTTCTTAACGCGGTAGAGAAAGTAGAGCTTCTTAACGCGGTAGAGAAAGTAGAGCTTAACGCAGTAGAGAAAGTAGAGCTTCTTTACGCGGTAGAGAAAGTAGAGTAGAGTTTCTTTACACGGTAGAGAAAGTAGAGCTTCTTAACAAGGTAGAGAAAGTAGAGCTTCTTAACGCGGTAGAGAAAGTAGAGCTTCTTAACGCGGTAGAGAAAGTAGAGCTTCTAAAACGCGGTAGAGAAAGTAGAGCTTCTTTACGCGGTAGAGAAAGTAGAGCTTCTTTACGCGGTAGAGAAAGTAGAGCTTCCTTAAGTGTGTTGAACTCTGAGCTGCCTCCAAGCCACAGAGGTCCTCCCAAATTGGAAATTTTACATTTTAGTCATCACTTATTCAGAGTGACTTACATGAGCAATTAGGGTTAAGTGCCTTGCTTAAGGGCACATCTACAGATTTTTCACCTAGTCGGCTCGGGGATTAGAACCAGCGACCTTTCGGTTACTGGCATAACGCTCTTACCCACTAAGCTACCTGTTGCCCTCAGAAATAGTCTGGGGGGAAAAAATGGTGTCTGGGTCATCTGAGGCTCAGGGACTTAGAGTTCCATTTATATCTGGTGAAACAGAGCTCTTTGGTCTGTGTTCTGTCTTCAGTTAGCAACATGACAGATGGACAATATACTCATCAATCATGTTATTAAGGCTGAAGTTGTGAGGGGGACTTCAGACCTCTCTCAGACCAATATCTGGCCAAAGTCAAAGAGCCTCGTCTCTCACCCAGATACAAATGGAACTGTTTTAGTATCTGAATGGATCATCTACCTCCTCCACCACCTCATCATCATCATCTGTCCTTTATCGTTGTAAACAACACATCTTAAGGCTGAAACACACAACAGGATTTGAACCATCGGAGAACCTCTCCCATTTAACGGTTCAGTCAAGCCAAATCCTAGGGAACTAGTCATCGGTATAGTACGCACACGGCGGTACGATTGGACAGTTGGGCCAGAATCGGGCTATATTTGCGCGTGTTCAGTAAGGCAACCGAGGAAGATGATGCGTTCCTTGTATGTGTATTGTTATGCTCCGAAAAAACGGAGACATTTACATTTTAGTAATTTAGCAGACGCTCTTATCCAGAGTGACTTCCAGTTAGTGTATTCATCTGCAGATAGCTAGGTGGGACAGCCACATATCACAGTCATAGTAAGTACATCATTAGTCCCCTGTAGCTCAGTTGGTAGAGCGTGGCGCTTGCAACGCCAGGGTTGTGGGTTCGTTTCCCACGGGGGGGGCCAGTATGAAAAATGTATGCACTCACTAACTGTAAGTCGCTCTGGATAAGAGCGTCTGGTAAATGACTAAAATGTAAAAATGTTTTTACTCAATAAAGTCAGAGCTAGTAAAGGTGGGAGGGGATTATTTAAGATACTCTTTGAAGAGGTAGGGTTTCAGATGTTTTCGGAAGATGTCCTAGCATCAGGGAGAAGCTGGTTCCACCAGGGGTATCAGGACAGAGAAGAGCTTGGACTGGGCTGAGGGGAGCTGCCCTTCCGTAGGGGTGGGAGGGCCAAGAGACCTGAGGTGGCAGAACGGAGAAGAGCTTGGACTGGGACAGTGTGAGTCATAGAATGCGGAAAGGGAGGAGAGTAGGGTCGAAGAGGCAGAATTAGGAGGCAGGAAGGAGAAGGATTTAGCAGAAGGGAGAGATGATAGGATAGAAGAGGAGAGAGCAGTGGGAGAGAGAGAAGATTGCGACGGTGCATGACCATCTGGGTAGGGGCTGAGTGGCTAGGGTTGGAGGAGAGCGAGACAGAAAAGGAAACTAAGTAGTGATCAGATACATGGAGGGGGGTTGCAGTGAAATTAGTAAGCAAACAGCCTCTAGTGAAGATGAGGTCAAGCGTATTGCCTGCCTTGTGAGTGGGAGGGGACTGGGAAAGGGTGAGGTCAAAAGCGGCAAGGAGGGGAAAGCGAGAAATTAATCGGAGGCAGACGTCGGGAGGTTGAAGTCGCCGCGTACGAAGAGCGGTGAGCCATTGTCAGTAAATGAGCTTATCAAGGTGTCAAGCTTGTTGAGGAACTCTCTAGAGCAGTGGTTCCCATCTATTTTCTGCTACTGTGCCACCAACTGTATTTTACTCTGCCCGCAGTACCCCTGAAGTTCCCCCTTCATGTGCATTTGACCAGTAAGCCTATGATCTCATGAGTCTTCTCCTGGTACCGCTGGTTGGGAACCATAGGCCAATTACCCCCAGGGGTCCTGGTACCGCTGGTTGGGAACCATAGGCCAATTACCCCCAGGGGTCCTGGTACCGCTGGTTGGGAACCATAGGCCAATTACCCCCAGGGGTCCTGGTACCGCTGGTTGGGAACCATAGGCCAATTACCCCCAGGGGTCCTGGTACCGCTGGTTGGGAACCATAGGCCAATTACCCCCAGGGGTCCTGGTACCGCTGGTTGGGAACCATAGGCCAATTACCCCCAGGGGTCCTGGTACCGCTGGTTGGGAACCATAGGCCAATTACCCCCAGGGGTCCTGGGGGGTCCTGGTACCGCTGGTTGGGAACCATAGGCCAATTACCCCCAGGGGTCCTGGTACCGCTGGTTGGGAACCATAGGCCAATTACCCCAGGGGTCCTGGTACCGCTGGTTGGGAACCATAGGCCAATTACCCCCAGGGGTCCTGGTACCGCTGGTTGGGAACCATAGGCCAATTACCCCCAGGGGTCCTGGTACCGCTGGTTGGGAACCATAGGCCAATTACCCCCAGGGGTCCTGGTACCGCTGGTTGGGAACCATAGGCCAATTACCCCCAGGGGTCCTGGTACCGCTGGTTGGGAACCATAGGCCAATTACCCCCAGGGGTCCTGGTACCGCTGGTTGGGAACCATAGGCCAATTACCCCCAGGGGTCCTGGTACCGCTGGTTGGAAACCATAGGCCAATTACCCCCAGGGGTACTGGTACCGCTGGTTGGGAACCATAGGCCAATTACCCCCAGGGGTCCTGGTACCGCTGGTTGGGAACCATAGGCCAAGTACCGCCAGGGGTCCTGGTACCCCAGGTTGGGAACCATAGGCCAAGTACCGCCAGGGGTCCTGGTACCCCAGGTTGGGAACCATAGGCCAAGTACCCCCAGGGGTCCTGGTACCCCAGGTTGGGAACCATAGGCCAAGTACCGCCAGGGGTCCTGGTACCCCAGGTTGGGAACCATAGGCCAAGTACCGCCAGGGGTCCTGGTACCCCAGGTTGGGAACCATAGGCCAAGTACCGCCAGGGGTCCTGGTACCGCTGGTTGGGAACCATAGGCCAAGTACCGCCAGGGGTCCTGGTACCGCTGGTTGGGAACCATAGGCCAATTACCCCCAGGGGTCCTGGTACCCCAGGTTGGGAACCATAGGCCAATTACCCCCAGGGGTCCTGGTACCCCAGGTTGGGAACCATAGGCCAAGTACCGCCAGGGGTCCTGGTACCCCAGGTTGGGAACCATAGGCCAAGTACCGCCAGGGGTCCTGGTACCCCAGGTTGGGAACCATAGGCCAATTACCCCCAGGGGTCCTGGTACCCCAGGTTGGGAACCATAGGCCAATTACCCCCAGGGGTCCTGGTACCCCAGGCTGGGAACCATAGGCCAATTACCCCCAGGGGTCCTGGTACCCCAGGTTGGGAACCATAGGCCAAGTGCCGCCAGGGGTCCTGGTACCCCAGGTTGGGAACCATAGGCCAAGTACCCCAGGGGTCCTGGTACCCCAGGCTGGGAACCATAGGCCAATTACCCCCAGGGGTCCTGGTACCCCAGGTTGGGAACCATAGGCCAAGTACCCCCAGGGGTCCTGGTACCCCAGGTTGGGAACCATAGGCCAATTACCCCCAGGGGTCCTGGTACCCCAGGTTGGGAACCATAGGCCAATTACCCCCAGGGGTCCTGGTACCCCAGGCTGGGAACCATAGGCCAATTACCCCCAGGGGTCCTGGTACCCCAGGTTGGGAACCATAGGCCAAGTGCCGCCAGGGGTCCTGGTACCCCAGGTTGGGAACCATAGGCCAAGTACCCCAGGGGTCCTGGTACCCCAGGCTGGGAACCATAGGCCAATTACCCCCAGGGGTCCTGGTACCCCAGGTTGGGAACCATAGGCCAAGTACCCCCAGGGGTCCTGGTACCCCAGGTTGGGAACCATAGGCCAAGTGCCGCCAGGGGTCCTGGTACCCCAGGTTGGGAACCATAGGCCAAGTACCCCCAGGGGTCCTGGTACCCCAGGCTGGGAACCATAGGCCAAGTACCGCCAGGGGTCCTGGTACCCCAGGTTGGGAACCATAGGCCAATTACCCCCAGGGGTCCTGGTACCCCAGGTTGGGAACCATAGGCCAAGTACCCCCAGGGGTCCTGGTACCCCAGGTTGGGAACCATAGGCCAATTACCCCCAGGGGTCCTGGTACCCCAGGTTGGGAACCATAGGCCAAGTACCCCCAGGGGTCCTGGTACCCCAGGTTGGGAACCATAGGCCAAGTACCCCCAGGGGTCCTGGTACCCCAGGTTGGGAACCATAGGCCAATTACCCCCAGGGGTCCTGGTACCCCAGGTTGGGAACCATAGGCCAAGTACCCCCAGGGGTCCTGGTACCCCAGGTTGGGAACCACTGCTCTAGAGAACTAGTAATCAGAGACAGAAGCAAGAAAGAAGAGAATTTGGAGAACGTCATGTTGACTCAAAACTAATTCAGGCAAAGAAATGTATTACCGTTTTTAAAGTCACGTCCCCCCCCCGTCCTTTTCCTAAATCAGTCTATATAACACACTATTGTCAGAATCTTAATATCAAACAG
The DNA here is from genome assembly GCA_902810595.1 of Coregonus sp. 'balchen'. Lineage (NCBI taxonomy): Eukaryota > Metazoa > Chordata > Actinopteri > Salmoniformes > Salmonidae > Coregonus > Coregonus sp. 'balchen'. Next base: position 24,486,539 of record LR778256.1, read on the forward strand.
AACTGGAGTTCTAAGCAGTTTTAAGAGGACATGTAATGTTTCCCCCTGCTTCTCATTCACCGGCATATAATGAAAGAGTTAGCCTACAGACAATATTACATTAACAATAGTCTGATGGGAGACAATATTATCAATTGTTAAATTGTAGAAGACGAATCTAATGAACAGCGCAGCTGGGAATTGACACAGAGGCAGGGAGAAAAAAAGTGACTTTTTTAAATTATCCTACAGAGTCACAAGCAGGTAAGACGTTTTGATGTGAATTAGAAAGACCAGATTCCGCAGTTTCCAAATCAATAACTTTTTGGCAGAATTACGGCGCGATTCCCTCCCCACATGAACTCGCAATACTCAAAGCACACTAATGTATTTAAACTAATGTATTTAAACTAAAGTATTTAAACTCAAAATATGTCATTCTGTTCTTTTGAATTGCATTTTCTTGAATCATAATGTTCCTTAAGACCTGCCCTTAACAAATGAATAATGAATTATCTTTGTGATGGTGTTAATTTAATGGATTTTAACACTTGTTTTAGTTGTTTTTTTGTTTCTAGACAACATACAGTACATTCAGAGAGTATTCATACCCCTTGAGTTATTCCACATGTTGTTGTGTTACAGCCTGAATTCAAAATGGATTCAATTGTCTTGGGTATGTCTCTATCAGCTTTGTACATCTGGATTTGGCGATTTTCTCCCATTCTTCCTTGCAGATTTTCTCAAGCTCTGTTAAGTTAGATGGGGAGCGGCGGTGAACAGCAATCTTCAAGTCTTTCCACTGATTTTTAATGGGATTCAAGTCTGGGCTTTGGCAGGGCCACTCAAGGACTTTCACATTCTTGTTCTGAAGCAATTCCAGCATTGCTTTGACTGTATGCTTGGGGTCATTGTCCTGTTGGAACGTAAATCTTCGCCCCAGTCTAAGATTGCTGTTAACCGCCGCGGTCCATCTAACTTAACAGAGCTTGAGAAAATGTGCAAAGCTGATTCAGACATACCCAAGACGACTCAAAGCTGTAATCGCCGCCAAAGTATTGACTCGGGGGTGTGAATACGTATGTAAATGAGAGATTTCTGTATTTCATTTTCAATAAACTTAGTCAATATGGGGTATTATGTGTAGATGGGTGAAAACAAACCTATTTCATCCATTTTGAATTCAGGCTGTAACAAAATGTGGAAAAAGGCAAAGTATATCCCACAGTTACATAAACTAATGAAAACGCTATTATGGTCTTTGAAATACATTTTCTTTCGTATCCTAATGTTACCTAAGACCATCATAAACACAACCAAATGAATAATTTTGCGATAGCATGTATGAAATTGTATTTGTTAGAATGTTCACGTCCAAAATACTTGTCATTGGCTCGAAGGAGCCAGGCTTTTCTGCTTACACTTGGCGGTAATGGGCGATTTGAGGTCGAACAACATTCAACATGTTCAGAAATGATCAGGATGCCGTGGAGTTCTCGGGAGCCGGGTTATGTGCTTACACCTTACGGGCTGCGGCGTTACGTTTTACTACAGGTTACGGGCTGCGGCGTTACGTTTTACTACAGGTTACGGGCTGCGGCGTTACGTTTTACTACAGGTTACGGGCTACAGCGTTACGTTTCACTACAGGTTACGGGCTGTGGCGTTACGTTTTACTACAGGTTACGGGCTGCGGCGTTACGTTTTACTACAGGTTACGGGCTACGGCGTTACGTTTCACTACAGGTTACGGGCTGTGGCGTTACGTTTTAATACAGGTTACGGGCTGTGGCGTTACGTTTTACTACAGGTTACGGGCTGCGGCGTTACGTTTTACTACAGGTTACGGGCTGTGGCGTTACGTTTCACTACAGGTTACGGGCTGCGGCGTTACGTTTTAATACAGGTTACGGGCTGTGGCGTTACGTTTTAATACAGGTTACGGGCTGCGGCGTTACGTTTTAATACAGGTTACGGGCTGCGGCGTTACGTTTTACTACAGGTTACGGGCTGCGGCGTTACGTTTTACTACAGGTTACGGGCTGCGGCGTTACGTTTTACTACAGGTTACGGGCTGCGGCGTTACGTTTTACTACAGTTACGGGCTGCGGCGTTACGTTTTACTACAGGTTACGGGCTGCGGCGTTACGTTTCACTACAGGTTACGGGTGCGGCGTTACGTTTTAATACAGGTTACGGGCTGTGGCGTTACGTTTACTACAGGTTACGGGCTGCGGCGTTTACGTTTTACTACAGGTTACGGGCTGCGGCATTACGTTTTACTACAGGTTACGGGCTGTGGCGTTACGTTTTACTACAGGTTACGGGCTGCGGCGTTACGTTTTACTACACGTTACGGGCTGCGGCGTTACGTTTTACTACAGGTTACGGGCTGCGGCGTTACGTTTCACTACAGGTTACGGGCTGCGGCGTTACGTTTTACTACAGGTTACGGGCTGTGGCGTTACGTTTTACTACAGGTTACGGGCTGCGGCGTTACGTTTCACTACAGGTTACGGGCTGCGGCGTTACGTTTTAATACAGGTTACGGGCTGCGGCGTTACGTTTTACTACAGGTTACGGGCTGCGGCGTTACGTTTTACTACAGGTTACGGGCTGCGGCGTTACGTTTCACTACAGGTTACGGGCTGAGGCGTTACGTTTTACTACAGGTTACGGGCTGCGGCGTTACGTTTTACTACAGGTTACGGGCTGCGGCGTTACGTTTTACTACAGGTTACGGGCTGCGGCGTTACGTTTTACTACAGGTTACGGGCTGCGGCGTTACGTTTTACTACAGGTTACGGGCTGCGGCGTTACGTTTCACTACAGGTTACGGGCTGCGGCGTTACGTTTTTACTACAGGTTACGGGCTGCGGCGTTACGTTTCACTACAGGTTACGGGCTGCGGCGTTACGTTTTACTACAGGTTACGGGCTGCGGCGTTACGTTCACTACAGGTTACGGGCTGTGGCGTTACGTTTTACTACAGGTTACGGGCTGCGGCGTTACGTTTACTACAGGTTACGGGCTGCGGCGTTACGTTTACTACAGGTTACGGGCTGTGGCGTTACGTTTTACTACAGTTACGGGCTGCGGCGTTACGTTTTACTACAGGTTTACGGGCTGCGCGTTACGTTTTACTACAGGTTACGGGCTGTGCGTTACGTTTACTACGGGTTACGGGCTGCGGCGTTACGTTTTACTACAGGTTACGGGGCTGCGGCGTTACGTTTTAACTACACGTTACGGGCTGTTGGCGTTACGTTTTACTACAGGTTTACGGGGCTGTGGCGTTACGTTTTACTACAGGTTACGGGCTGCGGCGTTACTTTTGTAGACAGTTACGGCTGCGGCGTTACGTTTTACTACAGGTTACGGGCTGCGGCGTTACGTTTTACTACAGTTACGGCTGTGGCGTTACGTTTTACTACACGTTACGGGCTGCGGCGTTACTTTCAACTACAAGGTTACGGGCTGCGGCGTTCGTTTTACTACAGGTTACGGGCTGCGGCGTTTCGTTTTACTACACGTTTACGGGCTGTGGCGTTACGTTTTAATACAGGTTAACGGGTGTGGCGTTACGTTTACTACAGGTTACGGGCTGCAGGCGTTACGTTTTACTACAGGTTACGGGCTGCGGCGTTACGTTTTACTACACGTTACGGGCTGCGGCGTTTCGTTTACTACAGGTTACGGGCTGTGGCGTTACGTTTTACTACAGGTTACGGGCTGTGGCGTTACGTTTACTACACGTTACGGGCTGCGGCGTTACGTTTTACTACAGGTTACGGGCTGCAGCGTTAGTTTCACTACAGGTTACGGGCTGCGGCGTTACGTTTTTACTACAGGTTACGGGGGTGGCGTTTTCGTTTACTACAGGTTACGGGCGCGGCGTTACGTTTCACTACAGGTTACGGGCTGCGGCGTTACGTTTTACTACAGGTTACGGGCTGCGGCGTTACGTTTTACTACACGTTACGGGCTGTGGCGTTACGTTTTACTACAGGTTACGGGCTGCGGCGTTACGTTTTACTACAGGTTACGGGCTGCGGCGTTACGTTTTACTACAGGTTACGGGCTGCGGCGTTACGTTTTACTACAGGTTACGGGCTGTGGCGTTACGTTTTACTACAGGTTACGGGCTGTGGCGTTTACGTTTTACTACAGGGTTACGGGCTGCGGCGTTACGTTTCACTACAGGTTACGGGCTGCGGCGTTACGTTTTACTACAGGTTACGGGCTGCGGCGTTACGTTTTACTACAGGTTACGGGCTGTGGCGTTACGTTTTACTACACGTTACGGGCTGTGGCGTTACGTTTTACTACACGTTACGGGCTGCGGCGTTACGTTTTACTACAGGTTACGGGCTGCGGCGTTACGTTTTACTACACGTTTACGGGCTTCGGCGTTACGTTTCACTACAGGTTACGGGCTGCGGCGTTACGTTTCACTACAGGTTACGGGCTGCGGCGTTACGTTTTACTACAGGTTACGGGCTGTGGCGTTACGTTTTACTACAGGTTACGGGCTGTGGCGTTACGTTTTACTACAGGTTACGGGCTGCGGCGTTACGTTTTACTACACGTTACGGGCTGTGGCGTTACGTTTTACTACAGGTTACGGGCTGTGGCGTTACGTTTTACTACAGGTTACGGGCTGCGGCGTTACGTTTTACTACACGTTACGGGCTTCGGCGTTACGTTTTACTACAGGTTACGGGCTGCGGCGTTACGTTTTACTACAGGTTACGGGCTGCGGCGTTACGTTTTACTACACGTAACGGGCTGCGGCGTTACGTTTTAATACAGGTTACGGGCTGCGGCGTTACGTTTTACTACAGGTTACGGGCTGCGGCGTTACGTTTTACTACAGGTTACGGGCTGCGGCGTTACGTTTTACTACACATTACGGGCTGCGGCGTTACGTTTTACTACAGGTTACGGGCTGCGGCGTTACGTTTTACTACAGGTTACGGGCTGCGGCGTTACGTTTCACTACAGGTTACGGGCTGCGGCGTTACGTTTCACTACAGGTTACGGGCTGCGGCGTTACGTTTTACTACAGGTTACGGGCTGCGGCGTTACGTTTTAATACAGGTTACGGGCTGCGGCGTTACGTTTTACTACAGGTTACGGGCTGCGGCGTTACGTTTTACTACACGTTACGGGCTGCGGCGTTACGTTTCACTACAGGTTACGGGCTGCGGCGTTACGTTTTACTACAGGTTACGGGCTGCGGCGTTACGTTTTACTACAGGTTACGGGCTGCGGCGTTACGTTTTACTACAGGTTACGGGCTGCGGCGTTACGTTTTACTACACGTTACGGGCTGTGGCGTTACGTTTTAATACAGGTTACGGGCTGTGGCGTTACGTTTTACTACAGGTTACGGGCTGCGGCGTTACGTTTTACTACAGGTTACGGGCTGCGGCGTTACGTTTTACTACACGTTACGGGCTGCGGCGTTACGTTTTACTACAGGTTACGGGCTGTGGCGTTACGTTTTACTACAGGTTACGGGCTGTGGCGTTACGTTTTACTAGACGTTACCGGCTGCGGCGTTACGTTTTACTACAGGTTACGGGCTGCAGCGTTACGTTTCACTACAGGTTACGGGCTGCGGCGTTACGTTTTACTACAGGTTACGGGCTGCGGCGTTACGTTTTACTACAGGTTACGGGCTGTGGCGTTACGTTTTACTACAGGTTACGGGCTGCGGCGTTACGTTTCACTACAGGTTACGGGCTGCGGCGTTACGTTTTACTACAGGTTACGGGCTGCGGCGTTACGTTTTACTACACGTTACGGGCTGTGGCGTTACGTTTTACTACAGGTTACGGGCTGCGGCGTTACGTTTTACTACAGGTTACGGGCTGCGGCGTTACGTTTTACTACAGGTTACGGGCTGCGGCGTTACGTTTTACTACAGGTTACGGGCTGCGGCGTTACGTTTTAATACAGGTTACGGGCTGCGGCGTTACGTTTTACTACAGGTTACGGGCTGCGGCGTTACGTTTTACTACAGGTTACGGGCTGTGGCGTTACGTTTTACTACACGTTACGGGCTGTGGCGTTACGTTTTACTACACGTTACGGGCTGCGGCGTTACGTTTTACTACAGGTTACGGGCTGCGGCGTTACGTTTTTACTACACGTTACGGGCTTCGGCGTTACGTTTCATTACAGTTACGGGGCTGCGGCGTTACGTTTCACTACAGGTTACGGGGCTGCGGCGTTACGTTTTACTACAGGTTACGGGCTGTGGCGTTACGTTTTTACTACAGGTTACGGGCTGTGGCGTTACGTTTACTACAGGTTACGGGCTGCGGCGTTACGTTTTACTACACTTACGGGCTGTGGCGTTACGTTTTACTACAGGTTACGGGCTGTGGCGTTACGTTTTACTACAGGTTACGGGCTCGGCGTTACGTTTTTACTACACGTTACGGGCTTCGGGCGTTACGTTTTACTACAGTTACGGGCTGCGGCGTTACGTTTTACTACAGGTTACGGGCTGCGGCGTTACGTTTTTACTACACGTAACGGGCTGCGGCGTTACGTTTTAATACAGGTTACGGGCTGCGGCGTTACGTTTTACTACAGGTTACGGGCTGCGGCGTTACGTTTTACTACAGGTTACGGGCTGCGGCGTTACGTTTTACTACACATTACGGGCTGCGGCGTTACGTTTTACTACAGGTTTACGGGCTGCGGCGTTACGTTTTTACTACAGGTTACGGGCTGCGGCGTTACGTTTCACTACAGGTTACGGGCTGCGGCGTTACGTTTCAACTACAGGTTACGGGCTGCGGCGTTACGTTTTACTACAGGTTACGGGCTGCGGCGTTACGTTTTAATACAGGTTACGGGCTGCGGCGTTACGTTTACTACAGGTTACGGGCTGCGGTGTTACGTTTTACTACACGTTACGGGCTGCGGCGTTACGTTTCACTACAGGTTACGGGCTGCGGCGTTTACGTTTTACTACAGGTTACGGGCTGCGGCGTTACGTTTTACTACAGGTTACGGGCTGCGGCGTTACGTTTTACTACAGGTTACGGGCTGCGGCGTTACGTTTTACTACAGGTTACGGGCTGCGGCGTTACGTTTTACTACAGGTTACGGGCTGCGGCGTTACGTTTTACTACAGGTTACGGGCTGCGGCGTTACGTTTTATTACAGGTTACGGGCTGCGGCGTTACGTTTTACTACAGGTTACGGGCTGCGGCGTTACGTTTTACTACAGGTTACGGGGCTGCGGCGTTACGTTTCACTACAGGTTACGGGGCTGCGGCGTTACGTTTTACTACAGGTTACGGGCTGCGGCGTTACGTTTTACTACACGTTACGGGCTTCGGCGTTACGTTTCACTACAGGTTACGGGCTGCGGCGTTACGTTTCACTACAGGTTACGGGCTGCGGCGTTACGTTTTACTACAGGTTACGGGCTGCGGCGTTATGTTTTACTACAGGTTACGGGCTGCGGCGTTACGTTTTACTACACGTTACGGGCTGCGGCGTTACGTTTTACTACAGGTTACGGGCTGCGGCGTTACGTTTTACTACAGGTTACGGGCTGCGGCGTTACGTTTTACTAAAGGTTACGGGCTGTGGCGTTACGTTTTACTACACGTTACGGGCTGCGGCGTTACGTTTTAATACAGGTTACGGGCTGCGGCGTTACGTTTTACTACAGGTTACGGGCTGCGGCATTACGTTTTTACTACAGGTTACGGGCTGCGGCGTTACGTTTTACTACAGGTTACGGGCTGTGGCGTTACGTTTTACTACAGGTTACGGGCTGCGGCGTTACGTTTTACTACAGATTACGGGCTGCGGCGTTACGTTTTAATACAGGTTACGGGCTGCGGCGTTACGTTTTTACTACAGGTTACGGGCTGCGGCGTACGTTTTACTACAGGTTACGGGGCTGCGGCGTTACGTTTACTACAGGTTACGGGCTGTGGCGTTACGTTTTACTACAGGTTACGGGCTGCGGCGTTACGTTTTTACTACAGGTTACGGGCTGCGGCGTTACGTTTTACTACAGGTTACGGGCTGGCGGCGTTACGTTTTAATACAGGTTACGGGCTGCGGCGTTACGTTTTACTACAGGTTACGGGCTGCGGCGTTACGTTTTAATACAGGTTACCGGGCTGCGGCGTTACGTTTTAATACAGGTTACGGGCTGCGGCGTTACGTTTTACTACACGTTACGGGCTGCGGCGTTACGTTTTACTACAGGTTACGGGCTGCGGCGTTACGTTTTACTACAGGTTACGGGCGGCGGCGTTACGTTTTACTACACGTTACGGGCTGCGGCGTTACGTTTTACTACAAGTTACGGGCTGTGGCGTTACGTTTTACTACACGTTACGGGCTGCGGCGTTACGTTTTACTACAGGTTACGGGCTGCGGCGTTACGTTTTACTACACGTTACGGGCTGCGGCGTTACGTTTTACTACACGTTACGGGCTGCGGCGTTACGTTTTACTACACGTTACGGGCTGTGGCGTTATTTTACTACAGGTTACGGGCTGCGGCGTTACGTTTTAATACAGGTTACGGGCTGTGGCGTTACGTTTTACTACAGGTTACGGGCTGTGGCGTTACGTTTTACTACACGTTACGGGCTGCGGCGTTACGTTTACTACAGGTTACGGGCTGCAGCGTTACGTTTCACTACAGGTTACAGGCTGCGGCGTTACGTTTTTACTACAGGTTACGGGCTGCGGCGTTACGTTTTACTACAGGTTACGGGCTGTGGCGTTACGTTTTTACTACAGGTTACGGGCTGCGGCGTTACGTTTCACTACAGGTTACGGGCTGCGGCGTTACGTTTTACTACAGGTTACGGGCTGCGGCGTTACGTTTTACTACACGTTACGGGCTGTGGCGTTACGTTTACTACAGGTTACGGGCTGCGGCGTTACGTTTTTACTACAGGTTACGGGCTGCGGCGTTACGTTTTACTACAGGTTACGGGCTGCGGCGTTACGTTTTACTACAGGTTACGGGCTGTGGCGTTACGTTTTACTACAGGTTACGGGCTGTGGCGTTACGTTTTACTACAGGTTACGGGCTGCGGCGTTTACGTTTCACTACAGGTTACGGGCTGCGGCGTTACGTTTTACTACAGGTTACGGGCTGCGGCCGTTTACGTTTTACTACAGGTTACGGGCTGTGGCGTTACGTTTTACTACACGTTACGGGCTTGTGGCGTTACGTTTACTACACGTTACGGGCTGCGGCGTTACGTTTTACTACAGGTACGGGCTGCGGCGTTACGTTTTACTACACGTTACGGGCTTCGGCGTTACGTTTCACTACAGGTTTGGGCTGCGGCGTTACGTTTCACTACAGGTTACGGGCTGCGGCGTTACGTTTTACTACAGGTTACGGGCTGTGGCGTTACGTTTACTACAGGTTACGGGCTGTGGCGTTTACGTTTTACTACAGGTTACGGGCTGCGGCGTTACGTTTTACTACACGTTACGGGCTGTGGCGTTACGTTTTACTACAGGTTACGGGCTGTGGCGTTACGTTTTACTACAGGTTACGGGCTGCGGCGTTACGTTTTAACTACACGTTACGGGCTTCGGCGTTACGTTTTTACTACAGGTTTACGGGCTGCGGCGTTACGTTTTACTACAGGTTACGGGCTGCGGCGTTACGTTTTACTACACGTAACGGGCTGCGGCGTTACGTTTTAATACAGGTTACGGGGCTGCGGGCGTTACTTTCTACAGGTTACGGGCTGCGGCGTTACGTTTTACTACAGGTTACGGGCCTGGCGGCGTTAACGTTTTACTACACATTACGGGCTGCGGCGTTACGTTTTACTACAGGTTACGGGCTGCGGCGTTACGTTTTAACTACAGGTTACGGGCCTGCGGCGTTACGTTTCACTACAGGTTACGGGCTGCGGCGTTACGTTCACTACAGGTTACGGGCTGCGGCGTTACGTTTTACTACAGGTTAACGGGCTGCGGCGTTACGTTTTAATACAGGTTACGGGCTGCGGCGTTACGTTTTTACTACAGGTTACGGGCTGCGGCGTTACGTTTTACTACACGTTACGGGCTGCGGCGTTACGTTTCACTACAGGTACGGGCTGCGGCGTACGTTTTATACAGGTTACGGGCTGCGGCGTTACGTTTTACTACAGGTTACGGGCTGCGGCGTTACGTACGTTTACTACAGGTTACGGGCTGCGGCGTTACGTTTTACTACAGGTTACGGGCTGCGGCGTTACATTTTACTACAGGTTACGGGCTGCGGCGTTACGTTTTACTACAGGTTACGGGCTGCGGCGTGTTACGTTTTACTACAGGTTACAGGCTGCGGGCGTTACGTTTTACTAAGGTTACGGGCTGCGGCGTTACGTTTACTACAGGTTACGGGCTGCGGCGTTACGTTTTACTACAGGTTACGGGCTGCGGCGTTACGTTTTACTACAGGTTACGGGCTGCGGCGTAGTACTACCGTACGGGTTCGGGTACGTTCACACAGGTACGGGCTGCGGCGTTACGTTTCACTACAGGTTACGGGTGCGGCGTTACGTTTCACTACAGGTTACGGGCTGCGGCGTTACGTTTCACTACAGGTTACGGGCTGCGGCTAGTTTACTAAGGTCGGCGCCGTTACGTTTACTACAGGTTACGGGCTGCGGGCGTTACGTTTTACTACAGGTTACGGGCTGGGCGTTACGTTTTATACAGGTTACGGGCTACGGCGTTACGTTTTACTACAGGTTCGGGCTGTGGCGTTACGTTTTACTACAGGTTACGGGCTGTGGCGTTACGTTTATACAGGTTTTCGGGCTTGGCGTTACGTTTTACTACAGGTTACGGGCTGTGGCTTTACGTTTTACTACAGGTTACGGGCTGCGGCGGTTTCGTTTTAATACAGTTACGGGCTGCGGGGTTACGTTTTCTACAGGTTACGGCTGCGGCCCTTACGTTTTACTACAGGGGTTTCGGGCTGCGGCGTTACGTTTTACTACAGGTTACGGGCTACGGCGTTACGTTTTACTACAGGTTACGGGCTTGTGGCGTTACGTTTACTACAGGTTACGGGCTGTGGCGTTACGTTTTAATACAGGTTACGGGCTGCGGCGTTACGTTTTACTACAGGTTACGGGCTGTGGCGTTACGTTTTACTACAGGTTACGGGCTGTGGGCGTTACGTTTTACTACGGTTACGGGCTGCGGCGTTACGTTTTTACTACAGGTACGGGCTGTGGCGTTACGTTTTACTACAGGTTAGGGCTGTGGCGTTACGTTTTACTACAGGTTACGGGCTGCGGCGTTACGTTTTACTACAGGTTACGGGCTGTGGCGTTACGTTTTACTACAGGTTACGGGCTGTGGCGTTACGTTTTACTACAGGTTACGGGCTGCGGCGTTACGTTTTACTACAGGTTACGGGCTGCGGCGTTACGTTTTACTACAGGTTACGGGCTACGGCGTTACGTTTTACTACAGGTTACGGGCTGTGGCGTTACGTTTTACTACAGGTTACGGGCTGTGGCGTTACGTTTTAATACAGGTTACGGGCTGCGGCGTTACGTTTTACTACAGGTTAGGGCTGTGGCGTTACGTTTTACTACAGGTTACGGGCTGTGGCGTTTACGTTTTACTACAGGTTACGGGCTGCGGCGTTACGTTTTACTACAGGTTACGGGCTGTGGCGTTACGTTTTACTACAGGTTACGGGCTGTGGCGTTACGTTTTACTACAGGTTACGGGCTGCGGCGTTACGTTTTACTACAGGTTACGGGCTGTGGCGTTACGTTTTACTACAGGTTACGGGCTGTGGCGTTACGTTTTACTACAGGTTACGGGCTGCGGCGTTACGTTTTACTACAGGTTTTGCTCCGATTTCTTACGATTTCCAAAAAAAGCGCCGGGAGCTGATCGTAGACTAAAAACATGTCATGTCCATCTGGCTTTAGTCCATCTGGCTTTAGTCTATCTGGCTTTAGTCCATCTGGCTTTAGTCCATCTGGCTTTAGTCTATCTGGCTTTAGTCTATCTGGCTTTAGTCCATCTGGCTTTAGTCTATCTGGCTTTAGTCTATCTGGCTTTAGTCCATCTGGCTTTAGTCCATCTGGCTTTAGTCTATCTGGCTTTAGTCCATCTGGCTTTAGTCTATCTGGCTTTAGTCTATCTGGCTTTAGTCTATCTGGCTTTAGTCCATCTGGCTTTAGTCTATCTGGCTTTAGTCTATCTGGCTTTAGTCCATCTGGCTTTAGTCTATCTGGCTTTAGTCTATCTGGCTTTAGTCCATCTGGCTTTAGTCTATCTGGCTTTAGTCTATCTGGCTTTAGTCTATCTGGCTTTAGTCTATCTGGCTTTAGTCTATCTGGCTTTAGTCCATCTGGCTTTAGTCCATCTGGCTTTAGTCCATCTGGCTTTAGTCTATCTGGCTTTAGTCTATCTGGCTTTAGTCCATCTGGCTTTAGTCCATCTGGCTTTAGTCTATCTGGCTTTAGTCTATCTGGCTTTAGTCCCATCTACAGGATGACTGGCTTTAGTCCCATCTACAGGATGACTGGCTTTAGTCCTATCTACAGGATGACTGGCTTTAGTCCCATCTACAGGATGACTGGCTTTAGTCCTATCTACAGGATGACTGGCTTTAGTCCTATCTACAGGATGACTGGCTTTAGTCCCATCTACAGGATGACTGGCTTTAGTCCTATCTACAGGATGACTGGCTTTAGTCCTATCTACAGGATGACTCCAATTATATCTATTCATAGCAGTGGAAACTGGATATCAACAAGCTATTTAGGTCAGGTGTGTGCGTGTGCGTGTTATCCAGGTCAGGTGTGTGTGTGTGTGTGTGTGTCTGTGTGTGTCTGTGTGTGTCTCTGTGTGTGTGTGTGTGTGTGTGTGTGTGTGTGTGTGTGTGTGTGTGTGTGTGTGTGTGTGTGTGTGGTGTTGGTGTGTGTCTGTGTGTGTCTCTGTGTGTGTGTGTGTGTGTGTGTGTGTGTGTGTGTGTGTTGTGTTGTGTGTGTGTTGTGTGTGTGTCTGTGTGTGTCTGTGTGTGTCTCTGTGTGTGTGTGTGTGTGGTGTGTGTGTGTGTGTGTGTGGTGTGTGTGTGTGTGTGTGTGTGTGTGTGCGTTCGTTCAAGGGCACCGCAGCGGAACTTTCCACCCTAGAATAGGAGCATAGAGCCATAAACCCCACGGTCCCTCTGTCTCCAACCAGTTATATATGTCATATCAAACTAACTCTTGAAACACCCTCCAAACCAGTTATATACACTACTACCGGTCAAAAAGGTTTTAGAACACTACTCATTCAGGCTTTTTCGTTTATTTGGTACTATTGTCTAACTTGTAGGAAGTATAGTGAAGACATCAAAACTATGAAAATAACACATATAGAATCATGGTCAGTAACAAAAAAAAAAAAGTTTAACAAATCAAACTATATGTTTATTGTTTGAGAATCTTCAAATAGTCCACCCTTTTGCCTCGATTGACAGCTTTTGGACAACTCTTGGCATTCTCCAACCAGCTTCATGAGTAGTCACCTGGAATGCTTTTCCAACAGTCTTGAAGGAGTTCCCACATATGCTGAGCACTTGTTGGCTGCTTTTCCTTCACTCTGCGGTCCGACTCATTCCAAAACATCTCAATTGGGTTGAGGTCGGGGGATTGTGGAGGCCAGGTCATCTGATGCAGCACTCCATCACTCTCCTTCTTGGTAACCTTCTTGACCTGTAGTGTAGGTCACATCCAACTGACTGTGGAACATCTCCAACCAACCACACCATGATATTATGGTTATGGATGTCACATCCAACTGACTGTGGAACATCTCCAACCAACCACACCATGATATTATGGTTATGGATGTCATGTCCAACTGACTGTGGAACATCTCCAACCAACCACACCATGATATTATGGTTATGGATGTCATGTCAAACTGATTCTGGAATATCTCCAACCAACCACACCATGATATTATGGTTATGGATGTCATGTCAAACTGACTGTGGAACATCTCCAACCAACCACACCATGATATTATGGTTATGTAGGTCACATCCAACTGATTCTGGAACATCTCCAACCAACCACACCATGATATTATGGTTATGTATGTCATGTCAAACTGACTGTGGAACATCTCCAACCAACCACACCATGATATTATGGTGATGGATGTCATGTCCAACTGATTCTGGAACATCTCCAACCAACCACACCATGATATTATGGTTATGGATGTCATGTCAAACTGACTGTGGAACATCTCCAACCAACCACACCATGATATTATGGTGATGGATGTCACATCCAACTGATTCTGGAACATCTCCAACCAACCACACCATGATATTATGGTGATGGATGTCATGTCCAACTGATTCTGGAACATCTCCAACCAACCACACCATGATATTATGGTTATGGATGTCATGTCCAACTGACTGTGGAACATCTCCAACCAACCACACCATGATATTATGGTTATGGATGTCATGTCCAACTGATTCTGGAACATCTCCAACCAACCACACCATGATATTATGGTTATGGATGTCATGTCAAACTGACTGTGGAACATCTCCAACCAACCACACCATGATATTATGGTTATGGATGTCATGTCCAACTGATTCTGGAACATCTCCAACCAACCACACCATGATATTATGGTGATGGATGTCACATCCAACTGATTCTGGAACATCTCCAACCAACCACACCATGATATTATGGTTATGGATGTCATGTCAAACTGATTCTGGAACATCTCCAACCAACCACAACCATGATATATGGTTATGGATGTCATGTCAAACTGATTCTGGAACATCTCCAACCACAACACCATGATATTATGGTGATGGATGTCATGTCAAACTGATTCTGGAACATCTCCAACCAACCACACCATGATATTATGGTGATGGATGTCATGTCAAACTGATTCTGGAACAGTCGTGGGCTGGGTCCCAAACGGCACCCTATTCCCTAGTGTCATATGGGCCCTGGTCAACAGTAGGGCACTACATAGTGTCATATGGGCCCTGGTCAACAGTAGGGCACTACATAGTGTCATATGGGCCCTGGTCAACAGTAGGGCACTACATAGTGTCATATGGGCCCTTGGTCAACAGTAGGGCACTACATAGTGTCATATGGGCCCTGGTCAACAGTAGGGCACTACATAGTGTCATATGGGCCCTGGTCAACAGTAGGGCACTACATAGTGTCATATGGGCCCTGGTCAACAGTAGGGCACTACATAGTGTCATATGGGCCCTGGTCAACAGTAGGGCACTACATAGTGTCATATGGGCCCTGGTCAACAGTAGGGCACTACATAGTGTCATATGGGCCCTGGTCAACAGTAGGGCACTACATAGTGTCATATGGGCCCTGGTCAACAGTAGGGCACTACATAGTGTCATATGGGCCCTGGTCAACAGTAGGGCACTACATAGTGTCATATGGGCCCTGGTCAACAGTAGGGCACTACATAGTGTCATATGTGGCCCCTGGTCAACAGTAGGGCACTACATAGTGTCATATGGGCCCTGGTCAACAGTAGGGCACTACATAGTGTCATATGGGCCCTGGTCAACAGTAGGGCACTACATAGTGTCATATGGGCCCTGGTCAACAGTAGGGCACTACAAATAGTGTCATATGGGCCCTGGTCAACAGTAGGGCACTACATAGTGTCATATGGGCCCTGGTCAACAGTAGGGCACTACATAGTGTCATATGGGCCCTGGTCAACAGTAGGGCACTACATAGGGGATAGGGTTCCGTTTAGGACATGATCAGTCTATAATTTTAATGGTAGGTTTATTTGAGCAGTGAGAGACAGAATAACAACAAAAAAATCCAGAAAAACGCATGTAAAAGATGTTATCAATTGATTTGCATTTTAATGAGGGAAATAAGTATTTGACCCCTCTGCAAAACATGACTTAGTACTTGGTGGCAAAACCCTTGTTGGCAATCACAGAGGTCAGACGTTCTTGTAGTTGGCCACCAGGTTTGCACACATCTCAGGAGGGATTTTGTCCCACTCCTCTTCTCCAAGTCATTAAGGTTTCGAGGCTGGCGTTTGGCAACTCGAACCTTCAGCTCCCTCCACAGATTTTCTATGGGATTAAGGTCTGGAGACTGGCTAGGCCACTCCAGGACCTTAATGTGCTTCTTCTTGAGCCACTCCTTTCTTGCCTTGGCTGTGTGTTTTGGGTCATTGTCATGCTGGAATACCCATCCGCGACACATTTTCAATGCCCAGGCTGAGGGAAGGAGGTTCTCACCCAAGATTTTACGGTACATGGCCCCGTCCATCGTCCCTTTGATGCGGTGAAGTTGTCCTGTCCCCTTAGCAGAAAAACACCCACAAAGCATAATGTTTCCACCTCCATGTTTGACGGTGGGGATGGTGTTCTTGGGGTCATAGGCAGCATTCTTCCTCCTCCAAACACGGTGAGTTGAGTTGATGCAAAGAGCTCAATTTTGGTCTCATCTGACCACAACACTTGCACCCAGTTCTCCTCTGAATCATTTAGATGTTCATTGGCAAACTTCAGAGGGGCCTGTATATGTGCTTTCTTGAGCAGGGTGACCTTGCGGGCGCTGCAGGATTTCAGTCCTTCACGGCGTAGTGTGTTACCAATTGTTTTCTTGGTGACTATGGACCCAGCTGCCTTGAGATCATTGACAAGATCCTCCCGTGTAGTTTCTGGGGCTGATTCCTCACCGTTCTCATGATCATTGCAACTCCACGAGGTGAGATCTTGCATGGAGCCCCAGGCCGAGGGAGATTGACAGTTCTTTTGTGTTTCTTCCATTTGCGAATAATCGCACCAACTGTTGTCACCTTCTCACCAAGCTGCTTGGCGATGGTCTTGTAGCCCATTCCAGCCTTGTGTAGGTCTACAATCTTGTCCCTGACATCCTTGGAGAGCTCTTTGGTCTTGGCCATGGTGGAGAGTTTGGAATCTGATTGATTGATTGCTTCTGTGGACAGGTGTCTTTTATACAGGTAACAAACTGAGATTAGGAGTACTCCCTTTAAGAGTGTGCTCCTAATCTCAGCTCGTTACCTGTATAAAAGACACCTGGGAGCCAGAAATCTTTCTGATTGAGAGGGGGTCAAATACTTATTTCCCTCATGAAAATGCAAATCAATGTATAACATTTTTGACATGCGTTTTTCTGGATTTTGTTGTTGTTATTCTGTCTCTCACTGTTCAAATAAATCTACCATTAAAATTATAGACTGATCATGTCTTTGTCAGTGGGCAAACGTACAAAATCAGCAGGGGATCCAATACTTATTTCCCCTCACTGTACCATCCAGCCACAGGGCTCTAAACTGGCTCACTGTACCATCCAGCCACAGGGCTCTAAACTGGCTCACTGTACCATCCAGCCACAGGGCTCTAAAACTGGCTCACTGTAACCATCCAGCCACAGGGCTCTAACTGGCTCACTTATAACCATCCAGCCACAGGGCTCTAAACTGGCTCACTGTACCATCCAGCCACAGGGCTCTAAACTGGCTCACTGTACCATCCAGCCACAGGGCTCTAAACTGGCTCACTGTACCATCCAGCCACACGGGCTCTAAACTGGCTCACTGTACCATCCCAGCCACAGGGCTCTAAACTGGCTCACTGTACCATCCAGCCACAGGGCTCTAAACTGGCTCACTGTACCATCCAGCCACAGGGCTCTAAACTGGCTCACTGTACCATCCAGCCACAGGGCTCTAAACTGGCTCCTGTACCATCCAGCCACAGGGCTCTAAACTGGCTCACTGTACCATCCAGCCACAGGGCTCTAAACTGGCTCACTGTACCATCCAGCCACAGGGCTCTAAACTGGCTCACTGTACCATCCAGCCACAGGGCTCTAAACTGGCTCACTGTACCATCCAGCCACAGGGCTCTAAACTGGCTCACTGTACCATCCAGCCACAGGGCTCTAAACTGGCTCACTGTACCATCCAGCCACAGGGCTCTAAACTGGCTCACGTAACCATCCAGCCACAGGGCTCTAAACTGGCTCACTGTACCATCCAGCCACAGGGCTCTAAACTGGCTCACTGTACCATCCAGCCACAGGGCTCTAAACTGGCTCACTGTACCAT
>LR778256.1:24509667-24633002 GCA_902810595.1 Coregonus sp. 'balchen'
CACCTCCACTCTATAACCTCTAACCCTAAAGCCACCTCCACTCTCTAACCTCTGACCCTAAAGCCACCTCCACTCTCTAACCTCTAAACCCTAAAGCCACCTCCACTCTATAACCTCTGACCCTAAAGCCACCTCCACTCTCTAACTATACCTCTACCCTAAAGCCACCTCCACTCTATACCTCTGACCCTAAAGCCACCTCCACTCTCTACCTCTGACCCTAAAGCCAACCTCCACTCTATAAACCCCTGACCCTAAAGCCACCTCCACTCTCTAAAACCTCTACCCTAAAGCCACCTCCACTCTCTAACCTCTGACCCTAAAGCCACCTCCACTCTCTAACCTCTAAACCCTAAAGCCCACCCTCCACTCTCTACCCTCTAACCTCTAACCCTAAAGCCACCTCCACTCTCTAACCCTGACCCTAAAAGCCACCTCCACTCTCTAACCTCTGACCCTAAAGCCACCTCCACTCTCTAACCTCTGACCCTAAAGCCACCTTCCACTCTATAACCTCTAACCCTAAAGCCCACCTCCACTCTATAACCTCTAACCCTAAAGCCCACCTCCACTCTCTAACCTCTAACCCTAAAGCCACCTCCACTCTCTAACCTCTGACCCTAAAGCCACCCTCCACTCTCTAACCTCTGACCCTAAAGCCACCTCCACTCTATAAAACCTCTGACCCTAAAGCCACCTCCACTCTCTAACCTCTGACCCTAGAATCCACCTCCACTCTCTAACCTCTGACCCTAAAGCCACCTCCACTCTATAACCTCTAACCTCTGACCCTAAAGCCACCTCCACTCTCTAACCTCTAACCCTAAAGCCACCTCCACTCTCTAACCTCTAACCCTAAAGCCACCTCCACTCTCTAACCTCTGACCCTAAAGCCACCTCCACTCTCTAAACCTCTGACCCTGAACGCCACCTCCACTCTATAACCTCTAACCCTAAAAGCCACCCTCCACTCTCTACAACCAACCTCGACCCTAAGCCACCTCCACTCTCTAAAACCTCTAACCCTAAAGCCACCTCCACTCTCTAAACCTCTAACCCTAAAGCCACCTCCACTCTCTAACCTCTAACCCTAAAGCCACCTCCACTCTCTAACCTCTAACCCTAAGCCACCTCCACTCTCTAACCTCTAAACCCTAAAAGCCACCTCCACTCTTAACCTCTACCCTAAAGCCACCTCCACTCTATAACCTCTAACCCTAAAGCCACCTCCACTCTCTAACCTCTAACCCTAAAGCCACCTCCACTCCTCTAACCTCTAAACCCTAAAGCCACCCTCCACTCTCTAACCTCTAACCCTAAAGCCACCTCACTCTCTAACCTCTGGACCCTAAAGCCACCTCCACTCTCTAACCTCTAACCCTAAAGCCACCTCCACTTCTCTAACCTCTAACCCTAAAGCCACCTCCACTCTATAAAACCTCTGACCCTAAAGCCACCTCCACTCTCTAACCTCTGACCCTAAAGCCACTCCACTCTCTACTAACCTCTAACCCTAAAGCCACCTCCACTCTCTAAACCCTCTGACCCTAAAGCCCCTCCACCTCTAAACCTCTGACCCTAAAGCCACCTCCACTCTCTAACCTCTGACCCTAAAGCCACCTCCACTCTCTAACCTCTAACCCTAAAGCCACCTCCACTCTATAACCTCTGACCCTAAAGCCACCTCCACTCTCTAACCTCTAACCTCTGACCCTAAAGCCACCTCCACTCTCTAACCTCTGACCCTAAAGCCACCTCCACTCTCTAACCTCTAACCCTAAAGCTGTGGTGGAAAAAGTACCTAATTGTCCTACTTGAGTAAAAGTAAAGATACCTTACTAGAAAGTTACTCAAGTGAAAGTCAGCCAGTAAAATACTACTTGAGTAAAAGTCTAAAAGTATTTGGTTTTAAATATACTTAAGTATCAAAAGTAAATGTAATTGCTAAAAAAATACTTAAGTATCAAAAGTAAAAGTATAAATCATTTAAAAATCCTATTATTTAGCAAAGCAGACGGCACCATGTTCTTGTTTTTTAAAATGTTTGGATATCCAGGGGCACGCTCCAACACTCAGACATTATTTACCAAAGATGCATGTGTGTTTAGTGAGTCCACCAGATCAGAGGCAGTAGGGATGACCAGGGATGTTCTCTTGATAAGTGTGTGAATTGGACCATTTTCCTGTCCTGCTAAGCATTCAAAATGTAACGAGTACTTTTGGTTGTCAGGGAAAATGTATGGAGTAAAAAGTACAATATTTTCTTTAGGAATGTAGTGAAGTAAAAGTTGTCAAAAATATAAATAGTAAAGTAAAGTGCAGATACCCCAAAAACTACTGAAGTAGTACTTTAAAGTAGTACTTTAAAGTATTTTTACTTAAGTATTTTAACTCTTCCTCTCTCTCTGAATGTTTCTGGTAACTCCTCTTCCTCTCTCTCTCTGGATGTTTCTGGTAACTCCTCTTCCTCTCTCTCTCTGGATGTTTCTGGTAACTCTTCCTCTCTCTCTCTGGATGTTTCTGGTAACTCTTCCTCTCTCTCTCTCTGAGTGTTTCTGGTAACTCTTCCTCTCTCTCTCTGAATGTTTCTGTTAACTCATCTTCTCTCTCTCTGAGTGTTTCTGTTAACTCTTCCTCTCTCTCTCTGAGTGTTTCTGGTAACTCTTCCTCTCTCTCTCTGAGTGTTTCTCTTAACTCCTCTTCCTCTCTCTCTGAGTGTTTCTGTTAACTCCTCTTCCTCTCTCTCTCTCTGAGTGTTTCTGGTAACTCTTCCTCTCTCTCTGAGTGTTTCTGGTAACTCTTCCTCTCTCTCTGAGTGTTTCTGTTAACTCTTCCTCTCTCTCTGAATGTTTCTGTTAACTCCTCTTCCTCTCTCTGAGTGTTTCTGTTAACTCCTCTTCCTCTCTCTTCTTCTCCTAGTTGGAGCTAGTGGGCAGTCAGGAGGTGGTGGTGTACGACCAGAGTTCATCTGACCCCTTGACCCTTCCCTCGGAGGCCTTCCTCACCGTCCTGTTGGCCAAGCTGGAGAGGAGCTTCCCGTCCGTACACCTGCTCTCAGGTTAGACACACACACTCAGCCCCTCATTCTCCTCACCTCTCTCTCTCTCCCCTCCCTCTCTTTCCCTCCCTCCCTCCCCACCTCTCTCTCTCTCCCCTCCCTCTCTTTCCCTCCCTCCCTCCCCACCTCTCTCCCCTCCCTCCCTCTCCTCCTCTCTCTCCTCTCCTCTCCTCTCTCCCTCTCTCTCCTCCCCACCTCTCTCTCTCTCTCTCTGTCTCTCTCCCCCTCTCTCTCTCTCTCTCTCCCCTCTCTCTCTCCCCTCCTCCCTCCCTCTCCCTCTCCCTGTTAGAACTAGGCTGATGACATACTGAACATTCAGCTGCTTTCCTTCATCCTTTCACAGCATCACTCACACTTACTCATTCACCTACACTGGCCAGAGTGGAGGCGCCAGCGAAATGGCGGCCAATCTCCCTCCTCCCTCTCCTCAACTCCTGACCTCCCTCCCTCCCTCCTCCCTCACTCCCTCCTCTCCCCCTCCATCCTCACCGCTCTCTCCTTCTCCCTCCCTCCCCCACCGTCTCTCTCCCCTGCCCTCCCTCCGCCACCTCCCTCCCCTCACGACTCAGCAACTCTCACCTCCCAGCCGCCCACCTCCAGTCAACTCTGACCGCACTCCCTCCCATCCGACACCACCCCTCTAACTCTCCCCCTCCCTCCTCCTCTCCTCTCTCTACTCACACCGCTCTCTCCTCCAACTCCCCTCTCACCCCTAAACACCTCCTCCCAACTCCCCCCTCCCCTCCTCCCCACCACCCCTAAACCCACTCTCCCTCCCTCCCCTCCCCCCCCTCCCCTACTCTCTCTCTCCCCTCCCTCCCTCATCTCCCCCTCTCGCCCCCTCCCTCCCTCCCTCACCGCCTCTCCCTCCCCGCCTCCCCTACGCCTCTCTCTCCCCTCCCTCCATCCCTCCTCTCTCATCAGCTAGCAGAACCAGGCTGGTGACATACCTTTTTCCATCCTTTCACAATGTCTCTGACACTTAGTCATTCACTCATTTACCGCTCCTCTTCATCAACCTTCTCCACACAGGGTTCAACAGTGAGGTCACTGATAGCTAGCTGCTGGTGGTAGGACAGCTAACTGAAAATGACTGCCAAACCCCTTCAGTCATTCAGCTACTAGATGGTTTAAATGAGGACGTGAATGGGTTAAATGAACGTGTATACACCAGATAAGTTGTCCAAGGCTCTCAGCTTTATTCTGGACTGCTGTCAGACCCAAAGAGAGTCCCAGATGACCTTTAGTAAACTAAACCTAAAGTAAAAGAGATCCTCTTTCTGTGGTTCCAGTCTCATTGTCTCAAACGTCAGTTAGGAGGCAGTTTTAGTTTCTGATACGGTTCCTGTTTCTATGATGATGTCATCAGGATGGAACTTCCCTTCAAATTAAGAGCACTTGTAACATTAGACTTTATCAGACATCAGGTTATGACATCACATCAGACATTATAACTCTCCCTGGAGAGGAAGTGGATTCTTCTGCTGTTGGCTCTCTGACCTGACAAACAATACAGTCAAATGGCACTGAATCTAACTACAGTGCAGTGTGGACATTGTCCAGCAGCTTGACGGTTCATACAGCTTGACGGTTCATACAGTGCAGTGTGGACATTGTCCAGCAGCTTGACGGTTCATACAGCTTGACGGTTCATACAGTGCAGTGTGGACATTGTCCAGCAGCTTGACGGTTCATACAGTGCAGTGTGGACATTGTCCAGCAGCTTGACGGTTCATACAGCTTGACGGTTCATACAGTGCAGTGTGGACATTGTCCAGCAGCTTGACGGTTCATACAGTGCAGTGTGGACATTGTCCAGCAGCTTGACGGTTCATACAGTGTGGACATTGTCCAGCAGCTTGACGGTTCATACAGCGCAGTGTGGACATTGTCCAGCAGCTTGACGGTTCATACAGTGCAGTGTGGACATTGTCCAGCAGCTTGACGGTTCATACAGCGCAGTGTGGACATTGTCCAGCAGCTTGACGGTTCATACAGTGCAGTGTGGACATTGTCCAGCAGCTTGACGGTTCATACAGCGCAGTGTGGACATTGTCCAGCAGCTTGACGGTTCATACAGTGCAGTGTGGACATTGTCCAGCAGCTTGACGGTTCATACAGTGCAGTGTGGACATTGTCCAGCAGCTTGACGGTTCATACAGTGCAGTGTGGACATTGTCCAGCAGCTTGACGGTTCATACAGCGCAGTGTGGACATTGTCCAGCAGCTTGACGGTTCATACAGTGCAGTGTGGACATTGTCCAGCAGCTTGACGGTTCATACAGTGCAGTGTGGACATTGTCCAGCAGCTTGACGGTTCATACAGCGCAGTGTGGACATTGTCCAGCAGCTTGACGGTTCATATGGGGAAGTGACTGTGTTGATATGAGACTGATCAAACTTCCACTGTGTCACTCAAACCACTAAGCTTCCACATCCAGTAGAGTTTCTGTTAATTTCCCACAGAGGAAGGTTCCTAACCCTGGGTACAATACACAGCTGTACGTCCATCCTGTATGTTATCAATCAGATGTGTTCCATCAGTATTGTTGTAATGTGAGTTAGGAGAGAGAGAGAGAGGAGGAGAGAGGAGGAGGGAGGAGGAGGAGGAGAGGAGGAGGAGGAGGAGAGAGGACGGAGAGGAGGAGAGAGGAGGAGGGAGAGAGAGGAGGAGGAGAGCGGGGGAGATGAGGGGAGAGGAGGAGGAGCGGATGAGGAGGAGGGAGAGAGAGGAGGAGGAGGAGCGGAAGAGAGAGGAGGAGAGGGGGAGGAGAGGTGAGGAGGATGGGGGCGGTGGGAGAGGGGAGAGGAGGAGAGAGAAGGCGAGAAGAGATGAGGAGGAGATGGAGGAGAGAGGAGGAGAGCGGTGGGGAGAGGAGGGAGACGGAATAGGAGGAGAGAGGAGGAGATAGAGAGAGGAGGAGAGAGGATGGAGAGGAGGAGAGAGGAGGAGATCGGAGGGAGGAGAGAGAGGGGAGCGGTGGGAGATGGGGAGAGAGGAGAGAGAGAGAGAGAGGAGTAGAGAATGAGGAGATCAGGAGGAGAGAGGAGGAGATCAGGAGGAGAGAGGAGGAGAGTGAGGGAGAGGAGGAGATGAGAGGAGGAGAGCGGGAGGAGATGAGAGAGGAGGAGGGAGAGGAGGAGAGGAGAGGAGGAGGAGATGGGAGAGGAGCGGTGGGGAGAGGGAGGAGGAGGAGGGAGGAATCAGGAGGAGAGGAGGAGGAGAGAGAGAGGAAGAGAGGAGGAGGAGAGGGAGGGAGGAGGAGAGGAGGAGGAGGAGAGGAGGAGAGAGCGACGGGGGGGAAGGGGAGGGAGGGGAGGAGGGTGGGGGAGATCGCGAGGAGGAGGAGTAGGAGGCGTGAGAGATGAGACGTGGGAGAGTGAGGAAGAGTTCAGAGAGAGAGGAGGAGGGTTAGAGAGAGGAAGTGGAGAGGAGATGAGACAGGGTGACGAGTGAGTGATAGATGAGAGAGTATGAGGAAGATGCATCTGTTGTTGTATAATGCTGTATCTTTCTTGAGTTAAGAACATTCTAGAAGTCCTCCTTGGTCCTTTGAGTCCTAATGACACCCTATTCCCATATAGCCTGGGGCACTCCATTCCCTATAAGGCATGGGGCTGTCATTGCAGGGAATGGGCTGCCATTTGGGACGCAGCCATGGACGGACACATCTGGAGAGGCTGGAGAGCCACGGGTACACGGGTTGCCAAGCAACTAGGACTGAGCTTGTCTGAGGGTCGGCCGGTGCAGGTGGCTGGAGTGTGTGTGTGTGTGTGTGTGTGTGTGTGTGTGTGTGTGTGTGTGTGTGTGTGTGTGTGTGTGTGTGTGTGTGTGTGTGCCGGTGGGTACAGAAGGCAGTGTATTAGTATTGTGTAATGAACTCAGCAGGTTGGTCCTCTATGAACACTACTAGATAATAATGTAGAACACCCAACCATTCAGTTTGGCTGCTGTTGCTAGGCAGGTTTATTGGCCAATATCAGAGCCTGCTTGTATTGCCTTATGATGGTGCAAGTCTTCTGTCTTAGAAAATAGTTTGTTACTAAAGGCCTTTTATTCAACAACTATGTTGCGGTCTTTTCGTCCGAATTCCGAAAAAATACAGATTATGATTTTGATGCATTTAACATTCACACCAACTGTCTCTAAAACAGTAACCTCTAGTATGATCTCTAATACAGTAACCTCTAGTGTGATCTCTAATACAGTAACCTCTAGTGTGATCTCTAATACAGTAACCTCTAGTGTGATCTCTAATACAGTAACCTCTAATGTGATCTCTAATACAGTAACCTCTAGTATGATCTCTAATACAGTAACCTCTAGTATGATCTCTAATACAGTAACCTCTAGTATGATCTCTAATACAGTAACCTCTAGTGTGATCTCTAATACAGTAACCTCTAGTATGATCTCTAATACAGTAACCTCTAGTATGATCTCTAATACAGTAACCTCTAGTATGATCTCTAATACAGTAACCTCCAGTATGATCTATAATACAGTAACCTCTAGTATGATCTCTAATACAGTAATCTCTAGTATGATCTCTAATACAGTAACCTCTAGTGTGATCTCTAATACAGTAACCTCTAGTGTGATCTCTAATACAGTAACCTCTAGTATGATCTCTAATACAGTAACCTCTAGTATGATCTCTAATACAGTAACCTCTAGTGTGATCTCTAATACAGTAACCTCTAGTGTGATCTCTAATACAGTAACCTCTAGTATGATCTCTAATACAGTAACCTCTAGTATGATCTCTAATACAGTAACCTCTAGTATGATCTCTAATACAGTAACCTCTAGTGTGATCTCTAATACAAGTGACCTCTAGTATGAATCTTCCAATACAGTAACCTCTAGTTGATCTCTAATACAGTAACCTCTAGTATGATCTCTAATACAGTAACCTCTAGTATGATCTCTAATACAGTAACTCTATTGATCTCTATACAGTACTCTAGTATGATCTCTAATACAGTAACCTCTAGTATGATCTCTAATACAGTAACCTCTAGTATGATCTCTAATACAGTAACCTCTAGTTGATCTCTATACAGTAACTCTAGTTGATCTCAATACAGTAACCTCTAGTATGATCTCTAATACAGTAACCTCTAGTTGATCTCTAATACAGTAACCTCTAGTATGATCTCTAATACAGTAACCTCTAGTATGATCTCTAATACAGTAACCTCTAGTGTGATCTCTAATACAGTAACCTCTAGTATGATCTCTAATACAGTAACCTCTAGTATGATCTCTAATACAGTAATCTCTAGTATGATCTCTAATACAGTAACCTCTAGTATGATCTCTAATACAGTAACCTCTAGTATGATCTCTAATACAGTAACCTCTAGTATGATCTCTAATACAGTAACCTCTAGTATGATCTCTAATACAGTAACCTCTAGTATGATCTCTAATACAGTAACCTCTAGTATGATCTCTAATACAGTAACCTCTAGTATGATCTCTAATACAGTAACCTCTAGTATGATCTCTAATACAGTAACCTCTAGTATGATCTCTAATACAGTAACCTCTAGTATGATCTCTAATACAGTAACCTCTAGTATGATCTCTAATACAGTAACCTCTAGTATGATCTCTAATACAGTAACCTCTAGTATGATCTCTAATACAGTAACCTCTAGTGTGATCTCTAATACAGTAACCTCTAGTATGATCTCTAATACAGTAACCTCTAGTATGATCTCTAATACAGTAACCTCTAGTATGATCTCTAATACAGTAACCTCTAGTATGATCTCTAATACAGTAACCTCTAGTGTGATCTCTAATACAGTACCTCAGTGTTTATTCCTTTATTGATTCAGACTTTTCAGTGTGTCTGCTGTCCTCTCAGGTGATTTCAATCAGAACCTCTGTTGTCCACAAGATAGTTTCTACAGTACTTGTTGATTTGTTAAGACTCTTTATGATCTACATCTGCTGGTTCCTCTCCTGCCTCTCTCAGTAACCCTGCTGCCCATCAGAACCTCTGTTCCAAACACGCATAACCCTGAGCCACTCTATCGTACCTGGTCATGTACAGACCGTAGAGACTCAACAGGGATTGAGGTAGATTTAATACAGTAACCTAGGTTTATATATTGATATATATGTAACTAGCATTCTAAACACCTGTATTCTCTAATACAGCCAACCTCTACAGGATATGATCAACAGTAACTATAGGTACTTCTGAATGCAGTAACCTTGTCCTCAAACAGTACACTTACCGTAGATCTCACTACCTCAGTGTCTCTAATACAGCTTCGTGAGATGATCCCAGTACCCTGGTATGGACTTAGTATACATGTGGATCTCAATAAGAAGCTCAAATGCTCCAAACTCCTGTGACTCTGAGATGACCCCTAGTTGGATATGCATACAGTAGCTAACAAACCATCGATGTCTTACATCATAAGAGATGGACTCACTAGACGAAGCTTACAGGTGAGATGAATAAACCCTGTAGGACTACAATAAGGACTTACAGGTGAGATGAATAAACCCTGTAGGACTACAATAAGGACTTACAGGTGAGATGAATCAACCCAGTAGGACTACAATAAGGACATACAGGTGAGATGAATAAACCCAGTAGGACTACAATAAGGACTTACAGGTGAGATGAATCAACCCAGTAGGACTACAATAAGGACTTACAGGTGAGATGAATCAACCCAGTAGGACTACAATAAGGACATACAGGTGAGATGAATAAACCCAGTAGGACTACAATAAGGACTTACAGGTGAGATGAATCAACCCTGTAGGACTACAATAAGGACTTACAGTGAGATGAATCAACCTAAGGACTACATAGGACTTACAGTGACATGAATCAACCCAGTTAGACTACAATAAGTGCTTCAGGTGGTGATAACCAGTGGCTCATAAGGATTTTTCCCAGAGCTTCCATGGTACTTGTGAGGAATAAGCCCGTAGGACTACAATAGCTTACGGTGGTATCACTCCATGGCTCTAAACTTTCAGCTGCTGCCCATAAACCCTAGGCCAACACATAGCCACTCTACCTGGTGGATGAAAGACCGTGACTCAACAAGGTATAGGTGATTATGAATAACTAGTTTATATATTAGTATATGTAATAGCATTCTAACCAGCTGTATCCTCTAAGCCTTACAGGTATGATGACAACCAGAGGATAATAGGACGTACAGTCTGAATGCCAGTAAATGTCCCACAGGACTAATCATGAGTCCACTTACGGAGATTCCATGTCAATAAGACTTCAGTGAGAGATCCCAACCCGGTTGGACGATCGTGGATTCATAGAGATAAACCAACAGTCCAACTCCTGTGCTGGTCCATGATACCTGTGGATACTCCAGGACTTCATGCATAATCACCGCTGTCGCTTACAATAATGACTAAGGGAGATGATCACCATAGGAACAAAGACTTACAGGTGAGATGAATAAACCCAGTAGGACTACAATAAGGACTTACGTGGTACGATGAATAAACCCAGTAGGACTACAATAAGGACTTACAGGTGAGATGAATAAACCTAGTAGGACTACAATAAGGACTTACAGGTGAGATGAATAAACCTAGTAGGACTACAATAAGGACTTACAGGTGAGATGAATCAACCCAGTAGGACTACAATAAGGACTTACAGGTGAGATGAATCAACCCAGTAGGACTACAATAAGGACTTACAGGTGAGATGAATCAACCCAGTAGGACTACAATAAGGACTTACAGGTGAGATGAATAAACCCAGTAGGACTACAATAAGGACTTACAGGTGAGATGAATCAAACCCAGTAGGACCTACAATAAGGACTTACAGGTGAGATGAATCAACCCAGTAGGACTACAATAAGGACTTACAGGTGAGATGAATCAACCCAGTAGGACTACAATAAGGACTTACAGGTGAGATGAATCAACCCAGTAGGACTACAATAAGGACTTACAGGTGAGATGAATCAACCCAGTAGGACTACAATAAGGACTTACAGGTGAGATGAATCAACCCCAGTGTAGGAACTACAACTAAGGACTTACAGGTGAGATGAATCAACCCTGTAGGACTACAATAAGGACTTACAGGTGAGATGGTGAATCGAACCCAGTAGGACTAATACGGACTACAGGTGAGAGAATCAACCCAGTAGGACTACATAAGGAACGTGAGATGAATCAACCCAGTAGGACTCACTAATCGGACGTTACAGGTGAGGATGAATTAAACTCAAGTAGGACTACCAACCTAAGGACTTACAGGTGAGATGAATCAAACCCAGTAGGACTACATAAGGAACTTACAGGTTGCAGATGATAATAACCCAGTAGGGGAACTTACAATAAAGGACTTACAGGTGAGCATGAATCAACCCAGTAGGACTACAATAAGGACTTACAGGTGAGATGAATCAACCCAGTAGGACTACAATAAGGCAAACCTTCTGTTATGTACCCCACTGCATGCACAAGTCATCTTCCTGTTTATGGACTTGACCACTAAGCAACCACCCCCTCCAGTTTCTCCGTAACTAAGAGGATACCCCCCTCTATAGGTCCTGATGCCCAGTCTTCCTGTCTGTCTTAATGAACCCCGGCCTCACATGACCCCTGATTAAACAACCCTGTGTGTCACATGACCCCATGAAATGCTCAGCTTGTCCTCCTGAATAAACACAGTGCACTGTGAGGGGCTCTGTCCTCCTGAATGAACACAGTGCACTGTGAGGGGCTCTGTCCTCCTGAATGAACACAGTGCACTGTGAGGGGCTCTGTCCTCCTGAATGAACACAGTGCACTGTGAGAACTCTGTCCTCCTGAATGAACACAGTGCACTGTGAGGGGCTCTGTCCTCCTGAATGAACACAGTGCACTGTGAGGGGCTCTGTCCTCCTGAATGAACACAGTGCACTGTGAGGGGCTCTGTCCTCCTGAATGAACACAGTGCACTGTGAGGGGCTCTGTCCTCCTGAATGAACACAGTGCACTGTGAGGGGCTCTGTCCTCCTGAATGAACACAGTGCACTGTGAGGGGCTCTGTCCTCCTGAATGAACACGTGCACTGTGAGGGGCTCTGTCCTCCTGAATGAACACAGTGCACTGTGAGGGGCTCTGTCTCCTGAATGAACACAGTGCACTGTGAGGGCTCTGTCCTCCTGAATGAACACAGTGCACTGTGAGGGGCTCTGTCCTCCTGAATGAACACAGTGCACTGTGAGGGGCTCTGTCTCCTCCGAATGAACACAGTGCACTGTGAGGGGCTCTGTCCTCCTGAATGAACACAGTGCACTGTGAGGGGCTCTGTCCTCCTGAATGAACACAGTGCACTGTGAGGGGCTCTGTCCTCCTGAATGAACACAGTGCACTGTGAGGGGTTCTGTCCTCCTGAATGAACACAGTGCACTGTGAGGGGCTCTGTCCTCCTGAATGAACACAGTGCACTGTGAGGGGCTCTGTCCTCCTGAATGAACACGTGACTGTAGGCTCTTCCCTCTGATGAACACCAGTGGTCAGTCATCTGAGCTGGTCTCTGTTCCTCCATCGTGAATGAACACAGTGCCACTTAGTGCTACTTCACTCCTGAGGACACGTGGCACTGTTGAGGGGTCATGTCCTCCTGAATCGGAAACGGGGCACTGTGAGGGTAACCTTCCTCCTAAGACCACATGCACTGGAGAGGCCTACTCTGCCCTACCCTGAATGGACACAGTGCCGTGACTGGGTGTCTGTCCCCTGAATGACCAGAGGCACGTGAGGGCTCTGTCCCTCTGAATGACACAGTCCAGCTGGAGGGGGCGTCGTCCCCTGACTGAAACAGTGCACTTTGTGGGGCTCAGTCTACGGAGGAACAGGCATGTGAGGGGCTCGTCCCTGAGGAACCCAGTTCACTGGAGGGCCTGTCTCCTGATGAACACATCACTGTGGGGGCTCAGGTCCTCCTAGTAACGTGACACTTTCACTGTGGAGCCCTACCCCTCCCCCCTCCCCCCAACCTGCCCTGGCACAGCTGGAGCCCCTGACCCTGCCGTGTGTCCTGGCCCCCTGGCCCCCAGAGGAGAGGCTCCTGGTCCAGGCTCTGCACGGGCTCCAAGGCCTCCAGCTGGACCAGGGGACGGAAGACGGCGCCGCCCGGCTGAAAAGGTCCTTCTCTCTGGACATCAAGTCGTACGGGGAGCCAGGAGGCTGCAGCAGCGCCCCCATGAGGCCTTACCCCCACCACCCCCTTACCCCACCCCGGAGACCAAGATTTTTAAACCTCCGTGGGGCTTCAAGGAGCCTGCTAGTAAACCGTGTCAGTTCTCTCCTGTGGAGGAGGTGTCGGAGCAGTCGACACCAGAACAGAGCCCTGACAAGGAGCTGGCCGACAGGCCCCACAGACCCTGCTGCTACCTCTGCTCCTCCTGTAGTCTCCACCACAACCATCACCTCCTCCTCCTCCTGCTCCTCCTCCTCCACCTCCTCCTCCTCCTCCTCCACCTCCACCTCCTCCTCCTCCACCTCCTCCTCCTCCTCCTCCTCCTCCTCCTCCTCCACCTCCTCCACCACTACCGGTACTACCACCTCCAACCAGCCCAGCCAGGCTAAGCCTCCTCCACCTCCCCTCTCCTGTTCCCAGCAGCTCCACCGTAGTGGCAGTATGGAGGAGAGCCCTAACCACACTGGCTTCCTGTTCGGCCTATCACGTTCCCAGCAGCACCTGTCCAAGCCCGCCCCTAACCTAGGCTCCGCCTTGAAGGGCTGGCACTCTGACATCCTATTGGGTCCCGTCGCCGTGTCGTCGGGGGGGTGGTACCTCTCCGAGTCACACCGCTTCTACTCCACCTCCGCCATTTTAGGAGGCGGGGCCAACATTCTGGGGGGCGGCAGCGTGGCGGCGTACAGCGTGAGCCAGGGGTTGGAGGAGGTGAGGCGACGCGGGCGGCAGAGGAACGGCGACCACGGGGACTCACGGAGGAGCTGGCACGAGGAGAGCACCTTGGAGAAGCAGCTGAAGAGGCGAAGCTGTCAGATGGAGATTGGAGACAGGATGAGAGGAGGAGGGGAGAGTCGATCCAGAGAGGAGATGGGGAGTCAGAGCAGCTTCTCGGGAAGCATGGAGGTCATAGAGGTGTCCTGAGACTCCCAAGGGACATTCAATATGGACCCCAGTCCACCCATTACGGCATCATTGATTTTGAATGGAGACGTCCGTTCTAGGGAGTATATTCTCTGGTCTCCACTGCTCCCAGCACGACCCAACATCCTCAGATCAGACCAGTCCCATGTTGAGGGGAAAGACTTGTTATGGACCCATCTTGTGATCCCACTAGGGAATTGAACCTTGAACTGATCTAGCTGTGCTACGCGTCCCGACAGTTGGCATTAATGTAGTTGAACTTTGACCTGGAAGCAGAAAGCAGCTGTGTGATGATGATGATGACGAATGTGATGAAGAGGACTGAGACAAACTTGAGTGTTCATCATTTTCATTTAATTTCTGAATGTTGCTGATCGTCATCAACAGCAGTAGATGTCTGCCTGACGTTGGATACATGGAGCTTTTCTGAAGCCTTAAGAAGTCTTTATGAAGAACGGGATCAGAGACGGATCCCTGATATCCCTCTGTCAAACCATCCAGTACCTCACACATCCAAATGAGAGGGTTCTCCTGTCCCTCTGTCTCCCTGATATCCCTCTGTCAAATCATCCAGTACCTCACACATCCAAATGAGAGGGTTCTCCTGTCCCTCTGTCTCCCTGATATCCCTCTGTCAAATCATCCAGTACCTCACACATCCAAATGAGAGGGTTCTCCTGTCCCTCTGTCTCCCTGATATCCCTCTGTCAAATCATCCAGTACCTCACACATCCAAATGAGAGGGTTCTCCTGTCCCTCTGTCTCCCTGATATCCCTCTGTCAAATCATCCAGTACCTCACACATCCAAATGAGAGGGTTCTCCTGTCCCACTGTCTCCCTGATATCCCTCTGTCAAATCATCCAGTACCTCACACATCCAAATGAGAGGGTTCTCCTGCCCCTCTGTCTCCCTGATATCCCTCTGTCAAATCATCCAGTACCTCACACATCCAAATGAGAGGGTTCTCCTGTCCCTCTGTCTCCCTGATATCCCTCTGTCAAATCATCCAGTACCTCACACATCCAAATGAGAGGGTTCTCCTGTCCCTCTGTCTCCCTGATATCCCTCTGTCAAATCATCCAGTACCTCACACATCCAAATGAGAGGGTTCTCCTGTCCCTCTGTCTCCCTGATATCCCTCTGTCAAATCATCCAGTACCTCACACATCCAAATGAGAGGGTTCTCCTGTCCCTCTGTCTCCCTGATATCCCTCTGTCAAATCATCCAGTACCTCACACATCCAAATGAGAGGGTTCTCCTGTCCCTCTGTCTCCCTGATATCCCTCTGTCAAACCATCCAGTACCTCACACATCCAAATGAGAGGGTTCTCCTGTCCCTCTGTCTCCCTGATATCCCTCTGTCAAACCATCCAGTACCTCACACATCCAAATGAGAGGGTTCTCCTGTCCCACTGTCTCCCTGATATCCCTCTGTCAAATCATCCAGTACCTCACACATCCAAATGAGAGGGTTCTCCCTCTGTCTTCGTCCTCTGATGTTGGAGCTCATTGACAATTCAAATCTCAGGTCTTATTTGAGCAGCAGGAAAAGATGCCTGAACGACTGAACAGTTCCTGAACGACTGAACAGTTCCTGAACAGGTCCTGAACGGCTCAGTTGGTAGAGCATGGCGCTTGCACCCCAGGGGAGTGGGTTCGATTCCCGGGGCCCACCCATACGTATAATGTATGCACGCATGACTGTAAGTCACTTTGGATAAAAACGCTAAATATTATTAGCGAACGGTGTGGTTGTGGGTTTTGTCTGATATGGTTTGGTAAAGGAATGATGTAATGATTTGATACCTGTGGTAAAGGCATGATGTAATGATTTGATACCTGTGCTGAAGGCATGATGTAATGATTTGATACCTGTGCTGAAGGAATGATGTAATGATTTGATACCTGTGCTGAAGGCCTTTGAGTAAGTTCTACCACTTCAGCTGTCCTGAGATCAGTGGTCCCATCCCTGACCCAAAGCTGAACCCTGTCCTGAGACATGCTTCTGTTCAGCTCCCACAGTGTGTGGATGTGTGTGAGAGATGGTAGGTCTGTTATGGGGGTTGTTGTTGCTGTGTCAGAATATAGTTAGCTTTACTTTTGGACAATGTGGACATTTGGATGAAGTTAATAAGCAGTAAGATGTATGTTGACTGTTGAAATAAAATCAGAAACGCTACGCGCGTGGTTTATTTTCTAACGTTTTACTTTGACACACTGTACTTTAACCGCTGTAATACAATCCTTTGCGTTATCAATGTCCAGGAAGATGTGTTTTATTCACCGGCATACAGAACACGGCTATGAAGGACACTTTACAGTCTGAATCATTCATCACCACTTGAGTCTCTACAGTTGACATGGTCTATGGTTGAACCCTGCTTCTAGCTCTCTAAAGTTATATTAGGTCTATGGTTGAACCCTGCTTCTAGCCCTCTAAAGTTATATTAGGTCTATGGTTGAACCCTGCTTCTAGCTCTCTAAAGTTATATTAGGTCTATGGTTGAACCCTGCTTCTAGCCCTCTAAAGTTATTAGGTCTATGGTTGAAACCTCTACCCTATTCTTAAGTTATGTTATTGAACCCTGCTTTCCTCTAAAGTTATATTGTATGGTTGAACCCTGCTTAGCCCCTAAAGTATATTAGGTCTATGGTTGAACCCTGTCAGCCTAAGTATATTGGTATGGTTACCCTGCTTTACCTCTAAAGTATATTAGGTCCTGGTTGAACCCTGCTTTAGCCCTCTAAGTTATATTAGGTCTAGGTTGAACCCTGCTTCTAGCCCCTAAAGTTATTAGGCTATGGTGAACCTGCTTTAGCCCAAAGTTTATTAGTTATGGTTGACTGTTTACCACTCTTTAGTCTAAAGGTTATGGTTTAACCCTGACTTCTAGCCTCTAAAGTTAACTTAGGTCTGGGAACCGCTTATTCTCTAAAGTTAACTGGTTTGCTTGAACCCTTTAGCCCTCTAAAGTTATATGGTTATGTTGAACCCTGCTTCTTAGCCCTCTAAAGTTAATTAGTCTTCTTGGTTAACCCTGTTCTACCTTAAAGTTAATGGTTCTACTTTAAACCGTTTAGCCTTAGTTATTAGACCCTACTGTAACCCCTTAAGTCTTAAATTTAATGGTCTATGGTAACCCAGCTTTACGTCTAATGGTTAACTGTTCCTGTTCCCCCTAAAGTTATTTGTCTATGGTTGAACCCCTTTCCTAAGTTATCGTTGTGTGACCCTAGTTACCCTCTAAAGTTAATAGGTTATGGTTAACCGTTTAGCTCTAAAGTTTACTGGCTTGGTTGAACCCTGCTTTAGCCCCTAAAGTTATTTAGGTCTTGGTTAACCTAGCTTAGCTCTAGGTTGAACCTTGTTTGCCCTAAAGTTATTTAGGTCTATAGGTTGAACCCTGCTTCTAGCCCCTTAAATTATAGATGGTTAACCCTGTTCTAGTCTAAGTTAACTAGGTTATGAGTTAACCTGCTGCCTCTATATTAGGTCTATGTTACCCTCTTTAGCCTCTAAATTATTAGGTTATGTTGAACCTGCTTCTACCTCTAAAGTTATTAGGTCTAGTTACTTCTGCCCTCTAAACTATAGGTTATTTACGTTCTGTTAAACCTCTAGTTATTAATAGGTCTTGGCTTTGAACCAAGTTCTATAGCCTCTAAGGTTTATTAGCCTCTAAGTTTAACCTGCTTCTACGTCCTAAAGTTATATAGGTTATGGTTATGGTTGAACCCTGTTCTAGCCTAAGTTACGTTGGTCCTCTATTAAATATTAGGTCTTGGTTGAACCCTGCTTCTAGCCTAAAGTTATATTAGGTCATGGTTGAACCCTCTTAGCCCTAAAGTTAATTTAGGTATGGTTAACCCCTTCTACCCTAAATTGTTATGGTTAGGTCTAACTGTTAGGTCTATGTTACCCTGCTTCTCCTAAAGTTATATTGGTTATGGTTGAACCCTGCTTTAGCCCTCTAAAGTTATATTAGGTCTTCGGTTGAACCCTTCTACCCTCTAAAGTTAAGGTCTATGTTGATAGCCCTGTTCTAGCCTTAAGTTAAAGTTAGTTACGTTGCATCATGGTTGAACCCTGCTTTAGCCCTTAAGTTATATTATCTATGGTTGAACCCTTGTAACCTCAATTATTGGTTAGTTGACCCTTCAGCCCTACTTAAGTTATAGGTTATGGTTACTGAACCCTCTCTCTAAAGTATATTAGGTTAGGTTACCCTGCTTCTAGCCCTCTAAGTTATATTAGGTCTTGGTTGACCTGCTTCTAGCCCTCTAAAGTTATATTAGGTCTATGGTTGAACCCTGCTTCTAGCCTCTAAAGTTATTAGGTCTATGGTTGAACCCTGCTCTGCCTCTAGTCTAGTAGATTGTAACCTTAGCTCTAGTTAACTTGCTTCTGGTCTAACTGCTTCTTAATTTGACCCTTTCTGATCTAATGCTTTTAGCCTTAAGGTATATTCTTGTATGCCTTAGCATTAAGTTATGGTTAATGGCTTACCTTAGTTTAGGCTCTCTTTGACCTGTGTAATGTCTCTACTTACTGTGATGTAAGTCTTCCTTGATGATGAGGACTCTATGTGATTGATAGGACCTCTACTTACTTGATGATGAGGCCTCTACTTACTGTGATGTGATGCCTTACTCTACTGGATGATGAGGACTCTCTACTGTGGTAATGAGGACCTCTACTTACTGTGATGTAATGAGGACCCTTACTTATGTGATGAGCCTCTACTTCTGTGTGATATCTCTACTTACTTGTGATGAGGCCTCTATTACTGTGATGTAATGAGGACCTCTACTTACTGTGATGTAATGAGGACCTCTACTTACTGTGATGTAATGGCCTCTACTTCCTGTGATGGATGCTTCTACTTACTTGTGTTGATGAGGACCTACTTACTTGATGTAATGAGGACCTCTACTTACTGTGATGTAATGGGACCTTACTACTTTGATGTAATGAGGATCTACTTTTGTGATTAATGGCCTCTATCCTGTGGTTGAGTACGTCTCTACTTACTGTTTATGAGGCCTTACTATGTGATGTAATGAGGACCTCACGTACTGTGATGTAATGAGGACTCTACTTTGTGATGTATGGACCTCTACTTACGTGATGAGAACTCTACTTACTGTGATGTGATGGGCTCTACTTACTGTGATGTATGAGGACCTTACTTATGATGTAATGAGGACCTCTACTTATGTGATGTATGAGCCCTACTTACTTGTGATGAGCCTCTATCTGTGAGTAATGGACTCTCTACTTACTGTGATGTAATGAGGACCTCTACTTACTGTGATGTATGGGACCTACACGTGATGAGAGGACCTTACTTCTGTGATGTAATGGACTCTCCGTGATGTTGTGAGACTCTCTATTACTGTGATGAGGACCTCTACTTACTGTGATGAATGAGGACCTCTACTTACTGTGATGTAATGAGGACCTCTACTTACTGTGATGTAATGGCCTCTACTTCCTGTGATGTGACGATCTCTACTTACTGTGATGATGAGGACCTCTACTTACTGTGATGTAATGAGGACCTCTACTTACTGTGATGTAATGAGGACCTCTACTTACTGTTGTAATGGCCTCTACTTCTGTATGTGATGAGGACATCTCTTATGTGTAGAGACCTTACTTACTTGTAATGAGGACCTCTACTTACTGTGGATTCTATTAGATTATGAGGACTTATTATGTTTATGCTCTTATGAGGCCTCTACTTACTGTGAGTATGGCCTCTATCTGTGGGATACCTCTCTTGATGTAATGAGGCCTCTACTACTGTGATGATGGCTCTCTTACTGTGTGATGGCCTCTACTTACTGGATGTATAGGACTCTACTTCTGTGATGTAATGAGGACCTCTACTACTGTTGATGAGGACCTCTACTTACTTGGATGACTATTATGATGCTAACTAGGATCTACTACTGTGATGTATGAGTCCTCTACTTACTGATGTAATGAGGACCTACTAGACTCTACTATGTATGGATGACTTACTTACTGTGATTAGAGGATTATGGATTATGGACTCTCTTATGTGATGAACCTACTTATTGTGAGTAAGCTCCTACTTACTGTGATGTAATGAGGACCTTCTATGATGTGGATGATTCCTTATGTGATGAGGACCTCTACTTATGTATTTAGGACTCTACTTAGTGATGTATGAGGACCTCTACTTATGTGATTAAGAGGACTTACTTGTGTGTGTCAAGGACCTCTACTTACTGGATTGGATGAGGACTCTCTATAGTATCTTGTTAGACAGTACGTATGTGGTGTGGCTCGATTTTCAAACAAAGGATACGTCTTACGATGTTATAGATCACGTTTCCTAGCAGACGGACTGCTGCTCACTGTCGAAGCTCCCTTACTACCGAAGTAGAGTCTACTCTAAGTTTATCTGGCCAGGTTACATCAGTAGCTATTGATCAGTTTCCTAACAAGTTAACTAATATGTACGTAAGAACGGATTTCCAGATACACACGTTCAAATATAAGATGCTTACAAATAGAATAAAGTTCTATAATATATCGACTATGCGAAGTAATCAAAACAAGCATCTAAACCAAGTACAAATTGACATTGATCGAATAATTCGATTAAAGTCAAGTTTACCCTAACTGATAACCATTAAACTTTAAATATTGAGATTTAACTCTATTTTGTGTCTTACATCGCCATAATACAATTAAAGTATTTAACAATTTCTGAAGATTTAACTTGGTAATTTCCCTTCTGGTCAGAATTCACTTACTGTGGGGGGATGTAATGAGGGACCTCCTACTTACTGTGATTGTGATGGCATTTTTCTCTACTTACTGTGATGTAATGAGGACCTCTACTTACTGTGATGTAATGAGGACCTCTACTTACTGTGATGTAATGAGGACCTCTACTTACTGTGATGTGATGAGGACCTCTACTTACTGTGATGTGATGAGGACCTCTACTTACTGTGATGTGATGAGGACCTCTAGTGGTATTATGTTGTTACTAAAAAAGATGGAACGTGTGTGTGTGTGTCCAGGGCCGGTTTCCCATAGCGAAGGAATTTATGCTTACGAATGTTTTAATGATGCATCTTTCCTCCCACAACGGGCGAAGATGTAACATGCATTTCCCAAAAGACCACGCAGAGAGAACTACCCGTCGCTAAGCGCTTCGTTGAATCATGTGTCCATACTGGTAGGATTGATAGAAAGGCAGCGCTGCTCTCGGATCAGCCTTCTCCATTCAAATCGTTCCTTAATATAATTATTTAACAATACTGAAGACGGATCTGCTCCTAGAGAGATATTACCACCTACGTTTGCAAATATTGATATGGCTTATTCTAATGCTTAGGCTACCCAATAAAAATGTACTAAATATTTTTCAGACATCATTGCGCACATTAGGCTACACACGAAATACAGAGTAGCCTACAAGTAGAAATATATAACTCAATTGATTGAACATGAAATGTATTTACAGTTGAAGTCGGAAGTTTACATACACCTTAGCCAAATACATTTAAACTCAGTTTCACAATTCCTGACATTTAATCCTAGTAAAAGTTCCCTGTCTTAGGTCAGTTAGGATCACCACTTTATATAAGAATGTGAAATGTCAGAATAATAGTAGAGAGAGATTTATTTCAGCTTTTATTTATTTCGTCACATTCCCAGTGGGTCAGAAGTTTACATACACTCAATTAGTATTTGGTAGCATTGGCTTTAAATTGTTTAACTTGGGTCAAACGTTTTGGGTAGCCTTCCACAAGCTTCCCACAATAAGTTGGGTGAATTTTGGCCCATTCCTCCTGACAGAGCTGGTGTAACTGAGTCAGGTTTGTAGGCCTCCTTGCTTGCACACGCTTTTTCAATTCTGCCCACAAATTTTCTATAGGATTGAGGTCAGGGCTTTGTGATGGCCACTCCAATACCTTGACTTTGTTGTCCTTAAGCCATTTTGCCACAACTTTGGAAGTATGCTTGGGGTCGTTGTCCATTTGGAAGACCCATTTGCGACCAAGCTTTAACTTCCTGACTGATGTCTTGAGATGTTGCTTCTATATATCCACATAATTTTCCTTCCCCATGATGCCATCTATTTTGTGAAGTGCACCAGTCCCTCCTGCAGCAAAGCACCCCCACAGCATGATGCTGCCACCCCCGTGCTTCACGGTTGGGATGGTGTTCTTCGGCTTGCAAGCAACCTCCTTTTTCCTCCAAACATAACGATGGTCATTATGGCCTAACAGTTCTATTTTTGTTTCATCAGACCAGAGGACATTTCTCCAAAAAGTAAGATCTTTGTCCCCATGTGCAGTTTCAAACCGTAGTCTGGCTTTTTTATGGCAGTTTTGGAACAGTGGCTTCTTCCTTGCTGAGCGGCCTTTCAGGTTATGTTGATATAGGACTCGTTTTACTGTGGATATAGATACCTTTGTACCTGTTTCCTCCAGCATCTTCACAAGGTCCTTTGCTGTTGTTCTGGGATTGATTTGCACTTTTCGCACCAAAGTACATTCATCTCTAGGAGACAGAACGCGTCTCCTTCCTGAGTGGTATGACGGCTGCGTGGTCCCATGGTGTTTATACTTACGTACTATTGTTTGTACAGATGAACGTGGTACCTTCAGGCGTTTGGAAATTGCTCCCAAGGATGAACCAGACTTGTGGATGTCTACAATTTTTTTTCTGAGGTCTTGGCTTATTTCTTTAGATTTTCCCATGATGTCAAGCAAAGAGGCACTGAGTTTGAAGGTAGGCCTTGAAATACATCCACAGGTACGCCTCCAATTGACTCAAATGATGTCAATTAGCCTATCAGAAGCATCTAAAGCCATGACATCATTTTCTGGAATTTTCCAAGCTGTTTAAAAAGGCACAGTCAACTTAGTGTATGTAAACTTCTGACCCACTGGAATTGTGATACAGTGAATTATAAGTGAAATAATCTGTCTGTAAACAATTGTTGGAAAAATTACTTGTGTCATGCACAAAGTAGATGTCCTAACCGACTTGCCAAAACTATAGTTTGTTAACAAGAAATTTGTGGAGTGGTTGAAAAACGAGTTTTAATGACTCCAACCTAAATGTATGTAAACTTCCGACTTCAACTGTAAATAGGATTGAAATAGGTTTATAGTCTACTGTATTTATATTTTTATGCAGTCATCTCGGTTTTCATTTGAAGCATTTTTTTTAAATCTAACTTGTTTTTATGAATTGCAACTTTGTATTTGTAGTCAACTTTGTTCTGAGGTTATCGGCGGTCACAGAGAGACGGATAAACCATGTGATTCTATGTTTATCTGAGATCTTTTGTGTATAAAGTATCTAATGACGCACTTAGCTGTTCTGAGAGGCAGGCGGTAGATTAGGCCTACGAGCATTTTCAAGTGCAACATTAATACCGATGGTTTTGGGGAAACAGCGCAGAGATTAAAGGATGCTCCTATAAAGGTTTGAACGATGAATTTAGCCTTAAAATGTTTTGGGACATTTTTATTTAACCAGGAAAAGGGCTCATTGAGATTTGAAATCTCTTTTTCAAGAGAGTCCTGGCCAAGATAGACAGCATCAAGTCATTACACAATTACAGACAGACAACATGAACAACTACATTTTTGTCATTTAGCAGACGCTCTTATCCAGAGCGATTAGGGTTAAGTGCCTTGCTCAGGGGCACATCGACAGATTTTTCACCTAGTGGACTCAGGGATTAGAACCAGCGACCTTTCGGTTACTGGCACAACGCTCTTAACCACTAAGCTACCTGCCGCCACAACTTCAAGTAATCTAGTAAACATCCATAGAAATCACAGGAGTATAACGAAATCATAAAACAGCTATTTAAAAACATTGACAGGTCAAGGAATCAGCCTCCAAATCCTTCATCAATGATTTAAAAACACCAATCGGGACAAGTTCTTCCAGTTGAAAACTATTTTGTTAGGCGTTCCAAGCCGATGGCGCAGAGTACAGAAAAGCCATTTTACCAAATTCAGTTTCGGACATTTGGAACAGTTAGCAGGATAAAGTCCTGCCAACGAAGAGAGCACCCACCACATTTCTGAAGAATAAAAATGCCCAGATAAAATGGTAGTAAACCCAAAATGGCTTTGTAAATAAAAGTATACCAGTGACTGAGCCTACGAGTGGCTAGAGAAGGCCAGCCAACCCTGGTATATAAAGTGCAGTGGTGTGTAAGGGTTTTACAGTTTAAAATAAATCTCAATGCTCCATGTTAAAGGGTGTCAATTGATCTGAAACACTGAGCGGAAGCGTTCATGTATAAAATATCTCCATAGTCTAGTATAGGCTGATACTGATATATAGGCATACATGTAGCTGATACTAGCCTCCTTCTGGTTTCAAAAGAAAAACAGGCCTTATTCCTAAAATAAAATCCCTACTTCAGCTTCAATTTTTTTTGTAAGTTGTTGAAATATGCAATTTAAAAGCGAGGCCGTCATCGATTTTAAAATTCCCAGATATTTCTATGAGGTTTCAGCCTCAATCTCACTGCCCTGCCAGGTAGTAATAGGTGAAAGGTTCAGAGGTCTGTTTCTTGCTTTAGAAAACACCATTAGTTTAGTTGTGTCAGCT
Source organism: Coregonus sp. 'balchen' (assembly GCA_902810595.1). Classification (NCBI taxonomy): domain Eukaryota; kingdom Metazoa; phylum Chordata; class Actinopteri; order Salmoniformes; family Salmonidae; genus Coregonus; species Coregonus sp. 'balchen'. The sequence goes on from LR778256.1 coordinate 24,534,491, forward strand.
GTTGAGGATAAGCTTCTATTGACACAAGGTATGTCCAGCAGTATAAAAAGCAGTTTGCAAGTTCTGGAAAAGCTTTTGTGAGAGACAAGGTACAACAATAAATAGCAGTATCAGCGTAAAAAGTGAAGTTGCAAATTTTTTTGTCTAAATTATTTATATCAATAGTGAATAAGAGGGGACCATGTGCAGAGCCCTGGGGCACACCATTACAGACAGACCATTACAGACAGACCATTACAGACAGACCATTACAGACAGACCATTACAGACACCATTACAGACAGACCATTACAGACAGACCATTACAGACAGACCATTACAGACAGACCGTTACAGGCAGACCGTTACAGGCAGACCGTTACAGGCAGACCGTTACAGGCAGACCGTTACAGACAGACCGTTACAGACAGACCATTACAGACAGACCATTACAGACAGACCATTACAGACAGACCATTACAGACAGACCATTACAGACAGACCATTACAGACAGACCATTACAGACACACCATTACAGACAGACCATTACAGACAGACCATTACAGACAGACCATTACAGACAGACCATTACAGACAGACCATTACAGACACACCATTACAGACAGACCATTACAGACAGACCATTACAGACAGACCATTACAGACAGACCATTACAGACAGCCATTTACAGACAGACCATTTACAGACAGACCATTTACAGACAGACCATTACAGACAGACATTACAGACAGACCATTACAGACAGACCATTACAGACAGACCATTACAGACAGACCATTACAGACAGACCATTACAGACAGACCATTACAGACAGACCATTTACAGACAGACCATTACAGACACACCATTACAGACAGACCATTACAGACAGACCATTACAGACACACCATTACAGACAGACCATTACAGACAGACCATTTAACAGACAGACCATTTAACAGACAGACCATTACAGACAGACATTACAGACACACATTACAGACAGACCATTACAGACAGACCATTACAGACAACCATTACAGACAGACCATACAGACAGACCATTACAGACAGACCATTACAGACAGACCATACAGACACACCAATACAGACAGACCATTACAGACACACCATTACAGACAGACATTACAGACAGCCATACAGACAGCCATTACAGACAGACCATTACAGACAACCATTACAGACAGACCATTACAGACAGACCATTACAGAACACCATTACAGACAGATCATTCAAGACAGACCATTACAGACAGACCATTACAGACAGCCCATTAAGACGCCATTACAGACAGCCCATTCAGACAGACCATTAAGAAACAGACTTCCAGACCATTACAGACGACATTACGTTCACCATACAGACAGCCCATTACACGCCAGACATGTCGACAGACCATTACAGAAGACCATTGACCAGACATCCCATTACAGAAGACATTGGATCTTACAACAGACCATTACAGACAGCCATTAAGACAGACCATTACTGACAGACCTTAGAACCATTACACCATTAAGACAGACCATTACAGAAGCCCATTACAGACAGACAGTACAGACTGCCATTTAAGAAGACCATTACACAGACTTTACCCATTACAAAGCCATTCAGGTTACGACACTCAGACAGACATTGAGAAGACCAATTAAAAAGGACCAGTTACAGACATGAGCCCATCACATTGAGAGCATTGAGTTCTATCAGACGGATAGTTACCAAACCATGCTACTGCTCCGAAAGACCTACGCTCGACAATCTCTGCCTCAGGATAGCATGATCAACTGTATCAAAAGCCTTAGAGAGATCAATAAAAAGTGAGACACAGTGCTGTTTTTTTTTTTTTGTCAAGGGCTTCAGTGATATCATTTAAAACCTTCATGGCTGCTGTAATTGTGGTATGCTTCTTCCTGAAGCCCGATTGGTACATTTAAAAAATGAGTTAGTATATAAAAACGACTTTAGCTGTTCACTAACAAGGGTTTCAAGTATTTCTGCCAGAGGTGACAGCTTTGAGATTGGCCTATAATTATGTAAAAGAGTTGGATCTCCGACCTTTTTAAAAGTGGTAGGACAAATGCTGATTTCCAGATCCTTGGAATTTCATTACATTCCAGGGTTAGATTGAACAGATATGTAAGTGGTTCAGCTATGAAGTCAGCTGCCAGTTTTAAGAAGATCAGGACCTGCAGCTTTTCTCTGATCTAAGGATTTCAGGGTTTTACGCACCTCCTGCACTGAGAATGGGGAAAAGCTAAAAGTTTGACCAGCTCTGACCGGTTCATCCACACAAGGTTCTACAGAGACAGAAGATACTGAATCAAACAGCCTACCAGATTATACAAAGTGTTCATTGAAACAGTTCAGCATTTCAGTTGTCATCTACAGCAACAGAGTCCTTCAATACACGTGACGGTAATTCATTAACATTACTGTTACCAGACATAGACTTAATAACCTGAATGACCCTAGAACGTTTTGGAAGGTTATCAGTGGTAACAGACATAAAATATTCAGACTTGGCCTTCCTGAGAAGAGAAGAACACTTGTTTCGTAGCTGTCTAAAAAGAAGCCAATCAGAACATGATTTCCTTGGTTTAGCCCAGGCTAGATTACGTTTGTGAATAATACAGGACAGCTCAGAAGAAAACCATGGATTATCCCGCCCTTTAACTCTGAACCTGCGGAATGGGGCATGTTTGTTTACTATTTGGAAAAAAACCATAATGAAAGAACTTCAAGGCAGTTTCCACATCAGGAATAAGCTCAATCTTGCTACGGTCAAAATAAAACAAAACATGAAAGAAAGCCTGCTCATTAAAACTCTTAACATTTCTCTTACGAATAAAGCGTGGGTTTGTTTTAGCTACCTTAGTATTTCTAACAGCAACAACAGCACAATGGTCACTTAAATCATTTCAGAAAACACCAACCGCAGAATATTCATGTGGAACATTTTGTCAATATCAAATCAATCAGGGTAGATTTCTCTGGACATTTGAGATTTGGTCGGGTGGGTGAATTAATCAACTGTGTAAGATTCATAGAATTAAAATACATATTAAAAATCATCAGACACAGGCTTTAACCAACACCAGTTGAGACCACCAATCAAGATCATTTCACTGTAAAGAAGTTCAGACATAAGGTGCATCAGAGAAGAAAATGCATCACCGAGAGCAGAGGGGGGGGGGGGGTCTATAACAGCCAATCACAGTTATAGAGAGGCCCTTTGGAACCTCAAGATTCAAAGCAAGAAATTCCAACTGTTTACAAATAGTTTCAGACTTCGCCACACTTACAAGGAATTTAGTCTTTACATATATAGCCACACCCCCCACCTTTCTTAACTCGATCAGTGCGATACACATTATAACCATTTATACAAATATCCTTATCAAGAACAGACTTGCTGAGCCAGGTTTCAGAAAACACAATTACATCAGTTGATTTAGCCCAAATCCTAACCCCATAAATTTTAGACAACAGGCGGCATACATTTAAATGGAAAATACCAAGACCAGATCTAGATTTAAAATCAGAGGGGGTTTGGAGACTCTTTTTTAATAACCTTGCAGGGCTTCTCTTTTTTAAGAGACCTACAGCAAACCAATTCTACAAGTGAGTTTCCAGACAATACAAAACAGACAATTGGGAAGTTGCCTGTGTAAATGCAGCCATAGAGATCGTTGGTTCAACGTAATTTCAGTTGAAATGATGTGGAAACAACGTTGATTCAACCAAAACCTTCCATCCTTCTGAACACCCCCCCAGGTTCCCAGGCCAGTGAGATACACCTGATTCAGTCAGTCAGCCCTTCATTGGGCTGGAACCACAGGAGGTTGGTGACACCTTCATTGGGAGGGACGGGCTCCTGGTAATGGCTGGAGCGGAGTATATGGAACGGTATCAAATACATCAAACACGTGATTTGATGCCTAAGCATCCTCCACTGGAAAACCTGCACACCCGGTGGGTCCACGGTCCCGCCTCCCCGGTTCAGGATCTGTAGCAAGGTGCAGGAGCTGCACACAATTTATCAAGAATACGGTACGGCTCGTGCGCAAACGGCCTGATTGCGGTAGAGGGCGTCGGTGCCATGTCGGCGACGGCGCCTGCAGACCAGGGGGAGGAGGGGAGAGAGAGGGGGAGGAGGGAGGGAGGGAGAGAGGGGGAGGAGGGAGGAAGGGAGGGAGGTAAGGAGGACCTTAGTTGGATGAAACGGACCACACATTTGCAAGAGAAGTACCGTACCGTTTACTTAAAACGCTGTTTTCCACCGCCCTGCAACTTCCTACTTTTGCCAGCCTGTGCGCGATCCTTTTCCGCCAGGTGCTTCGCAGAGGACGAGGTTGCCTGGATACGGCGACCAGCCGCTCGGACGTCCAAGGTGATAGAACTCAACTACTGCTCTACTTCGGTGCCTTGGTATCCTTCCGAGAAACAACAGGAGTCTGCTTGTGCCATGCGCTAATACAGAGGGTTCGTGAAGCCATTTTCAGCAGGTAAGTGCAGACTTCTCTCGCTTTTTTTTTTTTTCTCTCCACAAAATAAACACCTCATAGGCCTACCTGTGTATGAAACAATAACCTATTGACTCTCGATTGGTGAATTCACCTTTGCTTATTTACAAACCCAGGTGATATGAATCCTATCAGCCTCTATAATAGTGCATGCATCGCTGACAAGATATTCATTTGAACGTATTGACTCTATTGTTATTCGAAGCGCTGTATTGAACTCGATCACCGGAGCGTATAGGACCATAGCCTGGACCGTTGCACCGGAGCCACCTTCACCCGGTTTCCCAAAAAAGCATCTTAAGGCTAAAGTTCATCGTTAGAATCTTCGTAGGGACCGTCGTTAAATCTCTGAGCTGTTTCCCAAAACCATCGTTATTAACTTGGCACTTGAAAAGCTGCAGTAAGTGCGTCGTTAGATGCTTTTTTTTTTTGCCCTCCTGCATCACTTTATACACAGAAGATCTCTGCTAAACATAGAATCACATGGTTTATCCGTCTCTCTGTGACCGCCGATACATTCAGAACGAAGTTGACAATGTTTTTGCCAATAACACGAACAAGCAAAGTATAAAAAGATGCTTCAACTTAAAACCGAGATGACTGTATTAAAAATATAAACAGTAGGCTATAGGCCTATTTTAAATCATGTTTTAAATACATGTCATGTTCAATTGAGTTCTATTTTGCTACTTGTAGGCTACTTGTCTGGAATTGGTCTCAATACATTTCATGATGTGTAACCGCGTGTGCGCCATGACGTGCCAAATCGATGATGTGGTGCGTTATTACAGGGTAAGCGTTAGAATAAGTGCTAACACTACTTGACACCCAGCGTCGTTATGACACGGTCATAATCATGTCATAACAGCTGACATAAGTTGTCATGACCTGTCATAACATGGTCATAACACTGCCATGGCCCATATATTTACACCTGTTGTGACATGTGTATTGTGTTGTTTTACGGCTGGGTATGAAACCTACATAGGAGAGTCAGAACCCACATTTATTCTAATGTGTTTTTTTTCTGCCAAGAAGTTTCCTTTTGTTTGAAAATGTGTTTCTTAAGTCCTTTGTTGTTGTTGTAATGAATTCTTTACAGTCATGTTTTATTTCTTCATCATAAATTACTTGGACTGTAAAGTACACTTTATGACACTGTCATGAAGCATTATGACCATCATAATCATATCAGCCAGATAGGCCTATCAGGTACAGGCCCTGATATCAGTCATCAGTCAAATAGAGGTGTGGTCCTTGTCCTGCTCCTAGAGATCTGCTCCTGCATTCATCCCAGTCATCAGCAACAGAGAATTGGGGTCGGTGCATATCTGACATAATTTTGTGCGCAATTACAATGATCATTTAACATGGTCAATTTAAAATGTTATGTAGCATAAACATACTGTTGACACGTAGGCTATGGTGGAATGGAATGTTTTGCCTTGTGTGGTAGGTTTAGTGGGTTTTGTGGGTTTTGACCCTCTTATGTAGGTGTCATAACCAGCCTTAAAATAATCCAACGATGCACTTAGCGACTGTTCTCTCTGCGTGTGTAGACGCAACTACAATTTGTGTCGCATTACAATGATTAATTAGACATGTACAATTCTAAATGCTGTTATATACTGTAGACATTACTAAAGGGTTGCTATGCTGTTACTGTAGACTTACTAAAGGTTGCTATGTGTTACTGTAGCCTTTACTAAAGGGTTTGACTCTATGCTAGTTACTGTAGCCGTTACTAAAGGGTTGCATGCTGTTACTGTAGACTTACTAAAGGTGGGTTCTAGAAACGTTATGTTAGTCTTACTAAGGGTTGCTAGCTGTTACTGTAGACGTTACAAAAGGGTTGCTATGCTGTTACGTAGACATTACTAAAGGGTTGCTATGCTGTTACTGTAGGACATACTAAAGGTTGCTATGTCGTTACTGTAGACGTTACTAAAGGGTTGCTATGCTGTTACTGTAGACATTACTAAAGGGTTGCTATGCTGTTACTGTAGACGTTACTAAAGGGTTGCTATGCTGTTACTGTAGACATTACTAAAGGGTTGCTATGCTGTTACTGTAGACATTACTAAAGGGTTGCTATGCTGTTACTGTAGACATTACTAAAGGGTTGCTATGCTGTTACTGTAGACGTTACTAAAGGGTTGCTATGCTGTTACTGTAGACATTACTAAAGGGTTGCTATGCTGTTACTGTAGACGTTACTAAAGGGTTGCTATGCTGTTACTGTAGACGTTACTAAAGGGTTGCTATGCTGTTACTGTAGACATACTAAAGGGTTGCTATGCTGTTACTGTAGACATTACTAAAGGGTTGCTATGCTGTTACTGTAGACATTACTAAAGGGTTGCTATGCTGTTACTGTAGCCGTTACTAAAGGGTTGCTATGCTGTTACTGTAGACATTACTAAAGGGTTGCTATGCTGTTACTGTAGACATTACTAAAGGGTTGCTATGCTGTTACTGTAGACATTACTAAAGGGTTGCTATGCTGTTACTGTAGCCGTTACTAAAGGGTTGCTATGCTGTTACTGTAGACATTACTAAAGGGTTGCTATGCTGTTACTGTAGCCGTTACTAAAGGGTTGCTATGCTGTTACTGTAGACATTACTAAAGGGTTGCTATGCTGTTACTGTAGACGTTACTAAAGGGTTGCTATGCTGTTACTGTAGACATTACTAAAGGGTTGCTATGCTGTTACTGTAGACATTACTAAAGGGTTGCTATGCTGTTACTGTAGACGTTACTAAAGGGTTGCTATGCTGTTACTGTAGACATTACTAAAGGGTTGCTATGCTGTTACTGTAGACATTACTAAAGGGTTGCTATGCTGTTACTGTAGACATTACTAAAGGGTTGCTATGCTGTTACTGTAGACATTACTAAAGGGTTGCTATGCTGTTACTGTAGACATTACTAAAGGGTTGCTATGCTGTATGTACCTACGGCTGGGGAACTCTTGCTCATTAAGCACATAGCTATAGGTGACTAGGATACTATTTCAAAATAGCCTACAGAATCAATACATGTAATATCGGGAAGAAAATGGAATATTGACAGTAATGAATAATAGGAATCTAATCCAAAGGCCTGTTCTCCATGAGATGCAATGCGTTGATTATATCCGAATCAAACAGCTTAATGCAATAAAATCCCCCTTTATTGATAATCAATCAATGAAGCATCGGGAATGATAATCATTGATCCTTACTGCAGATGATGATGGTGATGGAAATATTCCAACAGGCTATAATAATAGGTTAGTGGTGTTTGTGTGAAGACAACCAGATGAGGCCGGCTGCTGACGTCCTTTGTTATGGTTCGGGGACTGTGTTCCGGTGTTCCCTGGATAGTGGAAGGGTGTTCTCTGTTTTAATAGCGGGGTGGACCGGAGGGCTCGTTAATGGAAGGTCTTGCCCTATGATGAAGAATTCTATGACCCCTGTGTTATTGTTGTACCAGCCCACCACTTGAGGTCTATGACCCCTGTGTTATTGTTGTACCAGCCCACCACTTGAGGTCTATGACCCCTGTGTTATTGTTGTACCAGCCCACCACTTCAGGTCTATGACCCCTGTGTTATTGTTGTACAGCCCACCACTTGAGGTCTATGACCCCTGTGTTATTGTTGTACCAGCCCACCACTTCAGGTCTATGACCCCTGTGTTATGTTGTACCAGCCCACCACTTGAGGTCTATGACCCCTGTGTTATTGTTGTACCAGCCCACCACTGAGGTCTATGACCCCTGTGTTATTGTTGTACCAGCCCACCACTCAAGGTCTATGACCCCTGTGTTATTGTTGTACCAGCCCACCACTTCAGGTCTATGACCCCTGTGTTATTGTTGTACCAGCCCACCACTTGAGGTCTATGACCCCTGTGTTATTGTTGTACCAGCCCACCACTTGAGGTCTATGACCCCTGTGTTATTGTTGTACCAGCCCACCACTTCAGGTCTATGACCCCTGTGTTATTGTTGTACCAGCCCACCACTTGAGGTCTATGACCCCTGTGTTATTGTTGTACCAGCCCACCACTTGAGGTCTATGACCCCTGTGTTATTGTTGTACCAGCCCACCACTTCAGGTCTATGACCCCTGTGTTATTGTTGTACCAGCCCACCACTTGAGGTCTATGACCCCTGTGTTATTGTTGTATCAGCCCACCACTCGAGGTCTATGACCCCTGTGTTATTGTTGCACCAGCCCACCACTCGAGGTCTATGACCCCTGTGTTATTGTTGTACCAGCCCACCACTTGAGGTCTATGACCCCTGGGTTATTGTTGTATCAGCCCACCACTCGAGGTCTATGACCCCTGGGTTATTGTTGTACCAGCCCACCACTTGAGGTCTATGACCCCTGGGTTATTGTTGTATCAGCCCACCACTCTATAACTATAACCCAGCCCTTTATAATGGTAGAAAGGCTCCACTTTCTTCAGATGGGAATCTGGTTTTTAAAGCTGCAATATGTAACTTTTTGGGGCGACCCGACCAAATTCACATAGAAATGTGAGTTATAGATCTGTCATTCTCATTGAAAGCAAGTCTAAGAAGCGGTAGATCTGTTCTATGTGCACTATTTCTATGCTTCCCGTTCTTAAGTTTCAGTTTCTGCGTCTTTTACTTTCGGTTTTGTACACCAGCTTCAAACAGCTGAAAATACTATATTTTTGGTTACGGAAAATATATTTCACAGCAGTTTAGATGGTACAAGGATGTTCTACACTACATTGCTTGTTTTGTCGCATAAACTGAAATTAGGCGAACTATTAGAATTTGAGCAACTAGGAAATGGTGGAGCTTTTTCTGCACATTGCACCTTTTTTAATAAAGGTCAAGAGTGATCACTTGTGTTGATAGTTTGAGGTAACCTTGACCTTCATTACCCATCATTCTTTCTAGATCAACTGAGTTGTTCTCTTAGAGCCCCTTAGTCTTTTCTGTCATGGTTTGTCTCCGGTTGTCTCCTCATCATGGTCACCAGGATCAGGAAGAGGTCACCAGTTGATTAAAGCACCTCTCCAGTGACCTGCCTGCTAATTGGAGTTATGCTCCCCATTACCATTCAGATCCCGCATGTACAACTGGTTACCCTGGAGCCATGCCACCTAAAACCGCTATCTGTCTATCTATTACTCTCTCTCTGTCTGTCTGTCTCTGTCACTCTCTCAGTTCAACTCAATTCAGGGGGCTTTATTGGCATGGGAAACGTATGTTAACATTGCCAAATCAAGTGAAATAGATCATAAACAAAAGTGAAATAAACAATAAATATTAACAGTAAACATTACACTCACAAAAGTTCCAAAAGAATAAAGACATTTCAGGTGTCATATTATGTCTATATACAGTGTTGTAACAATGTGCAAATAGTTAAAGTAAAATAAATCAACATAAATATGGGTTTGTTCTTCACTGGTTGCCCTTTTCTTGTGGCAACAGGTCACACATCTTGCAGCTGTGATGGCACACTGTGGTATTTCACCCAGTAGATAAGGGAGTTTATCCAAATTGGATTTGTTTTCGAATTCTTTGTGGGTCTGTGTAATCTGAGGGAAATATGTGTCTCTAATATGGTCATACATTTGGCAGGAGGTTAGGAAGTGCAGCTCAGTTTCCACCTCATTTTGTGGGCAGGGTGCACATAGCCTGTCTTCTCTTGAGAGCCAGGTCTGCCTACGGCGGCCTTTCTCAATAGCAAGGCTATGCTCACTGAGTCTGTACATAGTCAAAGCTTTCCTTAAGTTTGGGTCAGTCACAGTGGTCAGGTATTCTGCCACTGTGTACTCTCTGTTTAGGGCCAAATAGCATTCTAGTTTGCTCTGTTTTTTTGTTTGTTCTTTCCAATGTGTCAAGTAATTCTCTTTTTGTTTTCTCATGATTTGGTTGGGTCTAATTGTGTTGTTGTTGTTGTCCTGGGGCTCTGTGGGGTCTGTTTGTGTTTGTGAACAGAGCCCCAGGACAAGCTTACTTAGGGGACTCTTCTCCCAAGTTCATCTCTCTGTAGGTGATGGCTTTGTTATGGAAGGTTTGGGAATCACTTCCTTTTAGGTGGTTGTAGAATTGAATTGCTCTTTTCTGGATTTTGATAATTAGCGGGAATCATCCTAATTCTGCTCTGCATGCATTATTTGGTGTTTTATGTTTTACACTGAGGATGTTTATGCAGAATTCTGCATGCAGAATTTGGTGTTTGTCCCATTTTGTGAATTCTTGGTTGGTGAGCGGACCCCAGACCTCACAACCATAAAGGGCAATGGGTTCTATAACTGATTCAAGTATTTTTAGCTAGGTCCTAATTGGGATATAACATTTTATGTTCCTTTTGATGACATAGAAGGCCCTTCTTGCATTGTCTCTCAGATCGTTTACAGCTTTGTGGAAGTTACCTGTGGCGCTGATGTTTAGGCTGATGTAGGTATAGTTTTTGGTGTGCTCTAGGGCAACGGTGTTTAGGTGGAATATGTATTTGTGGACCTGGCAACCAGATCTTTTTTGAAACACCATTATTTTTGTCTTCCTGAGATTTACTGTCAGGGCCCAGGTCTGACAGAATCTGTGCAGAAGATCTAGGTGCTGCTGTAGGCCCTCCTTGGTTGGGGACAGAAGCACCAGATCATCAGCAAACAGTAAACATGCTAAGATGGCGCCGACAGAGGGCGCCTCGCCTCGAGCTCCGATAAAACATTGTAGGTTTCTACTTTTTTGGGTTTGTTTTTCTCAAATGTTTGTAATCAGTTTGTTTCGTGTATTACTACACACACCCGTGTAGAACTTTTGGAAATACGAATCGCTGGAATCACCGTCCACCCGACCTCCATGAATTCCCTGAGAGCAGAACAATAAACTAGCTTCTTTGGCGAGGAGCCGAGCTGCTTGGGAGTTCTACCGGAGAGTAGGAAGCGAAGACGACGATGGAGAGGCAGGGTTTTAGTGAGATTATATACAATCAGCGCGTTTTTACCGTTTCTTTGAGCGGATAGGAAGCAGGCTCTCTTTGGCAAGAGGGTAGTGGGCTCTGCTTTATGACCAACAACAAACACATGGTGCCACGGGGGAAGCGTACAGGGACCTGCAAGTTTCTGCTCCGCCTACTTGGAATACTTGGTCCAAAAAAATCAGAGAGAGTTCACTGTGATTATCGCCATGGCTGTGACACCAAAAAGACTCTCAAAGATCTTCATTGGACCCTGAACAAACTGGAGACTGCATTCCCGGAGGCAGCGTTCATTGTTGCTGGGGACTTTAACAAAAGTAATTTGAGAACCGTGCTCCCAAATTATTACCAACACATCGACTGTCTAACTCACGGAAATTCTACTCTTGACCACGGCTACACGCCATTTCGACATGGGTATAAGGCCCTCTCCCGTCCTCCTTTCAGAAAATCCGACCATGACTCCATCTTGCTTCTCCCTGCCTGCAAACAAAGACTCAAGAGGGAAGTTTCCGGTGATCAGGTCTGTACCGCTTTGGTCCGACCAATCAGAATTCACGCTCCAAGACTGTTTTGATCACGTGGACTGGAATATGTTCCGGGTCGCCTCTGGAGGTAACGTCAATGAATACGCCCACTCAGTCACCGGATTCATCAAAAAATGCATAGATGACGTGATACCGATAGTCTCTTTCAAAACGTACCCGAATCAAAAACCGTGGATTGATAGCAGCCCTGTAGGGAAACTGAAGGAGAGAGATGCTGCTTATAGACAGGGCAAGGTGACCGGGGACAATAGTTTGGTTAAACAGCACAAATAGGACTTACACAGATGGATCAAGATGGTGAAACACGAGTATAGAGACAAAGTGGAGGAGCAACTCAGCGGGTCGGATGTGGCAGGGGCTCTTAACGATCACGGATTGCAAAAAGAAAGCCCGCCACATCAGGGTCACCAACACCACCCTACCAGACGAGCCAAACACCTTTTTCTGAAGATTGGAGCACAACGACCCTGAGCTGCCGAGGAGCCCCGATGACAACGTGGGCTACATGCTCACAGTCTCCACTGACGGTGGAAGTCATTAAAACGTGTTAACCCTAGCAAGGCTGCCAGCCCAGATGGCATCCCTAGCAGCGCCCTCAGAGCATGTGCAGACCAGCTGGCTGTTGTGTTCTCTGACATTTCAATCTCTCTCTAGCTCAGGCCGTTATCCCCACCTGCTTCAAGATGTCCACTATCATACCCCCTGACCAAGAAAGGGAAAGTAACTGAACTGAATGACTACCGACCCGTAGCTCTCACTTCCGTCATCATGAAGTGCTTTGAGAGGCTAGTCAAAGACCATATCACCTCCTCCCTCCCAGACACACTCAACCCTCTCCAATTCACCTACCGCCCTGACAGAGCTACGGATGACGTAATCACCATTGCATGTGAGGATGCTGTTCATGGACTACAGCTCGGCCTTCAATACCATGGTCCTCTGTAGTTCAGTTGGTAGAACATGGTCCTCTGTAGTTCAGTTGGTAGAACATGGTCCTCTGTAGTTCAATCCTCCTATAGCTCTCCTCCCTCGTATCTACCTCGCTGTAGTTCAGTTGGTAGAACATGGTCCCTCTGTAGTTCAATACTCTCTCTCGCTCTCTCTCTACTCTCACTCTGTCACTCTCTCTCTCTCTCTCTCTCTCTGTCTCTCTCTACCTCTCTCTCTACCGCTCTCTATCTCTCTATCATGCTCCCTCTCTCTCTCTCTCTCTCTACCTCTCACTCTCTCTCTCTCTCTCTCTCTCTACCTCTACTCTCCTCTCTCTCTCTCTCTCTCTCTCTTCTCTCTCTCTCTCTCTCTCTCTCTCTCTCTCTCTCTCTCTCTACCTCTCACTCTCTCTCTCTCTCCGCTCGCTCTCTCCTCTCTCCTCCTCTCTAATCACTCTCTATTATCTATTATCGCTCATATCTGGGCTTCTCTCTGAAACGATCTCTTCCTTCTTTTTGCAGACATGTTGATGTGCTGTATTGTGTTGACATATCTGTTAAGGTATTGGTAAAGTCTCCACTCGTTAGCTAGTGGGTCTAGAGGTGAAGCGTTAGGGGGCGTCTGTCTCATCTGATGCGGGTCTAGAACAACAAGCTGTCTGCTGGGACTCCTGAGAGACCTTTGATCAGGTTGTGTAATCATCTCCTGTCTTTTCCCTGACTCTGGCCTGTTTAGAAGAAAATATTTTCCCTGCCTGAAAAGTCTCTTCCCTGTTAGAAAAGACACCACTTAAAGGCTATTCTCAGGGCCAGATTTCCCCGTTACATGTTGTTGTTTATCCAGATGTTGAGTTGGAACCAAACGGAACGGAATGGAACAGATCACTGCTGCGTTAGAGGGATGTGGTCAGCTGGTCAGCAGGGACCGGAACCTTCCATGTGAACATTCCGATTGGCCCCGGTCCACCCGGTCAGAGTTCTGATTGGTCTCCGTCCAGTGGGTCAGGCTTCTGATTGGCCTCCGTCCAGCGGTCGTCCATGGGGATGTCCACTGGTCCAGGAGTTGTATTTTAGGATGTTCCCAGACCTTGGTATCAGTAGAGGTCACCAGTAAACCCTCCCCTCACTCCCCCTGTGAGCTCGAATGTGTTTTTCTCGCTCTGGGAAAATGATTAGATTTGAGCTCGAATGAGAAAATGGCCTTTAATGATGATGGGAACATGAGTTTCCTCTGCAAACCCTAGACCTAACTCTTCTGGCAGGTGAAATAGAGGCTAGCTTTTAATAGACTGCCCTGTATATGCATTCAGCAATCACAATAGTTACATACGTAACAAACTAGCTACGTCGGTCGCGGCACGCATGACCAGAATGACACATCCGTCCACCAAAGGCACACCCCATTTTTGGTTGAAAATTGAGAAAGGGGTGGAGTTGGACCGTTTTTCATGCCCAAAGTTGACTGTCAGGCCCGGTAGAGAAGCCCCACTCCCTCCTACAGTATGAACTGTCAGGCCCGGTAGAGAAGCCCCACTCCCTCCTACAGTATGAACTGTCAGGCCGTTAGAGAGGGCCACTCCCCTACTATGAAGTTCAGGCCCGTGAGAAGCCCCACTCCCTTACATATGAACTGTCAGGCCGGTAAGAGCCCACTCCCTCCTACAGTATGACTGTCAGCCCGTAAGCAAGCCCACTCCCATCTACAGTATGAACTGTCAGGCCGGTAGAGGCACCACTCCTCTACAGTATGAACTGTCAGTCCGTAGAGAAGGCCCACTCCCCTACAGTATGAACTCGCTGGTAGAGAAGCCACTCCCTCCACATATGAACTGTAGGCGGTGGATTTTGAGCCCACTGCCCTCCTACAGTTGAACTGTCAGGCCTGGTAGAGAAGCTCCACTCCCTCCTACAGTATGAACTGTCAGGCCCGGTAGAGAAGCCCCACTCCCTCCTACAGTATGAACTGTCAGGCCCGGTAGAGAAGCCCCACTCCCTCCTACAGTATGAACTGTCAGGCCCGGTAGAGAAGCCCCACTCCCTCCTACAGTATGAAGTGTCAGGCCCGGTAGAGAAGCCCCACTCCCTCCTACAGTATGAAACGTGTCAGGCCCGGTAGAGAAGCCCCACTCCCCTCCTACAGTATGAACTGTCAGGCCTTGTAGAGAAGCCCCACTCCCTCCTACAGTATGAAAGTGTCAGGCCCGGTAGAGAAGCCTCACTCCCTCCTACAGTATGAACGTGTCAGGCCCTGGTAGAAAAGCCCACTCCCTCCTACAGTATGAAGTGTCAGGCCCGTAGAGAAGCCCCACTCCCTCCTACAGTATGAAGTGTCAGGCCCGGTAGAGAAGGCCCCACTCCCTCCTACGTATGAACGTCAGGCCTGGTAGAGAAGCCCCACTCCCTCCTACAGTATGAACTGTCAGGCCCGGGTAGAGAAGCCCCACTCCCTCCTACAGTATGAACTGTCAGGCCCGGTAGAGAAGCCCCACTCCCTCCTACAGTATGAACTGTCAGGCCCGGTAGAGAAGCCCCACTCCCTCCTACAGTATGAAGTGTCAGGCCCGGTAGAGAAGCCCCACTCCCTCCTACAGTATGAACTGTCAGGCCCGGTAGAGAAGCCCCACTCCCTCCTACAGTATGAACTGTCAGGCCCGGTAGAGAAGCCCCACTCCCTCCTACAGTATGAAGTGTCAGGCCCGGTAGAGAAGCCTCACTCCCTCCTACAGTATGAACTGTCAGGCCCGGTAGAGAAGCCCCACTCCCTCCTACAGTATGAACTGTCAGGCCCGGTAGAGAAGCCCCACTCCCTCCTACAGTATGAAGTGTCAGGCCCGGTAGAGAAGCCCCACTCCCTCCTACAGTATGAAGTGTCAGGCCCGGTAGAGAAGCCCCACTCCCTCCTACAGTATGAAGTGTCAGGCCCGGTAGAGAAGCCCCACTCCCTCCTACAGTATGAACTGTCAGGCCCGGTAGAGAAGCCCCACTCCCTCCTACAGTATGAACTGTCAGGCCCGGTAGAGAAGCCCCACTCCCTCCTACAGTATGAAGTGTCAGGCCCGGTAGAGAAGCCCCACCCACTCCCCCCCCCAGGGTGACGCTGGCTGGTTTATTTTTGAGGAATCAATTAAAGCGCTGAACGCTCTGGGAACAATTAACAGAGCAGAGATGATCCTGGGTATTATTTAGGGAGGGAGCAGTAGAGGACTGTGGGTATTATCTGGGGAGCGATGGAGCTTAGCTGAGTTTACACTGAGAACAGATGGTGTCAGGAAGACTTCCCTCTCTCGTCTCCGTCTGAACCATGACTCAACACGACATGGCTGCTGGTAAAAGTGTCTGTCACGTCTGTTGTTTATTGACTTGGTACTGTCTGAATTCTTCAAATTCATACATCAATCTTCCTTAAATCTTCCTTGAAAACAAACTTGGATAGCCTTGTGAATTCCTTTCTTCCAAGTTTATCTTCATCCAGTGTTTGCCTTCTCTTCTCTTCCTCAGGCTTTCACAACCTTCCCAAAGCATTTCTCTCTGTCCAAACAGCTTTTATCAGCTTTTGATTGTGAGTGAGAGTCAACGCCTATTTCTCTACTATGTCTCAACAGACCATATGTCCCAGGGTCTTAAATCATGGGGTTGTGATGTAATGCTACCTGTCATGTCAGACCCGTGCCACTGCTGCTTCGTATGTCCAGTCGTACTCGCGGGGATCGGCTGGTCTGGAATTACGGGATCTTTAAGACGACCAGAGTATCTATCAGGACATTGACTGGAGTCCTGTTACACCATGAGAAACACCGTCCTCTAAAGGGTTAATGAAATGACAGCTGTCCATCCCTAACCATAGCCTTCCGCTTTCCACTAATCCCATCTAGACGTCCCCTTCTTGTCGTCAGATTCCACTGTGATATAGTACACAACAGGTTTGATGGAACACAGTCTCATAGCTGTGTAATGATATAGCTCTTTAGTTTGTGCTTGACCCCTCTCTGAAATCCTGCTAGCTAGCTCACCGTCCAGGCAGGCTGGCTAGCCAGTTGTAATCATGTAGTCCTGCTAGCTAGCTCACCGTCCAGGCAGGCTGGCTAGCCAGTTGTAATCATGTAGTCCTGCTAGCTAGCTCACCGTCCAGGCAGGCTGGCTAGCCAGTTGTAATCATGTAGTCCTGCTAGCTAGCTCACCGTCCAGGCAGGCTGGCTAGCCAGTTGTAATCATGTAGTCCTGCTAGCTAGTCACCGTCACGCAGGCTGGCTAACCAGTTTGTAATCATGTAGTCCTGCTAGCTAGCTCACCGTCCAGCAGGCTGGCTAGCCAGTTGTAATAATGTAGCCCTGCTAGCTAACTCACGTCCAGGCAGGCTGGCTAGCCAGTTGTAATCATGTAGTCCTGCTAGCTAGCTCACCGTCCAGGCAGGCTGGCTAGCCAGTTGTAATCATGTAGTCCTGCTAGCTAGCTCACCGTCCAGGCAGGCTGGCTAGCCAGTTGTAATCATGTAGTCCTGCTAGCTAGCTCACCGTCCAGGCAGGCTGGCTAACCAGTTGTATCATGTAGACCTGCTAGCTAGCTCACCGTCCAGGCAGGCTGGCTAACCAGTTGTAATCATGTAGACCTGCTAGCTAGCTCACCGTCCAGGCAGGCTGGCTAACCAGTTGTAATCATGTAGCCCTGCTAGCTAGCTCACCGTCCAGGCATAAAAACTGTGGATGGAAACGTGGTTAGTGATGAAGATAGATTCAGGCCTGGTGGTGGCCCCTCAGAGAGTTCTGTGGTGTTTTATTATGGTGTGGTGTGTGTTGGCCCTGTGGTGTTTTATTATGGTGTGGTGTGTGTTGGCCCTGTGGTGTTTTATTATGGTGTGGTGTGTGTTGGCCCTGTGGTGTTTTATTATGGTGTGGTGTGTGTTGGCCCTGTGGTGTTTTAGTATGGTGTGGTGTGTGTTGGCCCTGTGGTGTTTATTATGGTGTGGTGTGTGTTGCCCTGGTGTTATATGGTTGGTGTGTGTTGGCCCTGGTTTTTATTATGTGTGGTGTGTTGGCTGTGAGTGTTTATTAGTGGTGTGTTGTGTTGGCCACTGTGGTGTTTTTTATGGTGGGTGTGTGTTGGCCCTGTGGTGTTTTATTATGGTGTGGTGTGTGTTGGCCCTGGTGTTTTATTATGGTGTGGTGTGTGTTGGCCCTGTGGTGTTTTATTATGGTGTGGTGTGTGTTGGCCCTGGGGTGTTTTATTATGGTGTGGTGTGTGTTGGCCCTGTGTTGTATTATGGTGTGTTGTGTGGCCTGTGGTGTTTTAGTATGGTGTGTGTTTGGCCTGTGGTGTTTTCACTTATGTGTTAGTGTGTTGGCCCTGGGTGTTTATTGTGTGGTTTGTTGGCCCTGTGGTGTTTTATTATGGTGTGTTGTGATTGCCTGTGGTGTTTGATCTATGGTGTGTTGTGTTGCCCTGTGGTGTTTATTATGGTTGGTGTGTGTTGTTCTGTGGTTTGTTTGGTGTGGTGTGTGGCCTGGGGTGTTTTATTATGGTGTGTTGTGTTGGCCTGTGGTGTTTTAGTATGGTGTGGTGTGTGTGGCCTGTGGGTTTTAGTATGGTGTGGTGTGTGTGGCCTGTGGTTTAGTTGGTGTGGTGTGGTTGGCCCTGTGGTTTTATTATGGTGTGTGTGTGTTGGCCTGTGGTGTTTTACTTGGTGTGGTGGTGTGGCCTTGTATTGGTGTTTTATAGTATGGTGTGGTGTGGTTGGCGTGTTTTTAGTTATGGTGGGTGTGTTGGCCTGTGGTGTTTGTATGGTGTGGTGTGTTTGGCCCTGGGTGTGTTTTTATGGTTGGTGTGTGTGGCCTGTGTGTTTATTATGTGGGTGTGTGATTGGCCTGTGGTGTTTAGTATGGTGTGGTGTGTTTGGCTGTGTGGTTTTCTATGGTGGTGTGTGTTGGACCTGTGGTGTGTTTATTATGGTGGTGTGTGTGTGTTGGCATGTGGGTTGTTATATGGTGTGGTGTGTGTGTTGGCTGTGGTGTTGTGTTATGGTGTGGTGTGTTTTGGCTGTGGTGTTTATTGGTGTGGCTGTGTGTGGCTGTGTTTATTATGGTGTGGTGTGTGTTGGCCCTGTGGTGTTTTATTATGGTGTGGTGTGTGTTGGCCCTGTGGTGTTTTATTATGGTGTGGTGTGTGTTGGCCCTGTGGTGTTTTATTATGGTGTGGTGTGTGTTTTGCCCTGTGGTGTTTTATTATGGTGTGGTGTGTGTTTGTCACTGTGGTGTTGTTATGGTGTGGGTGTTGTTGGCCTGTGGTGTTTTATGGTTGGTGTGTGTGTTGGCCATGTGGTGTTTTTGTTGTGTGTGTGGTGTTGGCCTGTGGTGTTTTATTATGGTGTGGTGTGTGTTGGCCCTGTGGTGTTTTATAATGGTGTGGTGTAGTGTGTGTGTTTATCAGTGGTGGTCAGTGCTGTTTATGATGAGGGAGGACAATTTTGTTTTCATGAGCATGGCCTTATTTCTATTACTGCATGTTGGATGACTGTCTTCATTCCATTCTTCACTCTGTTCAATGTAACAGGATAGTTTAGGTACTACATGATAGACATTTTCCCTAAATATCATGAGGTTGCTAACTAGCCTACGAATGATAGATTAAACGTAGTCCAAGGTCGAGACAGATTGAGTGACAGACGGTGACACATGGACAGACATGACATTCATCCTCTTGACCTGTTGCTGCGTCTAGCTGATAGGGTGTATCATAGCCAAGTGCAAACGACAATTTCTATTGGCAATTAGTATGTTTTATCCCCGTTTTGTTCCGTTGGCTGTCCGTTTAAGGAACGTTCTTCAACGAATTGCGCATGATACACCCCTTATCACGCGTGAACACAGTTCACTTTAACCAGCCAGTGGAAATTCCTGTCTCGCATTACACACTCTCCTCCTCTACTTTCCCTTCGCTTGGACTTCATGAACAACCTCAGCTGTGTGTGACAGGCCATAGCTTCATAGCATCCTCTGTTTGATCCGGGTGTTTCAAGTAGGCTAAACTAGCTAGCTGCATTTCACAAAGTAAGTGAAACTGAAAGTGAAAAAAATTGACAATCTCTCTCTTTTAGCATCAACTGACTCCCCCATGCTGGTGCTGCGTTGCACAACAGCGTTTTAAATGGTTAACTGCTTCTCTGTTTCTGGCTCCAGGTATCACAGTTAATTCCCTTTCATTCAGTATCAGATATCTCTCATCAATCTAACTTGTTTGGCTTCAGTACCTGTCACTGTCCTTCAGTTGTTTATCAGTATTGTGACATGCTGTTTGACAACACAGTGTCACCACTTTCAAAAGTGTCCCACTACTTAACACAGTGTCACCACTATTTACACCGTGTCACCCTTAGTAACACTAATGTCACCACTACTTAACACGGTGACACCACTACTTAACACAGTGTCACACTACTAACACACAGTGCACACTACTTAACACAGTGTCACCACTACTTCAAAGTGTCACCACTTACGTACACAGTTCACATATTACACGTGACACACTACTTAACACCAGTTGACCACTACTTAACACAGTGTCACCACTACTTAACACAGTGTCACCACTACTTAACACAGTGCACCACTACTTAACAAAAGTGTCACCACTACTTAACACAGTGTCACCACTACTTAACACCAGTGTCACACTACTTAACACAGTGTCACCACTACTTAACACAGTGTCACCACTACTTAACACACAGTGTCACCACTACTTAAACACAGTGTCACCACTACTTAACACCAGTGTCACCACTACTTAACACAGTGTCACCACTACTTAACACAGTGTCACCACTACTTAACACAGTGTCACCACTACTTAACACAGTGTCACCACTACTTAACACAGTGTCACCACTACTTAACACAGTGTCACCACTACTTACAACAGTGTCACCACTACTTAACACAGTGTCACCACTACTTTAACCCCAGTGTCACCACTACTTAACACACAGTGTCACCACTACTTAACACACAGTGTCACCACTACTTAACCCCAGTGTCACCACTACTTAACACACAGTGTCACCACTACTTAAACACACAGTGTCACCACTACTTAACACAGTGTCACCACTACTTAACACAAGTGTCACCACTACTTAACACAGTGTCACCACTACTTAACACACAGTGTCACCACTACTTAACACACAGTGTCACCACTACTTAACACAGTGTCACCACTACTTAACACAGTGTCACCACTACTTAACAACAGTGTCACCACTACTTAACACACAGTGTCACCACTACTTAACACACAGTGTCACCACTACTTAACACAGTGTCACCACTACTTAACACACAGTGTCACCACTACTTAACACACAGTGTCACCACTACTTAACACAGTGTCACCACTACTTAACCACAGTGTCACCACTACTTAACACACAGTGTCACCACTACTTACACACAGTGTCACCACTACTTAACACAGTGTCACCACTACTTAACACACAGTGTCACACTACTTAACACACGTGTCACACTACTTAACACACAGTGTCACCACTACTTAACCACCAGTGTCACCACTACTTAACCAGTGTCACCACTACTTAACACAGTGTCACCACTACTTAACACACAGTGTCACCACTACTTAACACAGTGTCACCACTACTTAACACAGTGTCACCACTACTTAACACAGTGTCACCACTACTTAACATAGTGTTAATACAGAAGGGTTCTAGGCCTACTGTTCTGCAGCCCTTGTGTTTCTGAAGGTATTAAACCTGATTGGTTTAGATCCTGTTAATCCTGCAGGTATTAAACACGGTTGGCTTAGATCCAACCTGCTGTTTCTTTCTGTTTGTTAATCACAGCGATGAAAGGTTGCAGGATTAGAGCTGATCATATCTTTAATTAGAGATGGATTAAGTCAACACTGATCAGGAATTCTCAATGTTCTTTCTTCAAGCACCTTTTTACCTCCCTGAGAAAGGTAACCTGGACAGTCAGTAATGCAGGTGGAATGAAATACACAGGTTTGACTTTTGGAACATAGGTAAATGTTGTGATGAGAACAGTGCTTTCTGGCAGGTCAGGCGGTTGCTGGGTTTTAGTCATCCACGCCCCAGGATAAGGAATGTTGTGAAATACAAGGTTTGCCTGTCCTGTCTGTAGAAGGGCGAGAAAATTAACTTTCAACCTCAAAGGCCCCCTTTACTGTTCTCTAAGTGCATGGCTGCAAGGAGCAAGGAAAAGAGTCTGACTTTACTTTGTCAAAGGAAAGTCAGGATATCTCACCTGCCTCTAGTGGACTGTCTCTAGTGGACTGTCCTCTAGTGGACTGTCTCTAGTGGACTGTCTCTAGTGGACTGTCTCTAGTGGACTGTCTCTAGTGGACTGCGTCTAGTGGACTGCCTCTAGTGGACTGTCTCTAGTGGACTGTCTCTAGTGGACTGCCTCTAGTGGACTGTCTCTAGTGGACTGTCTCTAGTGGACTGTCTCTAGTGGACTGCCTCTAGTGGACTGTCTCTAGTGGAATGTCCCCTAGTGGAGACGCCTCTAGTGGACTGTCTCTAGTGGCTGTTTTCTAGTGGACTGTCTCTAGTGGACTGCCTCTAGTGGACTGCCTCTAGTGGACTGCCTCTAGTGGACTGCCTCTAGTGGACTGTCTCTAGTGGACTGTCTCTAGTGGACTGTCTCTAGTGGACTGCCTCTAGTGGACTGTCTCTAGTGGACTGTGTCTGTGGACTTGCTCTAGTGGACTGTCTCTAGTGGACTGTCTCTAGTGGACTGCTCTAGTGGACTGCCTCTAGTGGACTGTCTCTAGTGGACTGTCTCTAGTGGACTCTCTTCCACCTGCCTCTAGTGGACTGCCTCTAGTGGACTGCTCTAGTGGACTGTCTCTAGTGGACTGCCTCTAGTGGACTGTCTCTAGTGGACTGTCTCTAGTGGACTGTCTCTAGTGGACTGTCTCTAGTGGACTGCCTCTAGTGGACTTTCTCTAGTGGACTGTCTCTAGTGGACTGTCTCTAGTGGACTGCCTCTAGTGGACTGTCTCTAGTGGACTGTCTCTAGTGGACTATCTCACCTGCCTCTAGTGGACTGCCTCTAGTGGACTGTCTCTAGTGGACTGTCTCTAGTGGACTGCCTCTAGTGGACTGTCTCTAGTGGACTGTCTCTAGTGGACTGCCTCTAGTGGACTATCTCACCTGCCTCTAGTGGACTGCCTCTAGTGGACTGTCTCTAGTGGACTATCTCACCTGCCTCTAGTGGACTGCCTCTAGTGGACTGTCTCTAGTGGACTGTCTCTTGTGGACTGTCTCTAGTGGACTGTCTCTAGTGGACTGTCTCTAGTGGACTGTCTCTAGTGGACTGTCTCTAGTGGACTGCCTCTAGTGGACTGTCTCTAGTGGACTGCCTCTAGTGGACTGTCTCTAGTGGACTGTCTCTAGTGGACTGCCTCTAGTGGACTGTCTCTAGTGGACTGTCTCTAGTGGACTGTCTCTAGTGGACTGCCTCTAGTGGACTGCCTCTAGTGGACTGTCTCTAGTGGACTGTCTCTAGTGGACTGTCTCTAGTGGACTGCCTCTAGTGGACTTTCTCTAGTGGACTGTCTCTAGTGGACTGTCTCTAGTGGACTGCCTTAGTGGACTGTCCTCTAGTGGACTGTCTCTATGGACTGTCTCTAGTGGACTGTCTCTAGTGGACTGTCTCTAGTGGACTGTCTCTAGTGGACTATCTCCACCTGCTCTAGTGGACTGCTCTAGTGGACTGTCTCTAGTGGACTGTCTCTAGTGGACTGTCTCTATGGACTGCCTCTAGTGGACTGTCTCTAGTGGACTGTGTCTACTGGACTGTCTCTAGTGGACTGCCTCTAGTGGACTGTCTCTAGTGGACTGTCTCTAGTGGACTGTCTCTAGTGGACTGCCTCTAGTGGACTGCCTCTAGTGGACTGTCTCTAGTGGACTGTCTCTAGTGGACTGTCTCTAGTGGACTGCCTCTAGTGGATTCTCCTAGGGACTGTCTCTAGTGGACTGTCTCTAGTGGACTGCCTCTAGTGGACTGTCTCTAGTGGACTGTCTCTAGTGGACTGTCTCTAGTGGACTGTCTCTAGTGGACTGTCTCTAGTGGACTGTCTCTAGTGGACTATCTCACCTGCCTCAGTGGACTGCCTCTAGGGACTGTCTCTAGTGGACTGTCTCTAGTGGACTGTCTCTAGTGGCTGCCTCTAGGGGACTGTCTCTAGTGGACTGTCTCTAGTGGACTGTCTCTAGTGGACTGTCTCTAGTGGACTGTCTCTAGTGGACTGTCTCTAGTGGACTGAGTTGTGTTCTGCATGGTCATGAATTCCCATCTCCCTGCCTGATCTCCCTGCCTGCATCTGTGTATTAATAGACTTATTTATCAATTGACTTTAATAGCAAGCTGGTAGAGCTGTGGGCCATATGCTGGCCTGGCTGGTAGGGCTGTGGGCCATATGCTGGCCTGGCTGGTAGGGCTGTGGGCCATATGCTGGCCTGGCTGGTAGGGCTGTGGGCCATATGCTGGCCTGGCTTCAGATCAGTCAGGAGCTTACCTCCTTCTTACTCGCTGTCGCCACCTCGGGCTCTCCCTCTCCCCTAGCTCTCTCACTCCTCTCTCTCTCTCCTCCCTCTCTTTTTTTTCTCTCACCTCCTCTCCCCCTCTCTCTCCTCCCTCTCTTTCTCTCTCAAAGCCTCTCCCATTCGCTGCTCCCTCTCCTCCTCACCAAACTCCACAATCTCCTGCTCTTGTTCACGAACATCACCGTAGGAGTACCTCACCAATTCTCACCCCTCTCATTTCTCTCTCAAACCTGCCTCTTTCACGTCTCCTCCCTCTCTTTCTCTCTCAACCCTGTCCTCCCACCCCACCTCTCTTTCTCTCAAACTTCTTCCATACCCCGGGTCTTTGCTCTCTCACCTTTTTTTCTCTCACACCTCCTCTCTTCTGTGCTAAACCTCCTCTTTCTCTCTTCCCCCCTCTCTCAAACCCTCCCGTCCCCTCTTCCCTCTTTTCTCTCCACCTCCCTCCCTACTCCCTCTCTCTTTTTTCACACCTCCCCTTCTTCTCCTTCCCCCTCTCTTCCTTCCCACCTCTTCTCTCTACCTCCCCTCTTTCTCTCCCACCTCTTCTACCTCCCCCTCCCCTCTTTTTCCTCTCTCCATTCCCCGTCCTTTCTCTCCTTCCTTTACTCTCTGTCCCTCCCTGTTCTTTCTTCTCTCCCCCTTCACCCCCTCCCTTCAATGACCTCTCTCTCCTCTTTCTCCCTTGCGAGCATTCCGAACGAATTCCCCTTTCTCTTTTCCCCTTCGTTGCCCAAACATTGTTTCAGTAAACATCGCTCTGAAGGATACTTTGACAATTTCACTTCATTTCCCAAACAATCAACTTGATTAAAGATTAACACCAATACACTTTATCCAAGGAACTAATCTCTTGAACATTAAATGAAATTCCAAAATTGCGGAGACCTTTATAAAATAGGGCATTTTCCTCCGGATGACCACGTTACCAGAATGCCTAATCTGGAATAAATATCACTCTTCAAAGGTGACGATCCAAATAGGTACATAAGGTAGAATATCCACACCGCCTCTGCTTATTTGGGTAGTATTCTACACACTGGCTATTGTTTTAATGCCCCCAAACAAGACCACATTTGGTTGGTCCATTTCATGTGTTAGATTACTATATATACTTCTCCTTTATGCTATTAGTAAAAAGCAGTGTAATTAGTGACTAAAATGTAAAATGTACTGCTGTTCACAGCCAAGGCATTCCGACTGCCTCGATTTGCAGCATCAGAGGACAACTGTGATTATGGTGCCTGTCTTTCTTGGACTCTGTAATAGCCATATTGCTTATTTAGATTGGAACGACGGACATTGACCAGTAATAAAACCTAGTATTGGACGTGTTGTACAGCTCCTCATCCCCAATGCGATGGGGCAGTTGTAAATCATCTGACCAGGTAGCTGGATGGTTGTATCCCCTTAACCCTAACACGGGGGACCCATGGGGGGATTCCCCCCGGTTGGAAATTGCCCAGGGATTTGAAGGCATTTTGGAAAAGTCTTTAGAAGCAGGTTGGTGGCGACCCCAGGGCCATTGAAAAAAAATTTATTTAAAATTTTGCTCACAACTAGTATCGGATAAATTGTAAATCTAATGCTGCTTACGCCAAGGATTCAAACTGCTTCGATTTGAGGCATCAGAGGACACAGCTTGGGGATGATGTCCGTTTCTTGGACTCTTATAGCCATATTGCTTATTTAGTTGGAGGCGGACATTGACAGAATAAAACTAGTATGACTGTTGACAGTCCTAATGCACCTCACATGCGACTTACCCCCAGATACTGATCATCTAACCAAGGAATTGGTGTTTGATCCCCCAGATCTATATCATCTAGACACAGGGATTGGTGGTTGATCCCACAGAACTAGAATCATCTAGCACGGATTGGTGGTTTGATCCCACAGATACTAGAATCACTAGCACGGGATTGGTGGTTTGATCCCCACAGATACTAGAATCATCTAGGCCACAGGGATTGGTGGTTTGATCCCCACAGATACTAGAATCATCTAGCCACAGGGATTGGTGGTTTGATCCCCACAGATACTAGAATCATCTAGGCCACAGGGATTGGTGGAAGGCATTTTGGCAAAACAGTTTCTTCCCGCATTCATGTAATGATGGCACCGAAAGCAGGACACATTGAGCACACATTTGGCATGCCAAAGCTTGTTGTGCTAATTACATACGCCACCAACAAAGGTGATGGGATACAATTTTGGATTTTACTTTCCTGACCGGGACAGTCACTCACTACTGGAATATAAAGGAAAACCAGAAACCCTGGACATGTGAGTATATATATTATTAATGAGGTAGCAGAATATAATTAATTATAGGGTTAATAGATTGAAGTTGGTATTGATTGCAGATCTCCTCTTATGGGAGCCGGTAGCATTGCTAGTCTTTGCTCGCTAGCTAGTTAGCTAGTTAGCTAGCTAGCTAGTTCTTACCAGTGTCTGCATGTCGGCGTTTCAAGCGAGTTCAACCATAATTCCCCCCCCCCCCCGGGGAATGCTGTGCGATGACGTTGTGTCCCTAGATTAGCAATGTATGTGTGTGTAACTGTCAGTCAGTGTCATACAGGTTTCGATTGTATCAGAATAAAATGATACGATACCAAGGGCAGGTTCAACCCAAGGTAAAAGGCAGTAACTGCAGCCAAGGGCAGGTTCAACCCAAGGTAAAAGGCAGTAACTGCAGCCAAGGGCAGGTTCAACCAAGGTAAAAGGCAGTAACTGCAGCCAAGGGCAGGTGCAACCCAAGGTAAAAAGGCAGTAACTGCGCCAAGGGCAGGTTCAACCCAAGGTAAAAGGCAGCAACTGCAGCCAAGGGCAGGTTCAACCCAAGGTAAAAGGCAGTAACTGCAGCCAAGGCAGGTTCAACCCAAGGTAAAAGGCAGTAACTGCAGCCAAGGGCAGGTTCAAACCCAAGGGTAAAAGGCAGTAACTGCAGCCAAGGGCAGGTTCCAACCCAAGGTAAAAGGCAGTAACTGCAGCCAAGGGCAGGTTCAACCAAGGTAAAAGGCAGTAACTGCAGCCAAGGGCAGGTTCAAACCCAAGGTAAAAGGCAGTAACTGCAGCCAAGGGCAGGTTCAACCCAAGGTAAAAGGCAGTAACTGCAGCCAAGGGCAGGTTCAACCCAAGGTAAAAGGCAGTAACTGCAGCCAAGGGCAGGTTCAACCCAAGGTAAAAGGCAGTAACTGCAGCCAAGGGCAGGTTCAACCCAAGGTAAAAGGCAGTAACTGCAGCCAAGGGCAGGTTCAACCCAAGGTAAAAGGCAGTAACTGCAGCCAAGGGCAGGTTCAACCCAAGGTAAAAGGCAGTAACTGCAGCCAAGGGCAGGTTCAACCCAAGGTAAAAGGCAGTAACTGCAGCCAAGGGCAGGTTCAACCCAAGGTAAAAGGCAGTAACTGCAGCCAAGGGCAGGTTCAACCCAAGGTAAAAGGCAGTAACTGCAGCCAAGGGCAGGTTCAACCCAAGGTAAAAGGCAGTAACTGCAGCCAAGGGCAGGTTCAACCCAAGCTAAAAGGCAGTATGTTCAGTTAATGCCATTTACGTTGGTTTCACAGTAACTTTTTTACAGTTACTGCTAATATGACCCCCCCATTTTCTCCAAAACACAATACAATAGAAGCAGGATACTTGTCCACGTGATTAAGCATGTATTTAATGTAGCAAAAATGACATTAACTCATTTCTACCAAATGAGCAGTTACTGCCTTTTTGTTGATAGGGCAGCACAGTAGAGTAGAGGATAGTTCAGGTCAGTACTGTATATTATAGTGTACTCAACTCTAGTGTACTCTAGTGTACTCTACTGTGTACTGTACTGACTGTACTATACTGAACTGTACTCTTCTCTACTGTACTCTTCTCTACTGTACTGAAATATACTCTACTTTACTTTTCTTTTCTGTACTGTACTCAACTCTACTCTACAGTCATTCATTGAATCCGATGGCTCATTCATCACAAAACCCACTAATATTGCCAACTACTTCAAAGATGTTTTCTTTGGCAAGATTAGCAAATTTAGGCATGACATGCCAGCAACAAACGCTGACACTACACATCCAAGTATATCTGACCAAATGATGAAAGACAAGAATTGTAATTTTGAATTCCGTAAAGTGAGTGTGGAAGAGGTGAAAAAATGACTGTTGTCTATCAACAATGACAAGCCACCGGGGTCTGACAGCTTGGATGGAAAATTACTGAGGATAATAGCGGACGATATTGCCACTCCTATTTGTCATATCTTCAATCTAAGCCTACAAGAAAGTGTGTGCCCTCAGGCTTGGAGGGAAGCAAAAGTCATTCCGTTACCCAAGAATAGGAAAGCCCCTTTTACTGGCTCAAATAGCCGACCAATCAGCCTGTTACCAACCCTTTGTAAACTTTTGGAAAAAATAGTGTTTGACCAGATACAATACAATGCTATTTTACAGTGAACACATTGACAACAGACTTTCAGCACGCTTATTGGGAAGGGCATTCAACAAGCACAGCACTTACACAAATGACTGTGATTGGCTGAGAGAAAATTGATGATAAAAAGAGTTGTTGGAAGCTGTTTTGTTAGACTTCAGTGCGGCTTTGTGACATTATTAGATCATAGTCTGTTGCTAGAAAAAACGTATGTGTTATGGCTTTACACCCCCTGCTATATGTGGATAAAGGTTACCTGTCTAACAGAACACTAAGGGGTTGTTCTCTAATGGAAGCCTCTCCAACAAAATCCAGGTAGAATCAGGAATTCCCCAGGGCAGCTGTCTAGGCCCCTTACTTTTTTCAATCTTTACTAATGACCTGCCACTACAGTTTACCCCCCTTTACCTCTCACTGTGGCCTTACAGTTTACCCCCCTTTACCTCTCACTGTGCCCTTACAGTTTACCTCCCTTTACCTCTCACTGTGGCCTTACAGTTTACCCCCTTTTTCCTCTCCTTGTGCCCTACAGTTTACCCCCCCCTTACCTCTCACGTTTCCCCTACATTTTACCCCCTTTACCTCTCACTGTGGCCTTACAGTTTACCCCCCTTTACCTCTCACTGTGCCCCTCCAGTTTACCCCCCTTTACCTCTCACTGTGCCCCTACAGTTTACCCCCCTTTACCTCTCACTGTGCCCCTACAGTTTACCCCCCCCCTTTACCTCTCACGTGCCCCTACAGTTACCCCCTTTACCTCTCACTGGCCCCTACAGTTACCCCCTTTACCTCCCCTGTGCCTACAGTTCCCCTTTACCTCTCACTGTGGCCCCCACAGTTTTACCCCCCTTTACCTTTACTGTGCCCTAGTTTAACCCCCTTTACCTCCCCTGTGGCCTACTTTACCCCCCTTTACCTCTCACTGTGGCCTTACAGTTTACCCCCCTTTACCTCTCACTGTGGCCTTACAGTTTACCCCCCTTTACCTCTCACTGTGGCCCTTACAGTTTACCCCCCTTTACCTCTCACTGTGGGACTACAGTTTACCCCCCTTTACCTCTCACTGTGCCCCTACAGTTTACCCCCCTTTACCTCTCACTGTGCCCCTTACAGTTTACCCCCCTTTACCTCTCACTGTGGCCTTACAGTTTACCCCCCTTTACCTCTCACTGTGGCCCTACAGTTTACCCTCCTTTTAACTCTCACTGTGCCCCTACAGTTTAAACCCCCCTTTAAACCCCTCACTGTGGGCCCCCACAGTTACCCCCTTTACCTCTCACTGTGCCCTCTCCAGTTTAAACCCCCTTTACCTCTCACTGTGGCCTTACAGTTTACCCCCCTTTACCTCTCACTGTGGCCTTACAGTTTACCCCCCTTTACCTCCACGTGGCCTTACAGTTTTTCCCCCCTTTACCTCTCACTTGTGGCCTTACAGTTACCCCCTTACCTCTCACTGTGGCTAAGTTTACCCCCCTTACCTACTGGGGCCTTACAGTTTCCCCCCCTTTACCTCTCACTGTGCCTTACAGTTTACCCCCCTTTACCTCTCACTGTGGCCCTACAGTTTACCCCCCTTTACCTCTCACTGTGGCCTTACAGTTTACCCCCCTTTACCTCTCACTGTGCCCTTACAGTTTACCCCCCTTTACCTCTCACTGTGGCCTTACAGTTTACCCCCCTTTACCTCTCACTGTGGGCCCTTTAAATTTACCCCTTTACTTCACTGTGGCCTTACAGTTTACCCCCCCTTTACCTTCACTGGGCCCATTACCCCCCTTTACCTCTCACTGTGGCCTTACAGTTTTCCCCCACCTTTCACCCACCCCCCCTTTACCTCTCCCCTGTGGCCTTACGTTTACCCCCTTTACCTCCTCACTGGCCCTACAGTTTACCCCCCTTTACCTCTCACTGTGGGGCCCTCCCGTTTTACCCCCCTTTACCTCTCACTGTGGCCCCTTTCAGTTTACCCCCCTTACCTCTCACTGTGGCCTTACAGTTTACCCCCCTTTACCTCTCACTGTGGCCCTACAGTTTACCCCCCTTTACCTCTCACTGTGGCTTACAGTTTACCCCCCTTTACCTCTCACTGTGGCCTTACAGTTTACCCCCCTTTACCTCTCACGGCCCCCAGTTACCCCCCTTTACCTCTCACTGTGCCTTTCAGGGTTTTCCCCCCTTACCTCTCACTGTGGCCTTACAGTTTACCCCCCTTTAACCTCTCACTGTGGCCCTACATTTACCCCCCCTTTACCTCTCACTGTGCCCCCCCAGTTTACCCCCCTTTACCTCTCCACTGTGGCCTTACGTTTACTCCCTTTTCCCTCACGTGCCTTACATTACCCCCCCTTTTCCTCTCCAACTGTGGCCCTCAGTTTACCCCCCTTTACCTCTCACTGTGCCTACAGTTTACCCCCTTTACCTCTCACTGTGGCCTACAGTTTACCCCCCCCTTTACCTCTCACTGTGGCCCTACAGTTACCCCCCCCCTTTACCTCTCACTGTGGCCCCCCCAGTTTACCCCCCTTTACCTCTCACTGGGCCTTACAGTTTAACCCCCCCTTTAAACCCCTCACTGTGGCCTTACAGTTTAACCCCCTTTACCCTCCTTTCCCAGTTTCCCCACCTCACTGTTTCCCTCAGTTTTCCTCCCCTTACCTCTTTCCTGTGGCCTACAGTTAACC
Organism: Coregonus sp. 'balchen'; assembly: GCA_902810595.1. NCBI lineage: Eukaryota > Metazoa > Chordata > Actinopteri > Salmoniformes > Salmonidae > Coregonus > Coregonus sp. 'balchen'. Next base: position 24,566,147 of record LR778256.1, read on the forward strand.
CCCCTTTACCTCCCCCTCGTGGCCTTACAGTTTTCCCCCCTTTACCCTTCTCCCACCTTGGCCTTACAGTTTCTCCCCCCCTCTTACCCCCACTTCCCCTCCCCTTACCCCCCTTTCCTCTACTGTGGTACAGGGTTACCCCTTTACTCCTCCCCCGTGCCTACCGTTTCACCCTTTACCCTCAGGTGGCCCTACAGTTTCCCCCCTTAACCTTCACTGGGCCCGATTTACAACTTTTAACCTCCAGGGGAAGGTTACCACTTTTTTCAGTGGTTTTTTTAGGGTCTTTACCTAAAATTACCCCTAGGTTACAGGGAAATTAATTCCTGCGGGAAAAGTACTCTACCCCCGTTCCCGTTTATCCTCCAAAAAATGCCCCTGCAGTTTAATAAATGTATTTTAATCCCTCCTTGGGGTCCTACCTTCCTTTTTTAACGTTCCCCCCTTAAAAGTGTACTCTTACCGCAGTAATCATTATTTTAGAGGTCCCGCCAGGGAAAGTAACTCTAGCAGTAATCAGGTATTAAAGGTCCCCAGGGAAGAGTGACTCTAGCAGTAATCAGTATTTTAAGGTTCCTCGGAGAAGAAAAAGTGACTCTAGCAAATAATCAGGATTTAAAAGGTCCTGCCAGGAGAAGAGTGACTCTAGCAAATCAGGGGTATTTTAGAGGTCCCTAGGGAGAAGAGTGACTCTAGCAGTAATCAGGTATTTTAAGAGGTCCTGCCAGGAAGAGTGACTCTCCATAATCAGGTATTTTAAGAGTCTGCCAGGAGAAAGGACTCTAAGCAGTAATCAGGTATTTAGAGTTCCTCTAGAGAAGAGGGACCCAGCAGTATCAGGTATTTTAGAGGTCCTGCCAGGGGAAGAGTGACTTAGCAGTAATCAGGTATTTTAGAGGTCCTGCCAGGAGAAGAGTGACTCTAGCAGTAATCAGGTATTTTAGAGGTCCTGGCAGGAGAAGAGTGGACTCTAGCAGTAATCAGGTATTTTAGAGGTTCCTGCCAGGGAAGAGTGACTCTAGCAGTAATCAGGTATTTTAGAGGTCCTGCCAGGAGAAGAGTGACTCTTTGCAGTAATCAGGTATTTTAGAGGTCCTAGACAGGGAAAGAGTGACTCTAGCAGTAATCAGGTATTTTAGAGGTCCTGCCAGGAGAAGAGTGACTCTAGCAGTAATCAGGTATTTTAGAGGTCCTGCCAGGAGAAGAGTGACCTAGCAAGTAATCAGGTATTTTAGAGGTCCTGCCCGGAGAAGATGGGCTTAGCAGTAAATCAGTATTTTAGAGGTCACTGCAGGAGAGAGTGACTCTAGCAGTAATCAGGTATTTTAGAGGTCCTGCAGGAGAAGAGTGACCTAGCATAATCAGGGATTTTTAGAGGTCCTGCCAGGGGGAAAAAGTGGGCCCAGCAAATCAGGTATTTAGAGGTCCTGCCAAGGAGAAGAGTGACTCTAGCAGTAATAGGTATTTTAGAGGTCCTCCAGGGGAGAGTGCTCTAGCAGAATCAGGTATTTTAGAGGGCCTCCGAGAAGAGTGACTACAGTAAACAGGTATTTAGAGGTCCCGGGGGAGTGACTCTAGCAGTAATCAGTTTTTAAGTCCTGGGCCCGGGGAAAGAGTGCTACAGTAATCAGGTATTTTAGAGTCCTCGCCAGGAGAAGTGACCCCTAGCAGTAATAGGTATTTTAGAGGTTTCCCACCAGGAGAAGAGGACTCTAGCAGTAATAGTATTTTGAGCGCCACTAGGAAAAAGGTGACCTAGCAGTAATCGGTATTTAGGGTCCTGCCAGGAGAAAGGGACCTAGCAGTAATCCGGTTTTTTTTAGGGTCCTCAGGAAAGAATGACTCTGCATAATCAGGGTTTTTTAGAGCCCTAGGAGAAGATTCTCTAGCAGTATCGGTATTTAGAGGTCCTGCCAGGAGAAGAGTGACTCTAAAAAGTAATCCCGTATTTTAGAGGTCCTGCCAGGAGAAGGAGTGACTCTAGAGCAGTAATCAGGTTTTTAGAGCCCTGCAGGAGAAAAGTGACTTACAGTAATCAGTATTTTAGAGGCCGCCGAGAAGAGTGACTCTAGCAGTAATCAGGTATTTTAGAGGGCCTCAGGAAAATGACTCTAGCAGTAATCATTTTTTAGAGGTCCTGCAGGAGAAAGAGCTCTAAAAGCATAATCAGGTATTTAGAGGCCTGCCAGGGGAAGAGGGACTCTAGCAGTAATCAGGTTTTTAGAGGTCCTGCCAGGAGAAGAGTGACTCTAGCAGTAATCAGGTATTTTAGAGGTCCTGCCAGGAGAAGAGTGACTCTAGCAGTAATCAGGTATTTTAGAGGTCCTGCCAGGAGAAGAGTGACTCTAGCAGTAATCAGGTATTTTAGAGGTCCTGCCAGGAGAAGAGTGACTCTAGCAGTAATCAGGTATTTTAGAGGTCCTGCCAGGAGAAGAGTGACTCTAGCAGTAATCAGGTATTTTAGAGGTCCTGCCAGGAGAAGAGTGACTCTAGCAGTAATCAGGGATTTTGAGGTCCTGCCAGGGAAAGTGACTCTAGCAGTAATCAGGTTTTTTAGAGGGGCCTGCCAGGAGAAGAGTGAACTAGCAGTAATCAGGTATTTTAGAGGTCCTGCCAGGAGAAGAGTGACTCTGCAGTAATCAGGTATTTTAAAAGGTCCTGGCCCGGAGAAGAGTGACTCTAGCAGTAATCAGGTATTTTAGAGGTCCTGCCAGGAGAAGAGTGACTTTTAGCATAATCGGTATTTTAGAGGTCCTGCCAGGGAAGAGTGACTCTAGCAGTAATCAGGTATTTTAAAAGGGTCTGCAGGAGAAGAGTGACTCTAAACAGTAATCAGGTATTTTAGAGGTCCTGCCAGGAGAAGAGTACTCTAGCAGTAATCAGGTATTTTAGAGGTCCTGCCAGGAGAAGAGTGACTCTAGCAGTAATCAGGTATTTAGAGGCCTGCCAGGAGAAGAGTGACTCTAGCAGTAAATCAGGTTTTTAGAGGTCTGCCAGGGGAAGAGTGACCTAGCAGTTTAAAAAAGGTATTTTTGAGGTCCTGCCCGGAGAAGAGTTACTCTAGCAGTAATCAGGTATTTTTTTGGGGGTCCTGCCAGGAGAAGAGTGACTCTAGCAGTAATCAGGTATTTTAGAGGTCCTGCCAGGAGAAGAGTGACTCAGCAGAATGGTATTTTAGAGGTCCTGCAGGAGAAGAGTGACTCTAGCAGTAATCAGGTATTTTAGAGGTCTGCCAGGAGAAGAGTGACTCTAGCAGTTAATCAGTTATTTAGAGGTCCTGCCAGGAGAAGAGTGACTCTAGCAGTAATAGGTATTTTAGAGGTCCTGCCAGGAGAAGAGTGACTCTAGCAGTAATCAGGTATTTTAGAGGTCCGGCCAGGAGAAGAGTGACTCCACAGTAATCAGGTATTTTAGAGGTCCTGCCAGGAGAAGAGTGACTCTAGCAGTAATCAGGTATTTAGAGGTCCTGCCAGGAGAAAAGTGACTTAGCAGTAATCAGGATTTAGAGGTCCTGCCAGGAAGAAGGTGACTCTAGCAGTAAAACAGGTTTTTTTAGAGGTCCTGCCAGGAGAAGAGTGACTCTAGCAGTAATCAGGTATTTTTAGAGGTCCTGCCAGGAGAAGAGTGAAATCAGCAGTTAATCAGGTATTTTAGAGGTCCTGCCAGGAGAAGAGTGGACTTAGCAGGGAATCAGGTATTTTAGAGGTCCTGCCAGGAGAAGAGTGACTCTAGCAGTAATCAGGTATTTTAGAGGTCCTCCAGGAGAAAGTGACTCTAGCAGTAATCAGGTATTTTAGAGGTCCTGACCAGGAGAAAGTGACTCTACAGTAATCAGGATTTTAGAGGTCCTCCCAGGAAAGAGTGACTCTAGCAGTAATCAGGTATTTTAGAGGGGCCTGCCAGGAGAAGAGTGACTCTAGCAGTAAACAGGGTATTTTAGAGGTCCCTGCCAGGAGAAGAGTGACTCTAGCAGTAATCAGGTATTTTAGAGGTCCTGCCAGGAGAAGAGTGACTCTAGCAGTAATCAGGTATTTTAGAGGTCCTGCAGAGAAAAAGACCTAGCAGTAACAGGTATTTAGAGGTCCTGCAAGGAGAAGAGTGGACTCTAGCAGTAATCAGGTATTTTAGAGGTCTGCCAGGAGAAGAGTGACTCTAGCAGTAATCAGGTATTTTAGAGGTTTCCCGCCAGGAGAAGGTGACTCTAGCAGTAATCAGGTATTTTAGAGGTCCTCCAGGAGAAGAGTGACTCTAGCAGTAATCAGGTTTTTTTGAGGTCCTGCCAGGGGAAGAGTGACTTAGCAGTAATCAGGTATTTAGAGGTCCCGCCAGAGAGAGGGCTCTAGCATATCAGGTTTTTAGAGAGTCCTCCAGAGAAGAGTGACCCAGCAGTAATTCGGTATTTTTATAGTCCCCGCAGAGAATGACTCTAGCAGTAATCAGGTATTTTAGAGGTCCTGCCAGGAGAAGTGACTCTGCAGTAATCAAGTATTTTAGAGTTCCTAGAGATGACCTGCATTCGTATTTTATAAACTCTCCAGGAGTGTACTTTTCCTTAACAATTTTATCCCTTCCTGGTGCTCTCCTCCTTTTGATTTTCCCCAGGAGAAAGGGGGTCTCTCAACAATTTTTTCATTTCCCTTTTAATTTTCCCCCAGTAGAAGGTACCCCCTCCGAACAATTTTAATCCTCTCTCCCTCGCTCTCTCTCTTCTCCACCCCTTTTCTACATAAGTGTCACCCTTCTCTCTGGAACACACTTTTATCCCTCCTCCCTGCCTTCCTCCTTCCTCCTCCACTCCCTTCTCTCACAGTAGAGTGTCACCCTTCTCTCTGGAACACACTTTTATCCCTCTCTCCCTCGCCTCTCCTCCTTCCTCCTCCACCCCTTCTCTCACAGTAGAGGTCACCCTTTCTCTGGAACACACTTTTATCCCTCTCTCCCTCGCTCTCTTTCCTTCCTCTCCAATCCCTTTTCTCACAGTAGAGTGTCACCTTCTCCTCTGGAAAACACTTTTATCCCTCTCCCTGCTCTCCTCCTCCCCTCCCCCCTTCTCTCACAGTAGAGTTCCACCCTTCTTCCTGGAACCACTTTTAATCCCTCTCTCCATCCGCCTCTCCTCCTTCCTCCTCCACCCCCTTCTCTCACAGTAGAGTGTCACCCTTCTCTCTGGAACACACTTTTATCCCTCTCTCCCTCGCCTCTCCTCCTTCCTCCTCCACTCCCTTCTCTCACAGTAGAGTGTCACCCTTCTCTCTGGAACACACTTTTATCCCTCTCTCCCTCGCCTCTCCTCCTTCCTCCTCCACCCCCTTCTCTCACAGTAGAGTGTCACCTTCTCTCTGGAACACACTTTTTCCCTCTCTCCCTGCCTCTCCTCCTTCCCCCCCATCCCTTCCCCTCACAGTAGAGTGTCACCCTTCTCTCTGGAACAACTTTTATCCCTCTCTCCCTCGCCTCTCCTCCTTTCCTCTCTCCCAAACCCCCTTCTCCACATGTAGAGTTCACCCTTCTCCCCGGGAACAAACCCCTTTTATCCCTCTCTCCTCTCCTCCTCCTCCTTCCTCCTCACTCCCTTCTCTCACAGTAGAGTGGGCACCCTTCTCTCTGGAAAAACACTTTATCCCTCTTCCCCGCCTTCCTCCTTCCTCCCCTCCACTCCTTCTCTCACAGTAGATTGTCACCCTTCTCTCTGGAAAACACTTTATTATCCCTCTCTCCCCTCGCCTCTCTCCTCCCTTCCCTCCTCCACTCCTTCTCCACAGTAGATTTCACCTTTTCTTGGAACACACTTGTTACCCTCCCCCCTCGGCCTTCCTCCTTCCTCCTCCACTCCTTCTCACAGTGAGGGCACCCTTCTCTCTGGAAAACTTTTATCCCTCTCTCCCTGCTCTTCCTCCTTCCCCCTCCCCTCCCTTCTCCACATAAGTGTCACCCTCTCTCTGGGAACACCCTTTTCCCTCTCTCCCTCGCCTCCCCCCTTTCCTCTCAACTCCCTTCGTCCAGTAAGTGTCACCTCTCTCTGGAAAACACATCCTTGGCCCCTTTGGCCCGCTTCTCCTATTTAAAAAGAGGAGCGGAAACAACTTAACAATCGGCTTCCCTTTTACAAAACCCTTTACTAGGGTTACCCCCGGAACAAAAAATTTTTTTTCCCCCCCCCCCCTTGGGCCCCCCCCCCCCCCCCCAAAAAGAAGGGAGGAACAACCCCCTTTTTTTTTAAAAACCCCAAAGGAAGGGGCCCGGCCTTTCTTCCCCTTCTCCTCTTCTCCCCTTCCTCCCACCCCCTTTCTCCTTCCCTTCCCTCTCTCTCCCCCATCCTCTCCTCTCCCTTCCTCTTTCCAGATATTAAGTTTGGAATGCAGGCTTCATTTTTTTTTCGTTACAGGGGGGTTAAAAAGGGAGGTGAATCCAGTGAAAGGTTTTTTTTCTTTCCCCTTCTTTCTCCTCTCCTCTCCCTCCTCACCCCCCCCCCCCCACACCTTCCCCTGTCCCCCTCCTCCCTCCCCCCCTAAAAAATTTCTTGGCTCTTCCACCAGAGGGTTGAAGCCGGAATGAGGTAATGCGGGCCATGGACCTTTTCAATACATGGGAGGAGAAAAGGAGGAGAGGGGAGAGAATAATTAATAGTAAAATTTAAATTCCGCCTCCTTGCTATATAAACCCAAACACCACTTCACTTCCCAAAGGCAAGGCTATCCCCCTCCCTGGAGACAAAATTTGACCCCAATAACTACCGTGGGATATGCATCAACAGCAACCTTGGGAAAATCCTCTGCATTATCATTAACAGCAGACTAGTTCATTTCCTCAGTGAAAACAATGTACTGAGCAAATGTCAAATTGCCTTTTTACCAAATTACCGTACGACAGACCACGTATTCACCCTGCACACCCTATTTGACAAACAAAACAAAACAAAACAAAGGCAAAGTCTTCTCATGCTTTGTTGATTTCAAAAAACCTTTTGACTCAATTTGGCATGAGGGTCTGCTATACAAATTGATGGAACGTGGTGTTGGGGGAAAAACATATGACATTATAAAATCCATGTACACAAACTAGTGTGCGGTTAAAATTGGCAAAAAACACACACATTTCTTTCCACAGGGCCGTGGGGTGAGACAGGGATGCAGCTTAAGCCCCAACATATATATCAACGAATTGGCGAGGGCACTAGAACAGTCTGCAGCACCCGGCCTCACCCTACTAGAATCTGAAGTCAAATGTCTACTGTTTGCTGATGATCTGGTGCTTCTGTCCCCAACCAAGGAGGGCCTACAGCAGCACCTAGATATTCTGCACAGATTCTGTCAGACCTGGGCCCTGACAGTAAATCTCAGTAAGACAAAAATAATGGTGTTCCAAAAAAGGTCCAGTTGCCAGGAGCACAAATACAAATTTCATCTAGACACCGTTGCCCTAGAGCACACAAAAAACTATACATCCCTCGGCCTAAACATCAGCGCCACAGGTAACTTCCACAAAGCTGTGAACGGATCTGAGAGACAAGGCAAGAAGGGCCTTCTATGCCATCAAAAGGAACATAAAATTCGACATACCCTCTGACATCTCCAGTCTTTACCAGCGTCTACAGTGAAGTGTGCCTGTCCTCTGACATCTCCAGTCTTTACCAGCGTCTACAGTGAAGTGTGCCTGTCCTCTGACATCTCCAACTCCTCAACAGAGTTAAACACTACAGACAGACAGTGAGACAAAGTGGGAGAAAACTCCTGAAGTGTGTGTAGTTTGGTCCAGGCTTGCTGTAATGCAGTCTGGATACGTGGAGTGGATAGTGAGGTGTTGGGACACTCTGAACCCGTTATAATATAATAATACTTTTAGTGATAAAAAAATAAGAAGAAAAATGTTTATTTTCAATTTACAATCTGTAGAAACAATGAGAATAGAAGGGTTTAGAACTTTTGTAAAACATCACAGTACAGTTGAAAAATATATGGCAAATAGAAATCCAATATGGATGGTGTTAAGAGATAGATGGGAGGTGTTGAATGGAGCTGAAGGATGGGACTAATAACAAATAACAACAAGATAACTAATGTAAAGCATACGGTGTCCATAATAAGTATATAGGTTATAGGTTGAGAGCTTTTGGGAAAGAGCACAGTTAGAAAGATATGGCATATAGAAGCAAACCGGATGGACATCATGAAAATGATCGGAGAGGTTGAGGGTAGAGGAAGTTCAGGAGTAAAAACAAACAAAATATAATTATTGTAAAATTGACTGTGTCCATAAAATGTGTAAGCTGGAAGTAGAGGCCTAAGCGTTGTTGTTCACTAGTTTACTCCAATTAGGGAAGGGATGGTGGGGTTGGAAAGTATAAAAGGGAAATATATTTAAAAAAAGGAATGTATTTATATGTATGTATATGTATGTATGTGTATATTTATGTGTATATATGTATGTATATATACACTACCGTTCAAAAGTTTGGGGTCACTTAGAAATGTCCTTGGTTTCGAAAGAAAAGCTATTTTTTTGTCCATTAAAATAACATCAAATTGATCAGAAAAACAGTGTAGACATTGTTAATGTTGTAAATGGCTATTGTAGCTGGAAATGGCTGATTTTTAATGGAATATCTACATAGGCGTACAGAGGCCCATTATCAGCAACCATCGGTCCTGTGTTCCAATGGCACGTTGTGTTTGCTAATCCAAGTTTATAATTTTAAAGGCTAATTGAGCATTAGAAAACCCTTTTGAAATTATGTTAGCACAGCTGAAAACTGTTGTGCTTTTTAAAGAAGCAATAAAACTGGCCTTCTTGAGAGTGGTTGAGTATCTGGAGCATCAGCAATTGTGGGTTCGATTACAGGATCAAAATGGCCAGAAACCAATAACTTTCTTCTAAAACTCGTCAGTCTATTCTTGTTCTGAGAAATGAAGGCTATTCCATGCGAGAATTTGCCAAGAAACTGAAGATCTCGTACAACGCTGTGTACTACTCCCTTCACAGAACAGCGCAAACTGTCTCTAACCAGAATAGAAAGAGGAGTGGGAGGCCCCGGTGCACAACTGAGCGAGAGGACAAATGCATTAGAGTGTCTAGTTTGAGAAACAGACGCCTCACAGGTCCTCAACTGGCAGCTTCATTAAATAGTACCCGCAAAACACCAGTCTCAACGTCAACAGTGAAGAGGCGACTCCGGGAACACAGAGTCATGATCCTGCTTCTCCTTCCTTCATTCCTTCATGTTTCCCCTTCAGTCATGGAGTGGTCCCCTCATCGCTCCTCTGTTCCTGTTGCTCCTGTCCTGGTTCTGTGATCTGGTTACTGAGTGAGTCTTTTCAGAGGAACTTCCCACTCCTCAGTAACTGATGGAGAGAAGAGGGCAGAACAGGAGCAGGGAGACGGTGGGAGAATGTTAAACTGTTCCTAACACACCTCCTTCCTAACACACTCCTTCTGTTTCTCTCCCACACACCACACCACCCACACACAAACACACCACAAAACAACACACACCACACCACACACACACACACACACACACCACACACACAACAAACCCCACACACACCCAAAACCACACACCACACACACCACACCAAGCTTGTGGGTGGCATCTTTCCAAATCTTTGCAGTACAAAGCTGCTCTAGAAAACTCTGTCTGAAGGAGTCTGAGGTCAGGATTACTTTTGGGTTTGGGAGGGATCTCTACTATTGGGTGTGGGGGGGATCTCTACTATTGGCTGTGGGAGGGATCTCTACTATTGGCTGGGGGAGGGATCTCTAATATTGGCTGTGGAGGGATCTCTACTATGGCTGGGGAGGGATCTCTACTATTGGCCCGTGGGAGGGATCTCTACTATTGGCTGTGGGAGGGATCTCTACTATTGGCTGTGGAGGGGTCTCTACTATTGGCTGTGGGAGGGATCTCTACTTTGGCTGGGGGAGGGATCTCTACTATTGTCTGTGGGAGGGATCTCTACTATTGGCTGTGGGAGGGATCTCCTACTATTGGCTGTGGGAGGGATCTCTACTATTGGCTGTGGGAGGGATCTCTACTATTGGCTGTGGGAGGGATCTCTACTATTGGCTGGGGGAGGGATCTCTACTATTGGCTGTGGGAGGGATCTCTACTATTGCTGTGGGAGGTATCTCTACTATTGGCTGGGGGAGGGATCTCTACTATTGGCTGGGGGAGGGATCTCTACTATTGGCTGTGGGAGGGATCTCTACTATTGGCTGTGGGAGGGATCTCTACTATTGGCTGGGGGAGGGATCTCTACTATTGGCTGGGGGAGGGATCTCTACTATTGGCTGTGGGAGGGATCTCTACTATTGGCTGGGGGAGGGATCTCTACTATTGTGCTGTGGGATGGATCTCTACTATTGGCTGTGGGAGGGATCTCTACTATTGGCCTGTGGGAGGGATCTCTACTATGGCTTGGGAGGGATCTCACTAGTGCTTGGGAGGGATCTCTACTATTGGCTGGGGAGGGATCTCTACTATTGGCTGTGGGAGGGATCTCTACTATTGGCTGGGGGAGGGATCTCTACTATTGGCTGGGGGAGGGATCTCTACTATTGGCTGTGGGGAGGGATCTCTACTATTGGCTGTGGGAGGGATCTCTACTATTGGCTGGGGAGGGATCTCTACTATTGGCTGGGGGAGGGATCTCTACTATTGGCTGTGGGAGGGATCTCTACTATGGCTGGGGGAGGATCTCTACTATTGGCTGTGGGGAGGGATCTCTACTATTGGCTGTGGGAGGGATCTCTATCTAATTGGCTTGGGGGAGGATCTCTACTATTGGCTTGGGGAGGGATCTCTACTATTGGCTGTGGGAGGGATCTCTACTATTGGCTGTGGAGGGATCTCTACTATTGGCTGTGGGAGGGATCTCTACTATTGGCTGTGGGAGGGATCTCTACTAATTGGCTGTGGGAGGGATCTCTACTATTGGCTGGGGAGGGATCTCTACTATTGGCTGTGGGAGGGATCTCTACTATTGGCTGTGGGAGGGATCTCTACTATTGGCTGGGGGAGGGATCTCTACTATTGGCTGGGAGGGATCTCTACATTGGCTGGGGAGGGATCCTTCTACTATTGGCTGTGGGAGGATCTTTTATATTGGGTGGGGGAGGGATCTCTACTATTGGCTGGGGAGGGGTCTCTACTATTGGCTGTGGGAGGGGTCTCTACTATTGGCTGGGGAGGGGTCTCTACTATTGGCTGGGGGAGGGATCTCTACTATTGGCTGTGGGAGGGATTTTCTACTATTGGCTGTGGGAGGGATCTCTACTATTGGCTGTGGGAGGGATCTCTACTATTTGGGTGTGAGGGATCTCTACTATTGGCTGTGGGAGGGATCTTACTATTTGGGTGGGGGGATCTCTACTATTGCTGTGGGAGGGATCTCTACATTGGCTGTGGGAGGGATCCTACTATTGGCTGTGGAGGGTCTCTACTATTGGCTGTGGGAGGGATCTCTACTATTGGCTGTGGGGGGGATCTCTAAATATTGGCTGTGGGAGGGATCTCTACTATTGGCTGTGGGAGGGATCTCTACTATTGGCTGTGGGGAGGGGTCTCTACTATTGGCTGTGGGAGGGGTCTCTACTATTGGCTGTGGGAGGGATCTCTACTATTGGCTGTTTCCCTCATTAGATCTGTCAATTGATCGTCATATAGATCCCTCATATAGCCCACTGCAACTGCAGAGATATTCCACTCCGTTTAAAAGAGGAGGGAAGGCAGGGCTGAGATTAGCAGGTAGGGAACACGCTACACAGTAATTCCCCTTTCGCACTGGGCCCCACACACACACAACCCCACCACACACACCCCCAAAACCACACACACCCACACACACACACAGACCACACACACACCCAGACAGACACACACACACACACAACACACACCCACACACACCCCCACACACACACACCACCACACACACCACACACACCACACACACACACACAGACACACCACACACACACACACACACACACCACAACACACCCACACACACACACACACACACACACACACACACACACACACACACACAGATTAACGTTGTCTGCTGAACGGAGCACAATACCATGACAGATCCTCATTCCAGGGGAGCCAAGCAAGGCCTCCTCTTCTCTAATAGAGACACAGTATATATACAGTATATAGACTACTATAATAGAGACACAGTATATATACAGTATATATACTACTATAATAGAGACACAGTATATATACAGTATATAGACTACTATAATATAGACACAGTATATATACAGTATATAGACTACTATAATAGAGACACAGTATATATACAGTATATATACTACTATAATAGAGACACAGTATATATACCACTATAATAGAGACACAGTATATAGACTACTATAATAGACACAGTATATATACAGTATATAGACTACTATAATAGAGACACAGTATATATACAGTATATAGACTACTATAATAGAGACACAGTATATATACAGTATATAGACTACTATAATAGAGACACAGTATATATACAGTATATATACTACTATAATAGAGACTACAGTATATATACAGTAGATAGACTACTATAATATAGACACAGTATATATACAGTATATAGACTACATAAATCGAGACACAGTATATATACAGTATATACTACTATAATAAGACACAGTATATATACCCTATAATAGAGACACAGTATATAGACTACTATAATAGACACAGTATATATACAGTATATAGACTACTATAATAGAGACACAGTATATATACAGTATATATACTACTATAATAGAGACACAGTATATATACAGTATATAGACTACTATAATATAGACACAGTATATATACAGTATATAGACTACTATAATAGAGACACAGTATATATACAGTATATATACTACTACTAATAGAGACACAGTATATATTACCACTATAATAGAGACACAGTAAACTAGAGACTAAACTATAATAGACACAGTAATTATACATATATAGACTACTATAATAGAGACACAGTATATATACAGTATATATACTACTATAATAGAGACACAGTAATAATACAGTATATAGACTACTATAATATAGACACAGTATATATACAGTATATAGACTACTATAATAGAGACACAGTATATACAGTATATAACTACTATAAAGAGACACAGTATCTATGACAGTATATAGACTACTAAGAGAGGACACAGTATATATACAGTATATAGGACTACTATAATAGAGACACAGTATATATACAGTGTATAGACTACTATAATAGAGACACAGTATATAGACAGTATATAGACTACTATAATAGAGACACAGTATATATACAGTATATAGACTACTATAATAGAGACACAGTATATATACAGTATATAGACTACTATAATAGAGACACAGTATATACAGTAATATAGACTACTATAATAGAGACAGCAGTATAATACAGTATATATACTACTATAATAGAGACACAGTATATATACATATTAGACTACTATAAAGAGACCGTATTATTCATATAGACTACTATAATAGAGACACAGTTATATACTACTATAATAGAGACACAGTATATATACAGTATATAAATACTATAATAGAGACAAAAGTATATATACAGTATATTACTACTATAATAGAGACACAGTATATAGACTACTATAATAAAAGACAACGTATATATACAGTATATAGACTACTATAATAGAACACAGTTATAACAGTATATAGACTACTATAATAGAGACACAGTATATATACCACTATAATGAGACACAGTTATAGACTACTATAATAGAACACAGTAAAATATACCACTATAATAGAGACACAGTAAATATACCACTATAATAGAGACACAGTATATAGACTACTATAATAGAGACACAGTATATATACCACTATAATAGAGACACAGTATATATACCACTATAATAGAGACACAGTATATAGACTACTATAATAGAGACACAGTATATATACAGTATATAGACTACTATAATAGAGACACAGTATATATACCACTATAATAGAGACACAGTATATATACCACTATAATAGAGACACAGTATATAGACTACTATAATAGAGACACAGTATATATACAGTATATAGACTACTATAATAGAGACACAGTATATATACAGTATATAGACTACTATAATAGAGGACACAGTATATAGACAGTATATAGACTACTATAATAGAGACACAGTATATATACAGTATATAGACTACTATAATAGAGACACAGTATATATACAGTATATAGACTACTATAATAGAGACACAGTATATATACAGTATATAGACTACTATAATAGAGACACAGTATATATACAGTATATATACTACTATAATAGAGACACAGTATATATACAGTATATAGACTACTATAATAGACACAGTATATATACAGTATATAGACTACTATAATAGAGACACAGTATATATACAGTATATAGACTACTATAATAGAGACACAGTATATATACAGTATATATACTACTATAATAGAGACACAGTATATATACAGTATATAGACTACTATAATAGAGACACAGTATATATACAGTATATAGACTACTATAATAGAGACACAGTATATATACTACTATAATAGAGACACAGTATATATACAGTATATAGACTACTATAATAGAGACACAGTATATATACAGTATATATACTACTATAATAGAGACACAGTATATAGACTACTATAATAGAGACACAGTATATATACAGTATATAGACTACTATAATAGAGACACAGTATATATACAGTATATAGACTACTATAATAGAGACACAGTATATATACCACTATAATAGAGACACAGTATATAGACTACTATAATAGAGACACAGTATATATAACCACTATAATAGAGACACAGTATATATACCACTATAATAGAGACACAGTATATAGACTACTATAATAGAGACACAGTATATATACCACTATAATAAGACACAGTATATATACCACTATAATAGAGACACAGTATATAGACTACTATAATTAGACACGTATATAACAGTATATAGACTACTATAATAGAGACACAGTATATTACAGTATATTACTACTATAATAGAGACACAGTATATATACCACTATAATAGAGACATATATAGACTACTATAATAGACACAGTATATATACAGTATATAGACTACTATAAGAGACACAGTATATATACAGTATATATACACTATAATAGAGACACAGTATATATACAGTATATAGACTACTATAATATAGACACAGTATAAAATTTCAGTATATAGACTACTATAATAGAGACACGTTATTATCAGTATATATACTACTATAATAGAGACACAGTATATATACAGTATATAGACTACTATAATAGAGACACAGTATATATACAGTATATAGACTACTATAATAGAGACACAGTATATTACAGTGTATAGACAGTATAATGAGACACAGTATATAGACAGTATATAGACTACTATAATAGAGACACAGTATATATACCGTATATAGACTACTATAATAGAGACACAGTATATATACAGTATATAGACTACTATAATAGAGACACAGTTATATATACAGTGTATGACCACATAATAGAGGACACAGTATATATTACAGTATATAGACTACTATAATAGAGACACAGTATATATATAGTGTATAGACTACTATAATAGAGACACAGTATATAGACAGTATATAGACTACTATAATAGAGACACAGTATATATACAGTATATAGACTACTATAATAGAGACCACAGTATATATACAGTATATAGACTACTATAATAGAGGACACAGTATATACAGTATATAGACTACTATAATAGAGACACAGTATATATACAGTATATATACTACTATAATAGAGACACAGTATATATACAGTATATAGACTACTATAATAGACACAGTATATATACAGTATATAGACTACTATAATAGAGACACAGTATATACGTAATATACCATATAGAGACCAGATATAAAAGTATATAACTACTAAAAATAAGACACAGTATATTTTACATTATAGACTACTATAATAGAGACACAGTATATATACAGTATATAACTATATATAAAACAGTAAATACTACTATAATGGACAAAAGTATATAACATATTAGACTACTATAATAGAGACACAGTATATATACAGTATATACTACTATAATAGAGACACAGTATATAACTACTATAATAGAGACACAGTATATATACAGTATATAGACTACTATAATAGAGACACAGTATATATACAGTATATAGACTACTATATAGAGACACGTATATATACCACTAATAAGACAGTATATAGACTACTATAATAGACACAGTAAAATACACTAAATAGAGACACAGTATATATACCACATAATAGAGACCGTATATGCACTATATAGACACAGTATATATACCACTATAATAGAGACACAGTATATATACCACTATAATAGAGACACAGTATATGACTACTATAATAGAGAAAACAGTATATACTATATAGACTACTTAAATAGAGACACATATATTACCACTATAATAGAGACACATTATATTACAGTATATGACTATATAATAGGACACAGTATATATACGTAATACTACTATAATAGAGACCAATATATATACAGTATATATACATATATAGACTACTATAAAGAGACACAGTATTATACAGTTATAGACTACTATATAGAGACCATATATATAAGTATTAACTACTATAATAGAACAGTTAATACAGTATATAGACTACTATAATGAGACACAGTATATATACAGTATTATACTACTATAATAGAGACCATATATACAATATATAGACTATATAAGAACCAGTATATATACAGTATATAGACTACTATAATAGAGACACAGTAAAATAGACTACTATAATAGAGACACAGTATATAACAGTTAAAAGACTACATAAAAGAGACACAGTAAAATATACAGTATAAAGACTACTATAATAGAGACACAGTATATATACAGTATATAGAACTCTAAGAGACACAGTATATATACATATATCGACTACTATAATAGAGACACAGTATATATACAGTATATAGACTACTATAATAGAGACACAGTATATATACAGTATATAGACTACTATAATAGAGACACAGTATATATACAGTATATAGACTACTATAATAGAGACACGGTACCCATTTTGTAATGGCTGTGGAAAAGAGATCTGTGAGGTTTCAGTCGGGTCATCTTGGGTCAAAATACTGGGTCAGAACAAAGTTAGTCCATTATGGACTAGTGAACTTGTGAAGTGTCGTCGTTGGACAGAATGGATGTTAATAAACCAAGTGACTGACCTGATAATGGCTAACCAGCTCCATACAACCCACACACACACACACACAAGGTCCCTTTCCTCTTCATATCCCAGCATGCTTTGCTCAGGAGGAAGAGGATGAGGTGGGGATTAGTGTGCATGTGTCGCTGTGTTTGTGTGTTTGTGTGTGTGTGTGTCAGTGTCTTTGTGTGTGTGTGTGTGTGTGTGTGTGTGTGAGTGAGATATAAATCTTCCAAATCCTCTTTCCGTCCAGAGACAGTGGGAGAGAGCGCCTGCTACCCTGTGTGTTGTAACACCAACTCTTATCAGGAGAACAACAGAGAAAAGGAATATCAGCAGAAGTCTATTAGCAGGAAGAGGAACACGGAACAGACAAGTAAGATACGTAGGAACCGTGTGTAATGTGACAGCATACAGGTAGAGGTGGGACAGGTAGACTCTGGACAGGTAGAGGTAGGACAGGTAGACTCTGGACAGGTAGACTCTGGACAGGTGGAGGAGGACAGTAGAGTAGGACGGTATAGTAGGACAGTAACTGGCCATGGGCTTTGAATGGTCCACCTCATACAGGCTCCTATGCTCACTGACAACTGATGCAATGTTCTGACCAAGACTGGCTTCCCCTTTCACATAGCTAGTCGTAGTTTTATACTGATTGAAATAAACTTAAGGGTTGTTGGTTTTTCCTCATAAACTTATTTACCACTGTCTGTTCTCTCTGGTCTCCCTCATGCCTCTGAAATTAAATGAGCTCTCGCCGGCTGCCGCATTCCAGGTTTGAGATCTGAGGTATTTACAAGAGCTAACGTAAGGAGCGCTAGCTGACGTTAGTGTTTTTGACGGTGGAGGTTAGTCTTCGACCACATAGTGATATGAGTCTTCATCATTATCATTATCATCATTAGTCCTGAGTGGCGCAGTGACTCCCGAGTGGCGCAGTGGTCTAAGGCACTGCATCGCAGTGCTAGCTGTGCCACTAGAGATCCTGGTTCGAGTCCAGGCTCTGTCGCAGCCGGCCGCGACTGGGAGACCCACGAGCGGCGCACAATTGGTCCAGCGTCGTCCAATGTAGGGGAGGGTTTGGCCGGCAGGGATGTGGGTTCGTTTCCCACGGGGGGCCAGTATGAAAAAAACTATTAAAATGTATGTATTGAATGCATTCACTAGCTGTAAGTCGCTCTGGATAAGAACGTCTGCTAAATGACTAAAATGTAAATGTATTATCTTCATCAGACACGTGATGCAGTTGATCCTATTAGGAGGAGGATGACTTGACAGGCAGGAAAACAACATGGCTGTCTCTTACTAAACAACACGATGGACATAGTTTGATAAGGAGATTAAGACTGCGTCCCAAATGGCACAGTATTCCAATAGGGCCCTGGTCAAAAGTAGTGCACTTCGTAGGGAACAGGGTGCCATTTGGGACATGACTTGAAGTTCTGAGCCTCCAGGCAATCCAGGACGACAGGGGAAGTTTGTTGACAACAATTACTGAGTTACGCTAATACAGTACAATACAGCATGCCAGTTCCTCTTCAGTATGTTATGGATGGTTTGTTTAGAGACTACATCACCAGGAAGGAAAGTAGTTTTATTACTAAGAGATCTGGTCTGGTGATACAGAACAAACTGTCATGAGGAGAAGTTATCATATGATGTTGTTCCTCAGAAACTGACCTGAATGAAAGTTTCACATTCCTATTTCTTATTACATGCAGTCGTGGTCCTCTGTGGCTCAGTTGGTAGTACATGGTGCTTGTAACGCCAGGATAGTGGGTTCAATTCCTGGGACCACCCATACGTAAAAAAGTATATGCACGCATTAATGTAAGTCGCTTTGGATAAAAGCGTCTGCTAAATGGCATATATTAGAGTTATTTAAGATACTCTTCAGAGGGAGGGTTTCAGATGTTTTCCGGAAGATGGGCAGGGACTCTGCTGTCCTGACTTTAGGGGGAAGCTTGTTCCTCCATTGGGGTGCCAGGACAGGGAAGCGCTTGGACTGGGCTGAGGGGAGCTGCCCTCCCGTAGGGGTGGGAGGGCCAAGATACCAGAGATGGCGGAATGGAGTGCTCAGGTTGGGATGTAGGGTTTGAGCATAGCCTGAAGGTAAGGAGGGGCAGTCTTGAAGATGATGCGAGCTTCGACTGAAAGCCAGTGGAGTGTACGGAGGAGTGGGGTGACATGGGAGAACTTACGAAGGTTGAACATCAGGCAGGCTGCGACATTCTGGATAAGTTGCAGGGGTTTGATGGCGGAAGCGGGGAGCCCAGCCAACAGCGAGTTGCAGTAGTCCAGACGGGAGATGACAAGTGCCTGGATTAGGACCTGCGCCGCTTCCTGTGTGAGGAAAGATCATACTTTACGCATGTTGTACAGCATGAACCTGCAGGAGCGAGTCACTGCTTTGAGCGAGCTTGAAATTTAGAGTGGTAGAAAGTGGCTTAAGCAACGGATACAGAAGAAAAGAAGGTAGGGAAGAGGGAGTGAAAGGATGATAGGTCCTCCAGAAGTTTAGTTTTCCTCCATTTCTGCTCAGTTGCCCGAAGCCCTGTTCTGTTAGCATGCAGCGAGTCCCTCAGCCACGGAGCGGGAGGAGAAGGTCGGGCCGGCCGGGAGGAAAGAGGACAGAGTGAATTATAGGATGCGGAAAGGAAGGAGAGTAGGGTTGAAGAGGCAGAATCAGGAGATGGGAGCGAGAAGGATTTAGCAGAAGGAAGAGATGATAGGATAGAAGAGGCGAGAGTAGTGGGAGAGAGAGTGAATATTGCGGCAATGCATGGCCATCTGGGTAGGGGCTGAGTGGTTAGGGTTGGAGGAGAGATGGTGAGATAGGGAAACAAAGTAGTGATCAGAGACATGGAGGGCAGTCAAAGTGGGATTAGTAGGAGAACAGCCTCTAGTAAAGATGAGGTCAAGTATATTGTCTGCCTTGTGAGTGGGAGGGGACTGGGAAAGGGTGAGGTCAAAAGAGGAAAGGAGGAGAAAGAAGGAGGTGGAAAGAAATGAATTGAAGTCAGACGTAGAGAGGTTGAAGTCGCCCAGTACGATTAGCGGTGGAAATGAGCTTATCAAGGTGTCAAGATCATTGAGGAACTCTCCAAGGGCACCTAGTGGGCGATAGATGACAATAATGTTAAGCTTGAGTGGATAAGTGACTGTGATTGCATGGAATTCAAATGAGGAGATAGATAGGTGAGAGAGGGAGAAAAGAGAATTTTTAAAAAATCTTAGGAGAAATGAGTAGACCTGTGACACCACCGCGATGACCAACCCGCAATAACATCTGCTAAATATGTGTATGTGACCAATGAAATTTGATTTGATTTGAGAAATCCCACCACAAAGGATATCAGGCATAGCCGTTCATAAATATAGTGCTTTTCTACCAACTGAGGTACTCAAAGTGCTTTACATACAAGGGAGAAACTCACCTCATCCACCACCAATGTGTGGCACCCACCTGGGTGATGCATGGCGACCATTTTGTGCCAGAATGCTCACCACACATTAGCTTTCAGGTGGAGAGGTGAGGGGTGATATACAGGGCCTTCACAAAGTATTCACACCCCTTTACTTTTTACACGTTTTGTTGTGTTACAGCCTGAATTTATAATGGATTACGTTTAGATGTTTTTGTCACTGGCCTACACACAATACCCCACAGTGTCAAAGTAGAATGATGTTTTCTAATGTCTTGAGTCAATAAGTATTCACCCCCTTTGTTATGGCAAGCCTAAATACGTTCAGGAGTAAAAATGTGCTTAACAAGTCACATAACAAGTTGAATGGACTCACTCTGTGTGCAATAATATCATTTCTGAGCATCGTAGCACCATTAGGTGCCCAGTTGAGGCCCACTTTTTGGAAACAAACCACTCTATTTCCTCCCTTCTCGGCATTTAACACGTCACCCTCCCGAGGAGAGGAGGTGACCTTGACAATTTATTGTTAAAACGAGAGGCCGTCTGGATCTTTAATTTAAAGACCCTTGCTCCCTTCCCAGTCTCAACGTAGAGTTTGATCTGAAGCCATTCTCGTGGTTATTAAGTTTTTGCTATCCCATTGAAAAATAATGTTTGTAGGCCTGTGTAGCTATGATCGTATGTTATCCATTCATGCTTTTTATATGTTCTATTTATATCTGTAAATTAACCAATGATACAAAGCCACTCCCGGACGTGATACGGGGGTTGACACTTCCACTCTTACGATAAGTGCCGTGGGATTTCTAATGACAGCAGAGAGTCAGGACACCAGTTTAATGTCCCATCCCTGGAGCATTGGGTTACGATAAGTGCCGTGGGATTTCTAATGACCGCAGAGAGTCGGGACACTAATGTCCCATCCCCATATCAACCACTACAGATCTCTATCAGACTGTGATATCAGCCACTACAGATCTCTATCAGACTGTGATATCAGACTGTGATATCAGCCACTACAGATCTCTATCAGACTGTGATATCAGCCACTACAGATCTCTATCAGACTGTGATATCAGCCACTACAGATCTCTATCAGACTGTGATATCAGACTGTGATATCAACCACTACAGATCTTTATCAGACTGTGATATCAGCCACTACAGATCTCTATCAGACTGTGATATCAGACTGTGATATCAACCACTACAGATCTTTATCAGACTGTGATATCAGCCACTACAGATCTCTATCAGACTGTGATATCAGCCACTACAGATCTCTATCAGACTGTGATATCAGCCACTACAGATCTCTATCAGACTGTGATATCAGACTGTGATATCAGCCACTACAGATCTCTATCAGACTGTGATATCAGCCACTACAGATCTCTATCAGACTGTGATATCAGCCACTACAGATCTCTATCAGACTGTGATATCAGACTGTGATATCAACCACTACAGATCTTTATCAGACTGTGATATCAGCCACTACAGATCTCTATCAGACTGTGATATCAGACTGTGATATCAACCACTACAGATCTTTATCAGACTGTGATATCAGCCACTACAGATCTCTATCAGACTGTGATATCAGCCACTACAGATCTCTATCAGACTGTGATATCAGCCACTACAGATCTCTATCAGACTGTGATATCAGCCACTACAAATCTCTATCAGACTGTGATATCAACCACTACAGATCTCTATCAGACTGTGATATCAACCACTACAGATCTCTATCAGCCTGTGATATCAGCCACTACAGATCTCTATCAGACTGTGATATCAGCCACTACAGATCTCTATCAGACTGTGATATCAGACTGCGATATCAACCACTAAAGATCTTTATCAGACTGTGATATCAGCCACTACAGATCTCTATCAGACTGTGATATCAGCCACTACAGATCTCTATCAGACTGTGATATCAGACTGTGATATCAGCCACTACAAATCTCTATCAGACTGTGATATCAACCACTACAGATCTCTATCAGACTGTGATATCAGCCACTACAGATCTCTATCAGACTGTGATATCAGCCACTACAGATCTCTATCAGACTGTGATATCAGCCACTACAGATCTCTATCAGACTGTGATATCAGCCACTACAGATCTCTATCAGACTGTGATATCAGCCACTACAGATCTCTATCAGACTGTGATATCAGCCACTACAGATCTCTATCAGACTGTGATATCAACCACTACAGATCTCTATCAGACTGTGATATCAGACTGTGATATCAGCCACTACAGATCTCTATCAGCCTGTGATATCAGCCACTACAGATCTCTATCAGACTGTGATATCAACCACTACAGATCTCTATCAGACTGTGATATCAGCCACTACAGATCTCTACAGACTGTGATATCAGCCACTACAGATCTCTATCAGACTGTGATATCAGCCACTACAGATCTCTATCAGACTGTGATATCAGACTGTGATATCAGCCACTACAGATCTCTATCAGACTGTGATATCAGCCACTACAGATCTCTATCAGACTGTGATATCAGCCACTACAGATCTCTATCAGACTGTGATATCAGCCACTACAGATCTATATCAGACTGTGATATCAGCCACTACAGATCTCTATCAGACTGTGATATCAGCCACTACAGATCTCTATCAGACTGTGATATCAACCACTACAGATCTCTATCAGACTGTGATATCAGCCACTACAGATCTCTATCAGACTGTGATATCAGCCACTACAGATCTCTATCAGACTGTGATAGCAGCCACTACAGATCTCTATCAGACTGTGATATCAGCCACTACAGATCTCTATCAGACTGTGATATCAGCCACTACAGATCTCTATCAGACTGTGATATCAGCCTCTACAGATCTCTATCAGAATGTGATATCAGCCACTACAGATCTCTATCAGACTGTGATATCAGCCACTACAGATCTCTATCAGACTGTGATATCAGCCACTACAGATCTCTATCAGACTGTGATATCAGCCTCTACAGATCTCTATCAGAATGTGATATCAGCCACTACAGATCTCTATCAGCCTGTGATATCAACCACTACAGATCTCTATCAGACTGTGATATCAGCCACTACAGATCTCTATCAGACTGTGATATCAGCCACTACAGATCTCTATCAGACTGTGATATCAGCCACTACAGATCTCTATCAGACTGTGATATCAGCCACTACAGATCTCTATCAGACTGTGATATCAGCCACTACAGATCTCTATCAGACTGTGATATCAGCCACTACAGATCTCTATCAGACTGTGATATCAGCCACTACAGATCTCTATCAGACTGTGATATCAACCACTACAGATCTCTATCAGACTGTGATATCAGACTGTGATATCAGCCACTACAGATCTCTATCAGCCTGTGATATCAGCCACTACAGATCTCTATCAGACTGTGATATCAGCCACTACAGATCTCTATCAGACTGTGATATCAGCCACTACAGATCTCTATCAGACTGTGATATCAACCACTACAGATCTCTATCAGACTGTGATATCAGCCACTACAGGTCAGAGTAGGGCACTATGTGGAATGGGGTGGTAAATGGGGTGCAACCCCAGAATGGTCCAGCGGTTGTGACATTGTGTTCCATACCTAATGATGTCAGATGAAAGCAGCGATGCGGTCGATATGATTGGCTGGCTCTTTTAATTGCAGATGGTTCTGTTTTGCAATGGTAATGTTACAATGGCTCAGCGGACTTCACCTGGGGGACACACACACTCACACACACACACACACACACACACACGCACGCACACACACACACACACACACACACACACACACACACACACACACAATCCTGGCTTCAAACACACTTTACTTCTGGTCAATAATTGAACAGTTAGAATTGTGTCAGCCCAGTGTCCAGCCTAGCCTCCAGCCCTGTCTTTAGCCAAGCCTCCAGCCCTGTCTTTAGCCCAGCCTCCAGCCCTGTCTTTAGCCCAGCCTCCAGCCCTGCGTTTAGCCCAGCCTCCAGCCCTGCGTTTAGCCCAGCCTCCAGCCCTGCATTTAGCCCAGCCTCCATCCCTGCGTTTAGTCCAACCCAGTGTACTGCCCAGCCTACAGCCCTGCGTTTAGCCCAGCCTCCATCCCTGCGTTTAGTCCAACCCAGTGTACTGCCCAGCCTACAGCCCTGCGTTTAGCCCAGCCTCCATCCCTGCGTTTAGTCCAACCCAGTGTACTGCCCAGCCTACAGCCCTGCGTTTAGCCCAGCCTACAGCCCTGCGTTTAGCCCAACCCAGTGTACTGCCCAGCCTACAGCCCTGCGTTTAGCCCAGCCTCCAGCCCTGTCTTTAGCCCAGCCTCCAGCCCTGCGTTTAGCCCAGCCTCCAGCCCTGCCTCCTGCCCTGCGTTTAGCCCATCCTCCAGCCCTGCCTCCTGCCCTGCGTTTAGCCCAGCCTCCAGCCCTGCGTTTAGCCCAGCCTACAGCCCTGCGTTTAGCACCAGCCTCCTGCCCTGCCTTTATCCCAGCCCAGTGTCCTGCCCAGCCTCTTGCGTTTAGCCCAGCCCATCCTCCAGCCCTGCCTCCTGCCCTGCGTTTAGCCCATCCTCCAGCCCTGCCTCCTGCCCTGCGTTTAGCCCAGCCCATCCTCCAGCCCAGCCTCCTGCCCTGCCTCTAGCCTTCATCCTCCTGCCCTGCCTTTAGCCCAGCCCAGTGTCCTGCCCAGCCTCTTGCCCTACCTTTAGCCCAGCCCTGCCTCCAGCCTTCAGCCCATCCTCCAGCCCTGCCTCCTGCCCTACCTTTAGCCCAGCCCTGCCTCCAGCCTTCAGCCCATCCTCCAGCCCTGCCTCCTGCCCTGCCTTTAGCCCAGCCCTGCCTCCAGCCCATCCTCCAGCCCTGCCTCCTGCCCTACCTTTAGCCCAGCCCTGCCTCCAGCCTTCAGCCCATCCTCCAGCCCTGCCTCCTGCCCTGCCTTTAGCCCAGCCCTGCCTCCTGCCCTGCCTCTAGCCTTCATCCTCCTGCCCTGCCTCCTGCCCTGCCTCCAGCCTCCTGCCTTGCCTCTAGCCTTCATCCTCCTGCCCTGTCTCCAGCCCCTCCCGGGGTAAACAGTGATAAGGAGCTGTGTGGCGCTCATTAAGCCTGTTATATGCAGCACGGATGTCCGGGATCCTCGTCTCTCTCTCTCTCTCTGTGTGTTACGTAGCCTCTCACATCTGAACGGCTAGTTCTGACCTTCACAACCTGTTTTATTTTCATTTCCATAGCAACTTTAGGCCCTTCCCCTCTGTTTACCCAGTCAATATATTGACGTCTAATCTTTCATGGTATCAACCACAGGCAATAATAGTATCCATTACGGCTCTGAGTTGGCAAATAAAGTCTGCTTTGATCTCTGTTTCCTACCTGGGAATACAAATAAGTAGCAGTACAGTAGCCTAGCACTGCGTCAGCAGTCTGGTTATTATAGGCCCACCTACAGTAGAAGCAGTCTGGTTATTATAGGCCCACCTACAGTAGAAGCAGTCTGGTTATTATAGGCCCACCTACAGTAGAAGCAGTCTGGTTATTATAGGCCCACCTACAGTAGAAGCAGTCTGGTTATTATAGGCCCACCTACAGTAGAAGCAGTCTGGTTATTATAGGCCCACCTACAGTAGAAGCAGTCTGGTTATTATAGGCCCACCTTACAGTAGAAGCAGTCTGGGTTATTATAGGCCCACCTACAGTAGAAGCAGTCTGGTTATTATAGGCCCACCTACAGTAGAAGCAGTCTGGTTATTATAGGCCCACCTACAGTAGAAGCAGTCTGGTTATTATAGGCCCACCTACAGTAGAAGCAGTCTGGTTATTATAGGCCCACCTACAGTAGAAGCAGCTGTATAGCTTTGTATTACAGATAGAATACAGTATGATTGCTTTCTGTTGACATAGTTTATTTGCTCTGTTCCACATGGGTATATACACTGAGTGGACAAAACATTAGGAACACCTGCTCTTTCCATGACATCGACTGACCAGGTGAAAGCTACGATCCCTTATTGATGTAAATTGTTAAATCCACTTCAGTCAGTGTAGATGAAGGGGAGGAGACGGGGTTAAAGAAGGATTTTTAAGCCTTGAGACATGGATTGTGTATTCGTGCCATTCAGAGGTTGAATGGGCAAGACAAAATATTTAAGTGCCTTTGAACGGGGTATGGTAGTAGGTGCCAGGCGCACCGGTTTGTGTCAAGAACTGCAGCGCTGCTGGGTTTTACACGCTTAACAGTTTCCCATGTGTATCAAGAGTGGTCCACCACCCAAAGGACGTCCAGCCAACTTGACACAACTGTGGGAAGCATTGGAGTCAACATGGACCAGCATCCGTGTGGAACGCTTTTGACATCAGATGGCTCATTCATTACAAAACCGACTGATATTGCCAACTACTTTAATGATTTTTTCATTGGCAAGATTAGAAAACTTAGGCATGACATGCCAGCAACTGAAATGACTGTAACACTTAAAAAAGAGCTGCAGTTAGTTTCAGAATGGGTGGCAAGGAATAAGTTAGTCCTAAATATTTCAAAAACTAAAAGCGTTGTATTTGGGACAAATCATTCACTAAACCTAAACCTCAACTAAATCGTGTAATAAATAATGTGGAAATTGAGCAAGTTGAGGAGACTAAACTGCTTGGAGTAACCCTGGATTGTAAACTGTCATGGTCAAAACATATTGATACAACAGTAGCTAAGATGGGGAGAAGTCTGTCCATAATAAAGCACTGCTCTACCTTCTTAACAGCACTATCAACAAGGCAGGTCCTACAGGCCCTAGTTTTGTCGCCCCTGGACTACTGTTCAGTCGTGTGGTCAGGTGCCACAAAGAGGAACTTAGGAAAATTGCAATTGGCTCAGAACAGGGCAGCACGACTGGCCCTTGGATGTACACAGAGAGAAAACATTAATAATATGCATGTCAATCTCTCCTGGCTCAAAGTAGAGGAGAGATTTAAAAAAACATTTAAAAAATACCCCTTATGGAACAGCGGGGACTGTGAAGCAACACAAACATAGACACAGACACACGCACACACACAAATGATAACATACACACTCTACACACACATACACATGGATTTTTCTGTAGTTGTGTCTAATGTAGTTAGGGCTGTATGTATCAGGTTCTGTAGTTGTGTCTACTGTAGTTAGGGCTGTATGTATCAGGTTCTGTAGTTGTGTCTAATGTAGTTAGGGCTGTATGTATCAGGTTCTGTAGTTGTGTCTAATGTAGTTAGGGCTGTATGTATCAGGTTCTGTAGTTGTGTCTACTGTAGTTAGGGCTGTATGTATCAGGTTCTGTAGTTGTGTCTACTGTAGTTAGGGCTGTATGTATCAGGTTCTGTAGTTGTGTCTAATGTAGTTAGGGCTGTATGTATCAGGTTCTGTAGTTGTGTCTAATGTAGTTAGGGCTGTATGTATCAGGTTCTGTAGTTGTGTCTACTGTAGTTAGGGCTGTATGTATCAGGTTCTGTAGTTGTGTCTACTGTAGTTAGGGCTGTATGTATCAGGTTCTGTAGTTGTGTCTACTGTAGTTAGGGCTGTATGTATCAGGTTCTGTAGTTGTGTCTAATGTAGTTAGGGCTGTATGTATCAGGTTCTGTAGTTGTGTCTACTGTAGTTAGGGCTGTATGTATCAGGTTCTGTAGTTGTGTCTACTGTAGTTATGGCTGTATGTATCAGGTTCTGTAGTTGTGTCTACTGTAGTTAGGGCTGTATGTATCAGGTTCTGTAGTTGTGTCTAATGTAGTTAGGGCTGTATGTATCAGGTTCTGTAGTTGTGTCTAATGTAGTTAGGGCTGTATGCATCAGGTTCTGTAGTTGTGTCTACTGTAGTTAGGGCTGTATGTATCAGGTTCTGTAGTTGTGTCTATACTGTAGTTAGGGCTGTATGTATCAGGTTCTGTAGTTGTGTCTACTGTAGTTAGGGCTGTATGTATCAGGTTCTGTAGTTGTGTCTACTGTAGTTAGGGCTGTATGTATCAGGTTCTGTAGTTGTGTCTAATGTAGTTAGGGCTGTATGTATCAGGTTCTGTAGTTGTGTCTACTGTAGTTAGGGCTGTATGTATCAGGTTCTGTAGTTGTGTCTACTGTAGTTAGGGCTGTATGTATCAGGTTCTGTAGTTGTGTCTACTGTAGTTAGGGCTGTATGTATCAGGTTCTGTAGTTGTGTCTAATGTAGTTAGGGCTGTATGTATCAGGTTCTGTAGTTGTGTCTACTGTAGTTAGGGCTGTATGTATCAGGTTCTGTAGTTGTGTCTACTGTAGTTAGGGCTGTATGTATCAGGTTCTGTAGTTGTGTCTACTGTAGTTAGGGCTGTATGTATCAGGTTCTGTAGTTGTGTCTACTGTAGTTAGGGCTGTATGTATCAGGTTCTGTAGTTGTGTCTACTGTAGTTAGGGCTGTATGTATCAGGTTCTGTAGTTGTGTCTAATGTAGTTAGGGCTGTATGTATCAGGTTCTGTAGTTGTGTCTACTGTAGTTAGGGCTGTATGTATCAGGTTCTGTAGTTGTGTCTACTGTAGTTAGGGCTGTATGTATCAGGTTCTGTAGTTGTGTCTACTGTATTTAGGGCTGTATTTGCATGAGTAGCGGAGGGTCAGATTAGAGACATGCAAAGGTTATCCTGGTGATAAAGATGAAACTTTACCGATAGAGACAGACAGACAGATAGCCATGGTTACAGACAGAGACCATGGTTACAGACATACATACCGACAAACAGATAGCCATGGCTAAAGACAGACAGAGAGACGAGGCCATGATGCCACAGAGATATTTTACATTTTTAGTCATTTAGCAGACGCTCTTATCCAGAGCGACTTACAGTTTTAGTGAGTGCATACATTTTTCATACTGGCCCCCCGTTGGAATCGAACCCACAACCCTGGCGTTGCAAGCGCCATGCTCTACCAACTGAGCAACAGGAGGTAGCCTGCTGCTCAGCCTTAGGGAGGGTCCAGAGTTATTCCTGCTGCTCAGCCTGTTAGGGAGGGTCCAGAGTTATTCCTGCTGCTCAGCCTGTTAGGGAGTGTCCAGAGTTATTCCTGCTGCTCAGCCTTAGGGAGGGTCCAGAGTTATTCCTGTTGCTCAGCCTGTTAGGGAGGTCCAGAGTTATTCCTGTTGCTCAGCCTGTTAGGGAGGGTCCAGAGTTATTCCTGCTGCTCAGCCTTAGGGAGGGTCCAGAGTTATTCCTGTTGCTCAGCCTGTTAGGGAGGGTCCAGAGTTATTCCTGTTGCTCAGCCTGTTAGGGAGGGTCCAGAGTTATTCCTGCTGCTCAGCCTTAGGGAGGGTCCAGAGTTATTCCTGTTGCTCAGCCTGTTAGGGAGGGTCCAGAGTTATTCCTGCTGCTCAGCCTTAGGGAGGGTCCAAAGTTATTCCTGCTGCTCAGCCTGTTAGGGAGGGTCCAGAGTTATCATAGACTGTTCTCTCTGCTACCACACGGCAAGCGGTACCGGAGCTCCATGTCTAGGTCCAAAAGGCTTCTCAACAGCTTCTACCCTCAAGCCATAAGACTCCTGAACAGCTAATCATGGCTACCCGGACTATTTGCACTGCCCCCCCACCCGAACCAGGATCTCTAGTGGCACATCTAGCACTGTGATGCAGTGCCTTAGACCACTGCGCCACTCGGGAGGCCCATGTGTTATCCTCCCAAGGTGAGGTATTGAAAGGTATTGAAAACAGGGGTGCCAATCATTTTGTCCCCTATCTTTTTGGAGAAGAAAACAAATTACTTGTTAAACAAAATCTCTTTCTCTGAGCAATTGTAATACTATAAAATAATATAATTTTGAAGAAGTTTGGAGCAACAATATTTCTCAGTATTTGTATAGTTGTTTTACTCACCTTTATCAATCCAATAATAATGGAGCTGACTGGATATACCAGAGTTATTACATTTCCAGAGCGACTTACAGGAGCAATTTGGGTTAAGTGCCTTGCTCAAGGGCACATCGGCAGATTTTTCACCTAGTCGGCTCGGGGATTAGAACCAGCGACCTTTCAGGGACTGGCACAACGCTCTTAACCACTAAGCTATTCCTGGTGGCATCATATGACATGAACAAGACGTTGACTAGCAGGAAACAGGACACCAGTCCAGGTAGTAGGTACTCTGTGTTGTTGTTGACTAGCAGGAAACAGGACACCAGTCCAGGTAGTAGGTACTCTGTGTTGTTGTTGACTAGCAGGAAACAGGACACCAGTCCAGGTAGTAGGTACTCTGTGTTGTTGTTGACTAGCAGGAAACAGGACACCAGTCCAGGTAGTAGGTACTCTGTGTTGTTGTTGACTAGCAGGAAACAGGACACCAGTCCAGGTAGTAGGTACTCTGTGTTGTTGTTGACTAGCAGGAAACAGGACACCAGTCCAGGTAGTAGGTACTCTGCATTGTTGTTGACTAGCAGGAAACAGGACACCAGTCCAGGTAGTAGGTACTCTGCGTTGTTGTTGACTAGCAGGAAACAGGACACCAGTCCAGGTAGTAGGTACTCTGTGTTGTTGTTGACTAGCAGGAAACAGGACACCAGTCCAGGTAGTAGGTACTCTGTGTTGTTGTTGACTAGCAGGAAACAGGACACCAGTCCAGGTAGTAGGTACTCTGCGTTGTTGTTGACTAGCAGGAAACAGGACACCAGTCCAGGTAGTAGGTACTCTGTGTTGTTGTTGACTAGCAGGAAACAGGACACCAGTCCAGGTAGTAGGTACTCTGTGTTGTTGTTGACTAGCAGGAAACAGGACACCAGTCCAGGTAGTAGGTACTCTGCGTTGTTGTTGACTAGCAGGAAACAGGACACCAGTCCAGGTAGTAGGTACTCTGTGTTGTTGTTGACTAGCAGGAAACAGGACACCAGTCCAGGTAGTAGGTACTCTGTGTTGTTGTTGACTAGCAGGAAACAGGACAGCAGTCCAGGTAGTAGGTACTCTGTGTTGTTGTTGACTAGCAGGAAACAGGACACCAGTCCAGGTAGTAGGTACTCTGCGTTGTTGTTGACTAGCAGGAAACAGGACACCAGTCCAGGTAGTAGGTACTCTGTGTTGTTGTTGACTAGCAGGAAACAGGACACCAGTCCAGGTAGTAGGTACTCTGTGTTGTTGTTGACTAGCAGGAAACAGGACACCAGTCCAGGTAGTAGGTACTCTGTGTTGTTGTTGACTAGCAGGAAACAGGACACCAGTCCAGGTAGTAGGTACTCTGTGTTGTTGTTGACTAGCAGGAAACAGGACACCAGTCCAGGTAGTAGGGACTCTGTGTTGTTGTTGACTAGCAGGAAACAGGACACCAGTCCAGGTAGTAGGGACTCTGTGTTGTTGTTGACTAGCAGGAAACAGGACACCAGTCCAGGTAGTAGGTACTCTGTGTTGTTGTTGACTAGCAGGAAACAGGACAGCAGTCCAGGTAGTAGGTACTCTGTGTTTGTTGTTGACTAGCAGGAAACAGGACACCAGTCCAGGTAGTAGGTACTCTGTGTTGTTGTTGACTAGCAGGAAACAGGACACCAGTCCAGGTAGTAGGTACTCTGTGTTGTTGTTGACTAGCAGGAAACAGGACACCAGTCCAGGTAGTAGGTACTCTGTGTTGTTGTTGACTAGCAGGAAACAGGACACCAGTCCAGGTAGTAGGTACTCTGTGTTGTTGTTGACTAGCAGGAAACAGGACAACAGTCCAGGTAGTAGGTACTCTGTGTTGTTGTTGACTAGCAGGAAACAGGACACCAGTCCAGGTAGTAGGTACTCTGCGTTGTTGTTGACTAGCAGGAAACAGGTCACCAGTCCAGGTAGTAGGGACTCTGTGTTGTTGTTGACTAGCAGGAAACAGGACACCAGTCCAGGTAGTAGGTACTCTGTGTTGTTGTTGACTAGCAGGAAACAGGACAGCAGTCCAGGTAGTAGGTACTCTGTGTTGTTGTTGACTAGCAGGAAACAGGGACACCAGTCCAGGTAGTAGGTACTCTGTGTTGTTGTTGACTAGCAGGAAACAGGACACCAGTCCAGGTAGTAGGTACTCTGTGTTGTTGTTGACTAGCAGGAAACAGGACACCAGTCCAGGTAGTAGGTACTCTGTGTTGTTGTTGACTAGCAGGAAACAGGACACCAGTCCCAGGTAGTAGGTACTCTGTGTTGTTGTTGACTAGCAGGAAACAGGACACCAGTCCAGGTAGTAGGTACTCTGTGTTGTTGTTGACTAGCAGGAAACAGGACACCAGTCCAGGTAGTAGGTACTCTGTGTTGTTGTTGACTAGCAGGAAACAGGACACCAGTCCAGGTAGTAGGTACTCTGTGTTGTTGTTGACTAGCAGGAAACAGGACACCAGTCCAGGTAGTAGGGACTCTGTGTTGTTGTTGACTAGCAGGAAACAGGACACTAGTCCAGGTAGTAGGTACTCTGTGTTGTTGTTGACTAGCAGGAAACAGGACACCAGTCCAGGTAGTAGGGACTCTGTGTTGTTGTTGACTAGCAGGAAACAGGACACCAGTCCAGGTAGTAGGTACTCTGTGTTGTTGTTGACTAGCAGGAAACAGGACACCAGTCCAGGTAGTAGGTACTCTGTGTTGTTGTTGACTAGCAGGAAACAGGACACCAGTCCAGGTAGTAGGTACTCTGTGTTGTTGGGATCCACCTGTCAATGTTGGTGGGGTTCTTCATATTGTTTAGGTCAGGCTGGGGAGGCGTCAGACTGAGCCATGCTGACTCTGAGGCCACTAGCCAACCAGCCAGCCTGGGAGGGGAACAGGCCTTTCACTAGCCAACCAGCCAGCCAGCCTGGGAGGGGAACAGGCCTTTCACTAGCCAACCAGCCAGCCTGGGAGGGGAACAGGCCTTTCACTAGCCAACCAGCCAGCCTGGGAGGGGAACAGGCCTTTCACTAGCCAACCAGCCAGCCTGGGAGGGGGACAGGCCTTTCACTAGCCAACCAGCCAGCCTGGGAGGGGAACAGGCCTTTCACTAGCCAACCAGCCAGCCTGGGAGGGGAACAGGCCTTTCACTAGCCAACCAGCCAGCCAGCCTGGGAGGGGAACAGGCCTTTCACTAGCCAACCAGCCAGCCTGGGAGGGGAACAGGCCTTTCACTAGCCAACCAGCCAGCCTGGGAGGGGAACAGGCCTTTCACTAGCCAACCAGCCAGCCTGGGAGGGGAACAGGCCTTTCACTAGCCAACCAGCCAGCCTGGGAGGGGAACAGGCCTTTCACTAGCCAACCAGCCAGCCTGGGAGGGGAACAGGCCTTCACTAGCCAACCAGCCAGCCTGGGAGGGGAACAGGCCTTTCACTAGCCAACCAGCCAGCCTGGGAGGGGAACAGGCCTTTCACTAGCCAACCAGCCAGCCAGCCTGGGAGGGGAACAGGCCTTCCACTAGCCAACCAGCCAGCCTGGGAGGGGAACAGGCCTTTCACTAGCCAACCAGCCAGCCTGGGAGGGGAACAGGCCTTTCACTAGCCAACCAGCCAGCCTGGGAGGGGAACAGGCCTTTCACTAGCCAACCAGCCAGCCTGGGAGGGGAACAGGCCTTTCACTAGCCAACCAGCCAGCCTGGGAGGGGAACAGGCCTTTCACTAGCCAACCAGCCAGCCAGCCTGGGAGGGGAACAGGCCTTTCACTAGCCAACCAGCCAGCCAGCCTGGGAGGGGAACAGGCCTTTCACTAGCCGACCAGCCAGCCTGGGAGGGGAACAGGCCTTTCACTAGCCAACCAGCCAGCCTGGGAGGGGAACAGGCCTTTCACTAGCCAACCAGCCAGCCTGGGAGGGGAACAGGCCTTTCACTAGCCAACCAGCCAGCCTGGGAGGGGAACAGGCCTTTCACTAGCCAACCAGCCAGCCTGGGAGGGGAACAGGCCTTTCACTAGCCAACCAGCCAGCCAGCCTGGGAGGGGAACAGGCCTTCCACTAGCCAACCAGCCAGCCTGGGAGGGGAACAGGCCTTTCACTAGCCAACCAGCCAGCCTGGGAGGGGAACAGGCCTTTCA
This sequence comes from Coregonus sp. 'balchen', assembly GCA_902810595.1. Taxonomy (NCBI): domain Eukaryota; kingdom Metazoa; phylum Chordata; class Actinopteri; order Salmoniformes; family Salmonidae; genus Coregonus; species Coregonus sp. 'balchen'. Next base: position 24,600,926 of record LR778256.1, read on the forward strand.
CTAGCCAACCAGCCAGCCTGGGAGGGGAACAGGCCTTTCACTAGCCAACCAGCCAGCCTGGGAGGGGAACAGGCCTTTCACTAGCCAACCAGCCAGCCTGGGAGGGGAACAGGCCTTTCACCAGCCTGTCTCTCTCTCTGTCTGTATCTGAATCTGAGGGGCCATGCTGAAGCCACCAGCCAGCCTGTCTCTCTCTCTCTCTGTCTGTATCTGAATCTGACCGGGCCATGCTGAAGCCACCAGCCAGCCTGTCTCTCTCTCTGTCTGTATCTGAATCTGACCGGGCCATGCTGAAGCCACCAGCCAGCCTGTCTCTCTCTCTGTCTGTATCTGAATCTGACCGGGCCATGCTGAAGCCACCAGCCAGCCTGTCTCTCTCTCTGTCTGTATCTGAATCTGACCGGGCCATGCTGAAGCCACCAGCCAGCCTGTCTCTCTCTCTGTCTGTATCTGAATCTGAGGGGCCATGCTGAAGCCACCAGCCAGCCTGTCTCTCTCTCTGTCTGTATCTGAATCTGACCGGGCCATGCTGAAGCCACCAGCCAGCCTGTCTCTCTCTCTGTCTGTATCTGAATCTGAGGGGCCATGCTGAAGCCACCAGCCAGCCTGTCTCTCTCTCTGTCTGTATCTGAATCTGACCGGGCCATGCTGAAGCCACCAGCCAGCCTGTCTCTCTCTCTGTCTGTATCTGAATCTGACCGGGCCATGCTGAAGCCACCAGCCAGCCTGTCTCTCTCTCTGTCTGTATCTGAATCTGACCGGGCCATGCTGAAGCCACCAGCCAGCCTGTCTCTCTCTCTGTCTGTATCTGAATCTGATCGGGCCATGCTGAAGCCACCAGCCAGCCTGTCTCTCTCTCTGTCTGTATCTGAATCTGACCGGGCCATGCTGAAGCCACCAGCCAGCCTGTCTCTCTCTCTGTCTGTATCTGAATCTGACCGGGCCATGCTGAAGCCACCAGCCAGCCTGTCTCTCTCTCTGTCTGTATCTGAATCTGACCGGGCCATGCTGAAGCCACCAGCCAGCCTGTCTCTCTCTCTGTCTGTATCTGAATCTGACCGGGCCATGCTGAAGCCACCAGCCAGCCTGTCTCTCTCTCTGTCTGCATCTGAATCTGACCGGGCCACGCTGAAGCCACCAGCCAGCCTGTCTCTCTCTCTGTCTGTATCTGAATCTGAGGGGCCATGCTGAAGCCACCAGCCAGCCTGTCTCTCTCTCTGTCTGTATCTGAATCTGACCGGGCCATGCTGAAGCCACCAGCCATCCTGTCTCTCTCTCTGTCTGTATCTGAATCTGACCGGGCCATGCTGAAGCCACCAGCCAGCCTGTCTCTCTCTCTGTCTGTATCTGAATCTGACCGGGCCATGCTGAAGCCACCAGCCAGCCTGTCTCTCTCTCTGTCTGTATCTGAATCTGACCGGGCCATGCTGAAGCCACCAGCCAGCCTGTCTCTCTCTCTGTCTGTATCTGAATCTGAGGGGCCATGCTGAAGCCACCAGCCAGCCTGTCTCTCTCTCTGTCTGTATCTGAATCTGACCGGGCCATGCTGAAGCCACCAGCCAGCCTGTCTCTCTCTCTGTCTGTATCTGAATCTGAGGGGCCATGCTGAAGCCACCAGCCAGCCTGTCTCTCTCTCTGTCTGTATCTGAATCTGACCGGGCCATGCTGAAGCCACCAGCCAGCCTGTCTCTCTCTCTGTCTGTATCTGAATCTGACCGGGCCATGCTGAAGCCACCAGCCAGCCTGTCTCTCTCTCTGTCTGTATCTGAATCTGACCGGGCCATGCTGAAGCCACCAGCCAGCCTGTCTCTCTTTCTGTCTGTATCTGAATCTGATCGGGCCATGCTGAAGCCACCAGCCAGCCTGTCTCTCTCTCTGTCTGTATCTGAATCTGACCGGGCCATGCTGAAGCCACCAGCCAGCCTGTCTCTCTCTCTGTCTGTATCTGAATCTGACCGGGCCATGCTGAAGCCACCAGCCAGCCTGTCTCTCTCTCTGTCTGTATCTGAATCTGACCGGGCCATGCTGAAGCCACCAGCCAGCCTGTCTCTCTCTCTGTCTGTATCGGAATCTGACCGGGCCATGCTGAAGCCACCAGCCAGCCTGTCTCTCTCTCTGTCTGTATCTGAATCTGACCGGGCCATGCTGAAGCCACCAGCCAGCCTGTCTCTCTCTCTGTCTGTATCTGAATCTGACCGGGCCATGCTGAAGCCACCAGCCAGCCTGTCTCTCTCTCTGTCTGTATCTGAATCTGACCGGGCCATGCTGAAGCCACCAGCCAGCCTGTCTCTCTCTCTGTCTGTATCTGAATCTGATCGGGCCATGCTGAAGCCACCAGCCAGCCTGTCTCTCTCTCTGTCTGTATCTGAATCTGACCGGGCCATGCTGAAGCCACCAGCCAGCCTGTCTCTCTCTCTGTCTGTATCTGAATCTGAGGGGCCATGCTGAAGCCACCAGCCAGCCTGTCTCTCTCTCTGTCTGTATCTGAATCTGACCGGGCCATGCTGAAGCCACCAGCCAGCCTGTCTCTCTCTCTGTCTGTATCTGAATCTGACCGGGCCATGCTGAAGCCACCAGCCAGCCTGTCTCTCTCTCTGTCTGTATCTGAATCTGACCGGGCCATGCTGAAGCCACCAGCCAGCCTGTCTCTCTTTCTGTCTGTATCTGAATCTGATCGGGCCATGCTGAAGCCACCAGCCAGCCTGTCTCTCTCTCTGTCTGTATCTGAATCTGACCGGGCCATGCTGAAGCCACCAGCCAGCCTGTCTCTCTCTCTGTCTGTATCTGAATCTGACCGGGCCATGCTGAAGCCACCAGCCAGCCTGTCTCTCTCTCTGTCTGTATCTGAATCTGACCGGGCCATGCTGAAGCCACCAGCCAGCCTGTCTCTCTCTCTGTCTGTATCTGAATCTGAGGGGCCATGCTGAAGCCACCAGCCAGCCTGTCTCTCTCTCTGTCTGTATCTGAATCTGACCGGGCCATGCTGAAGCCACCAGCCAGCCTGTCTCTCTCTCTGTCTGTATCTGAATCTGACCGGGCCATGCTGAAGCCACCAGCCAGCCTGTCTCTCTCTCTGTCTGTATCTGAATCTGACCGGGCCATGCTGAAGCCACCAGCCAGCCTGTCTCTCTCTCTGTCTGTATCTGAATCTGACCGGGCCATGCTGAAGCCACCAGCCAGCCTGTCTCTCTCTCTGTCTGTATCTGAATCTGACCGGGCCATGCTGAAGCCACCAGCCAGCCTGTCTCTCTCTCTGTCTGTATCTGAATCTGACCGGGCCATGCTGAAGCCACCAGCCAGCCTGTCTCTCTCTCTGTCTGTATCTGACCCAGATCCACATAATGAGCACACAGCAGCTTGTTGTGTTCATCAATCATTCATACCCAGCCGGGTGTCAGTCGGCCAGGTGTTGACTCTCTCTCTCTCTCCTTTCCTTTGGGCTTGTAGACGAGGCCAGTCTCTCTCTCTCTCTCCTTTCCTTTGGGCTTGTAGACGAGGCCAGCCTCTCTCTCTCTCTCCTTTCCTTTGGGCTTGTAGACGAGGCCAGCCTCTCTCTCTCTCCTTTCCTTTGGGCTTGTAGACGAGGCCAGTCTCTCTCTCTCTCTCATTTCCTTTGGGCTTGTAGACGAGGCCAGTCTCTCTCTCTCTCTCTCCTTTCCTTTGGGCTTGTAGACGAGGCCAGTCTCTCTCTCTCTCTCCTTTCCTTTGGGCTTGTAGACGAGGCCAGTCTCTCTCTCTCTCCTTTCCTTTGGGCTTGTAGACGAGGCCAGCCTCTCTCTCTCTCCTTTCCTTTGGGCTTGTAGACGAGGCCAGGCTCTCTCTCTCTCTCCTTTCCTTTGGGCTTGTAGACGAGGCCAGTCTCTCTCTCTCTCCTTTCCTTTGGGCTTGTAGACGAGGCCAGTCTCTCTCTCTCTCTCCTTTCCTTTGGGCTTGTAGACGAGGCCAGTCTCTCTCTCTCTCTCCTTTCCTTTGGGCTTGTAGACGAGGCCAGTCTCTCTCTCTCTCTCCTTTCCTTTGGGCTTGTAGACGAGGCCAGCCTCTCTCTCTCTCTCCTTTCCTTTGGGCTTGTAGACGAGGCCAGTCTCTCTCTCTCTCCTTTCCTTTGGGCTTGTAGACGAGGCCAGTCTCTCTCTCTCTCTCCTTTCCTTTGGGCTTGTAGACGAGGCCAGCCTCTCTCTCTCTCTTCTTTCCTTTGGGCTTGTAGACGAGGCCAGCCAGTGGAACATTAACAAGGTACAGTAGCTTTAGTCATTACAGTGAAGAGGATATCCACTCTGTGTTTGCATGAGATCCCACAGCGGTTTACCCTAACCCAGCCATGCAGCTATCTGAAGTTAGGAAGTTAGGACTTTGACCCATCCTCTGTTACAGTACAGATGTGTTTATACTAGAATACTCTCTCAGTATTGCTCTGTGGATTGTGTGTTATAGATGTTAGATGTCTCTGGTTCCTCCCCAGTGGACATGAATGTGTTGTATAGATGTTAGATGTCTCTGGTTCATCCCCAGTGGACCTGAATGTGTTGTATAGATGTTAGATGTCTCTGGTTCATCCCCAGTGGACCTGAATGTGTTGTATAGATGTTAGATGTCTCTGGTTCATCCCCAGTGGACATGAATGTGTTGTATAGATGTTAGATGTCTCTGGTTCCTCCCCAGTGGACATGAATGTGTTGTATAGATGTTAGATGTCTCTGGTTCATCCCCAGTGGACCTGCATGTGTTAAGCCACTGAGCCAGTCTCTTCCTGCATAAAGGTTGTGATACTGAAAGACTGAAAGGTTGTTGTACTGAAAGACTGAAAGGTTGTTGTACTGAAAGACTGAAAGGTTGTGATACTGAAAGACTGAAAGGTTGTGATACTGAAAGACTGAAAGGTTGTTGTACTGAAAGACAGAAAGGTTCTGTGGTTGGATCTGTGGTTGGATCTGTGGTTGATCTGTGGTTGGATCTGTGGTTGATCTGTGGTTGATCTGTGGTTGGATCTGTGGTTGGATCTGTGGTTGATCTGTGGTTGGATCTGTGGTTGGATCTGTGGTTGATCTGTGGTTGGATCTGTGGTTGGATCTGTGGTTGGATCTGTGGTTGGATCTGTGGTTGGATCTGTGGTTGGATCTGTGGTTGATCTGTGGTTGGATCTGTGGTTGATCTGTGGTTGGATCTGTGGTTGGATCTGTGGTTGGATCTGTGGTTGGATCTGTGGTTGATCTGTGGTTGGATCTGTGGTTGATCTGTGGTTGATATGTGGTTGATCTGTGATCTGTAGCTGATAGGCTAATTATAGCCTGGCTAAGAGATCTGACCCTGCTGAGCCCACAGAGCCAATAGAATCCTCCGCTAGGTGGTGAATGATGCTGAGTGGTGTCCTTTGTCATTGTAGGGTGTCAGACTCATTCCATGGAGGGCCTCTAGTGTCTGCGGGGTTTGGGGTTTTCCTTTCAGTTAAGACCTAGACAACCAGGTGAGGGGAGTTCCTTACTAAGACCTAGACAACCAGGTGAGGGGAGTTCCTGACTAAGACCTAGACAACCAGGTGAGGGGAGTTCCTCACTAAGACCTACACAACCAGGTGAGGGGAGTTCCTTACTAAGACCTAGACAACCAGGTGAGGAGAGTTCCTTACTAAGACCTAGACAACCAGGTGAGATCCTTACTAAGACCTAGACAACCAGGTGAGGGGAGTTCCTTACTAAGACATAGGCAACCAGGTGAGGGGAGTTCCTTACTAAGACCTAGACAACCAGGTGAGGGGAGTTCCTTACTAAGACCTAGACAACCAGGTGAGGGGAGTTCCTTACTAAGACCTAGACAACCAGGTGAGGGGAGTTCCTTACTAAGACCTAGACAACCAGGTGAGATCCTTACTAAGACCTAGACAACCAGGTGAGGGGAGTTCCTGACTAAGACCTAGACAACCAGGTGTGGGGAGTTCCTTACTAAGACCTAGACAACCAGGTGTGGAAAGTTCCTTACTAAGACCTAGACAACCAGGTGAGGGGAGTTCCTCACTAAGACCTAGACAACCAGGTGAGGGGAGTTCCTTACTAAGACCTAGACAACCAGGTGAGATCCTTACTAAGACCTGGACAACCAGGTGAGGGGAGTTCCTTACTAAGACCTAGACAACCAGGTGAGGGGAGTTCCTTACTAAGACCTAGACAACCAGGTGAGGGGAGTTCCTTACTAAGACCTAGACAACCAGGTGAGGGGAGTTCCTCACTAAGACCTAGACAACCAGGTGAGGTGAGTTCCTTACTAAGACCTAGACAACCAGGTGAGGGGAGTTCCTTACTAAGACCTAGACAACCAGGTGAGGGGAGTTCCTTACTAAGACCTAGACAACCAGGTGAGGGGAGTTCTTTACTAAGACCTAGACAACCAGGTGAGGGGAGTTCCTTACTAAGACCTAGACAACCAGGTGAGGGGAGTTCCTGACTAATTAGGGACCTTAATTCATCAATCAAGTACAAGGGAGGAGCGAAAACCCTCAGACACTCGGCCCTCCGTGGAATGGGCTGGACACCTGGTCTACTGAGTTGAAACTGTCCCTAACAGGTCTGTCCGTAACAGGTCCGTCCCAAACTGTCCCTAACAGGTCTGTCCAGGTCGGTCCCTAACAGGTCTGTCCAGGTCGGTCCCTAACAGGTCTGTCCCTAACAGGTCTGTCCCTAACAGGTCTGTCCAGGTCTGTCCCTAACAGGTCTGTCCCTAACAGGTCGGTCCCTAACAGGTCTGTCCCTAACAGGTCTGTCCAGGTCTGTCCCTAACAGGTCTGTCCAGGTCTGTCCCTAACAGGTCTGTCCCTAACAGGTCTGACTTGGGGCAGTCAAGGTTCTGTAGCGTTGGTAGAATATCGCTGTTAGATGCTCCAGAGTCCAGAACGGAACTATGACATCATCATCTTCTCTCACCGTTGTCTAGCTCCTCAGGGTTCCATTCACACCTACTGAATTCAGAATATCACTTAAACCTCCTAAGATGGAGAATCTGTCTAAAGCACTGATGGTGTTATGGCAACACAGACCTGAACTGGTGCATTCTGGACTGAATCTTCTTCACTCAATAAGATGTGAAGGAAATACAAACCATGGGAAAAGTAATCAGTACTGCACTGGACATATTGACACACACACTCACACTCACACACACACACACACACACACACACACACACACACACACACACACACACACACACACACACACACACACACACACACACACCACAACACACACAACACACACACACACACACACACACACACACACACACACACACACACACACACACAAACACACACACAACAGACACACACACAACACACACACACACACACACACACACACACACACACACACACACACACACAACACCACACACACAACACACCACACACACACACACACAGACACACACACACACACCACACACACACACACACACACACACCACACACACACACACACACACAACACACACACACACACACACACACACACACACACACACACACCACACACACACACACACACTCTCACTCACACACACTCTCACTCACACACACACACACACACACACACACCACACACACACACACACACACACACAACACACACACTACACCACACACACACACACACCACACACACACACAACACACACACACACACACACACCACACACACACACACACACACACAAACACACAGACACACACTCACACACACACACACACACACACACACACACACACACACCACACACACACACACACACACACACACACAGATGGGAATACCCTTTCTTTCTCTTCCTGTTGTAACTAACACACAGAGAGGGGCGGGACTCTCTCTCCTGCCTGGCTTGACCCGTTACCATGGTGAGGACTAGGTGTTCATTGGCTTGGTGAGGAGGGGGCTCCACTGTCCTTGTTGCCGTGGGAGCAGGAGCTGAGGGGCTTGGCCACTAACCATGGTGAGAAGCAGCAGCATCACCAGGAGGAACAGCCAGGATACTGCTGCAGCCCACTGTCTTTCTATTGGCCAGCCAGGATACTGCTGCAGCCCACTGGCTTTCTATTGGCCAGCCAGGATACTGCTGCAGCCCACTGGCTTTCTATTGGCCAGCCAGGATACTGCTGCAGCCCACTGGCTTTCTATTGGCCAGCCAGGATACTGCTGCAGCCCACTGGCTTTCTATTGGCCAGCCAGTATACTGCTGCAGCCCATGGCTTTCTATTGGCCAGCCAGGATACTGCTGCAGCCCACTGGCTTTCTATTGGCCAGCCAGGATACTGCTGCAGCCCACTGGCTTTCTATTGGCCAGCCAGGATACTGCTGCAGCCCACTGGCTTTCTATTGGCCAGCCAGGATACTGCTGCAGCCCACTGGCTTTCTATTGGCCAGCCAGGATACTGCTGCAGCCCACTGGCTTTCTATTGGCCAGCCAGGATACTGCTGCAGCCCACTGGCTTTCTATTGACCAGCCAGGATACTGCTACAACACTATGAGCAAACAGAAAACACCACGGAGAACCACCATGATGGTGAAGCGCCCTGAAGAGAGAATGGAGGAAGACTAAACTTCAAATTCACTTTGACATCTATAAACAACGCCTTGGTAGCTTCAACAATGAGTTACGCAGGGCCAGACAGCAACACTTAAATCGGGAATGATCAACAAGAATATCACCAATAGCCGCACTCTATTTGTCATGGCCGACAAGCTTACAAACCCAATAAAGCAGATGCCTTCAGAACTCATGTCCACTGTGAAAATGTAATGAATTTGCGTGTTTCTTTAGTGAAAAAATGATAAGTATAAGACGGACCATCAAAACTGCTCAGTCTAAAAAGGACTCTGTACCGTCGCCACGACCACCAAGACATAACTTGGTTATTATGTCGCATTTTAATACAACTGATCAAAAATCCCTAGAAGAAACAGTTCAACATCTTAAAGCTTCCACTTGCTGTCTCGGCACACTGCCATCAGACTTTTTTTTTAAACAATTTTTATCTCTATAACAATGGACTTACAGCAAATAGTTAATAGCTCTCTGCAATCAGGCATTTTCCCAACGTCTCTAAAAACAGCTGCCATTAAGCCCCTATTAAAAAAGAGAACACTGGATGCATCTATAATGAACAACTATAGACCTGTATCAAATCTCCCTTTTATAGCCAAGATCATTGAGAAGGTTGTCTTCAATCAACTCAGCAATTTTGTGACTTCATGCGGTCTCTTAGACAGATTTCAGTCAGGTTTCCGACCTCACCACAGTACTGAAACGGCCCTGATTAAAGTTTTAAATGATATACGGCTGAATACTGATTCTGATAAAGTAACAGTTCTGGTTCTATTAGATCTCAGTGCAGCATTTGACACTGTCGATCATGGAACACTTATAGATAGGCTGGAAAAGTGGGTAGGACTCTCCGGGACAGTCCTTGATTGGTTCAGATCTTATCTAGATGGCCGGAGTTACTTTGTCACCATTGGTAATCATGAATCTGATAGGGTGGCTATGACATGCGGAGTTCCACAGGGATCAGTTCTCGGACCGATTCTGTTTAATCTCTATATGCTACCTCTGGGCCAAATTTTACAGAACAACAACATTAACTACCACAGCTATGCTGATGATACTCAAATATATATGGCTCTCGAACCGTATGACAACAGCTCAATAGACTCTCTGTGTCTCTGTATAGAGCACATAAATACCTGGATGAACCAAAATCGTCTACAATTAAACCAAGATAAAACTGAGATTATTGTGTTCGCCAATAAAAATAAAAGAACAAGTATTAGTAAAGAGCTGGATTCTCGGATCCTTAAAACCAGCGATCAAGTGCGTAATCTTGGTGTTCTGATAGACTCAGACCTCCCATTTTAACAGTCATATCAAAGCGGTCACCAAAACAGCATTCTATCATCTAAAAAAATATAGCCAGAATCAAAGGCTTGGTGTCCCAAGAAGATCAAGAGAAGCTCATCCATGCTTTTATCTCCAGTAGGGTTGACTACTGTAATGGCCTCTTAACAGGACTCCCGAAAAAGACTGTAAAACAGCTGCAGCTCATTCAGAATGCAGCTGTTAGAACGTTAACCAGGACCAAGAGAACGGAGCACATCACTCCGGACGTTAACCAGGACCAAGAGAACACGGAGCACATCACTCCGGACGTTAACCAGGACCAAGAGAACACGGAGCACATCACTCCGGACGTTAACCAGGACCAAGAGAACGGAGCAACATCACTCCGGACGTTAACCAGGACCAAGAGAAACACGGAGCACATCACTCCGGACGTTAACCAGGACCAAGAGAACACGGAGCACCCTCACTCCGGACGTTAACCAGGACCAAGAGAAACACGGAGCACATCACTCCGGACGTTAACCAGGACCAAGAGAACACGGAGACATCACTCCGGACGTTAACCAGGACCAAGAGAACACGGAGCACATCACTCCGGACGTTAACCAGGACCAAGAGAACGGAGCACATCACTCCGGACGTTAACCAGGACCAAGAGAACACGGAGCACATCACTCCGGACGTTAACCAGGACCAAAGAGAACGGAGCACATCACTCCGGACGTTAACCAGGACCAGAGAACACGGAGCACATCACTCCGGACGTTAACCAGGACCAAGAGAACACGGAGCACATCACTCCGGACGTTAACCAGGACCAAGAGAACGGAGCACATCACTCCGGACGTTAACCAGTACCAAGAGAACACGGAGCACATCACCTCGGAACGTTAACCAGGAACCAAGAGAACGAGCAAAAATCAATCCGACGTTAACGCAGACGCAAGAGAACACACGGAGCACATCACTCCGGACGTTAAACCAGGACCAATCAAGATACACGAGCACATCACTCCGGACGTTTAACCATGACCAGAGAACACTAGCACATCACGTCTCCGGACGTTAACCAGGACCAAGGGACGGAGCAACATCACTTCACTCCGGAGTCACTCCGGCGTTAACCAGGACCAAGAAACACGGAGCACAGCACATCCGACGTTAACCAGGACCAAGAGAACACGAGCCATCACTCCGACGTTAACCAGGACGCAAGAGAACACGGAGCACATCACTCCCCGGACGTTAACAAGGACCAAGAGAAAGGAGCACATCACTCCGGACGGTAACCAGGACCAAGAGACCACGGCACATCACTCCGGACGGGAACCAGACCAAGAGACACGGAGCACATCACTCCGGACGTTAACCAGGACCAAGAGAACACGGAGCACATCACTCCGGTTCTTAAATCTTTACATTGGCTTCCAGGCAGTTACAGAATTGATTTCAAAGTGGTGCTTTTAGTTTATAAATCTTTGAATGGTTTAGGACCCGAGTACATGTCTGATATGTTTGAAGAATATAAACCGAGCAGGGCTCTTAGATCCATGAACACAGGTCAGCTAGTAGAGCCCAGAGCCCAAACTAAACATGGAGACGCTGCGTTTAGCACTGATGCTGTACACAACTGGAATAAACTACCAGAAGATCTTAGATGTGCCCCAAACGTATCCATTTTTAAATCCAGGTTAAAAACACTTCTCTTTTCACGTGCCTACGACTGAGCACTTAAACCAAACCACACTGTTTAGCCTTATAGCTTCCTATGGTTTTATCCCATTTTTAATTTGTATATGTTTTTTTATTATTATGATGTTTTCATTATTTTTGATAATTGCTTCGATGTATGAATTGTGCTATATAAATAAACTTGCTTGCTTGCTTTCTGTTGGCCAGCCAGGATACTGCTGCAGCCCACTGGCTTGCTATTGGACAGCCAGGATACTGCTGCAGCCCACTGGCTTTCTATTGGCCAGCCAGGATACTGCTGCAGCCCACTGGCTTGCTATTGGACAGCCAGGATACTGCTGCAGCCCACTGGCTTTCTATTGGCCAGCCAGGATACTGCTATAGCCCACTGGCTTTCTATTGGCCAGCCAGGATACTGCTATAGCCCACTGGCTTTCTATTGGCCAGCCAGGATACTGCTATAGCCCACTGGATTTCTATTGGCCAGCCAGGATACTGCTATAGCCCACTGGCTTTCTATTGGCCAGCCAGGATACTGCTATAGCCCACTGGCTTTCTATTGGCCAGCCAGGGTACTACTATAGCCCACTGGCTTTCTATTGGCCAGCCAAAAACAGGGGTGGATATAGAAACACAGGTTGGAGTGGAGGGCTTTGTGAGGCTCCATTTGGAAATGGACAGGATTGACTATTGTAGCACTCTGATGATGTTCATTACTGTACTTCATGTTTACTTTGACATGGTGAGATCATGGACCGAACTGTACTGGCCACTGGCATGAAGCTGCTCTCCTCTTCTCCTCTCTCCTCCTAGTCATTTAGCAGACACTCTTATCCAGAGAGACTTCCTGTAGTGAGTCATTTAGCAGACACTCTTATCCAGAGAGACTTCCTGTAGTGAGGCGTCCATTTTGTTCTTGTCTTCTCTCTCTGTCCTCGCTGTTGAAACAGGACTGTTTGCTCAGGGCAGCAGCCTGGTCTGTCACTATGGAGTCAGTCAGAGCTGTGCAAACAACATTTAGTCATCTCAGAACTCAGCCGGAGACAATCAGCCAGCCAGTTAGCCAGTAGCCAGTCAGCCAGCCAGTCAGCGAGCCAGCCAGTCAACCAGCCAGTCAGCCAGTCAGCCAGTTCGTCAGTCAGCCAGCGAGTCAGCCAGCCAGTCAGCCAGTCAGTCACCAGTCAGTCAGCGAGTCAGTCAGTCAACCAGCCAGTCAGCCAGTCAGCCAGTTCGTCAGCCAGTCAGCGAGCCAGTCAGTCAACCAGTCAGTCCAGTCAGTCCATTGGTGGGTTGTGTTTTCCATAGCTGGTCTCCTTGTATAGTCATTGGTGGGTTGTGTTTTCCATAGCTGGTCTCCTTGTATAGTCATTGGTGGGTTGGTCTCCATAGCTGGTCTCCTTGTATAGTCATTGGTGGGTTGTGTTTTCCATAGCTGGTCTCCTTGTATAGTCATTGGTGGGTTGGTCTCCATAGCTGGTCTCCTTGTATAGTCATTGGTGGGTTGGTCTCCATAGCTGGTCTCCTTGTATAGTCATTGGTGGGTTGGTCTCCATAGCTGGTCTCCTTGTATAGTCATTGGTGGGTTGGTCTCCATAGCTGGTCTCCTTGTATAGTCATTGGTGGGTTGGTCTCCATAGCTGGTCTCCTTGTATAGTCATTGGTGGGTTGTGTTTTCCATAGCTGGTCTCCTTGTATAGTCATTGGTCCCCCTGTGTGTTTGTGTTGGTTAGTATATTTCTTCTGGTGTTGTGCTGGTTGTTGCGTGGTGTTCTGGTGGCTGGTACCTGGTGGATGTTACCTGGTGGATGTTACCTGGTGGATGGTACCTGGTGGCTGGTACCTGGTGGTTGGTGGCTGGTACCTGGTGGATGGTACATGGTGGCTGGTGGTTGGTGGCTGGTAAATGGTGGCTGGTAAATGGTGGCTGGTACCTGGTACCTGGTGGTTGGTGGCTGGTGGCTGGTACCTGGTGGCTGGTACCTGGTACCTGGTGGCTGGTACCTGGTGGTTGGTGGCTGGTACGGGCTGGACTGGGCTGGTACCTGTGGTGGCTGGTACGGGGGTACCTGGTTGGTGGGGGCTTGGTTACCTGGTGGCTGGTACTGGTGGTACTGGTTGGTACTGGTGGCTGGCTGGTGGTGGCTGGTACCTGGTGGTGGTGGCTGGTACCTGGTTGGCTGGTACTGGTGGTGACCTGGTGGTGGTACCTGGTGGTTGGTGGCTGGTACTGGTGGCTGGGCTGGTACCTGGTGGCTGGTGGCTGGTGCTTACCTGTGGTGGTGGTGGTACCTGGTGGCTGGTACCTGGTGGCTGGTGGCTGGTACCTGGTGGTGGTGGTACCTGGTGGTTGGTACCTGGTGGCTGGTACCTGGTGGTTGGTGGCTGGTACCTGGTGGACTGGTGGTGGTACCTGGTGGCTGGTACCTGGTGGCTGGTGGCTGGTACCTGGTTGGTGGATGGTGGCTGGTGGTACCTGGTGGTTGGTGGCTGGTACCTGGTGGTTGGTGGCTGGTACCTGGTGGTTGGTGGCTGGTACCTGGTGGCTGGTGGTTGGTACCTGGTGGCTGGTACCTGGTGGCTGGTACCTGGTGGCTGGTGGTTGGTACCTGGTGGCTGGTACCTGGTGGTTGGTGGCTGGTACCTTGGTGGTACCTGGTGGTGGCTGGTGGCTGGTACCTGGTGGTTGGTGGCTGGTACCTGGTGGTTGGTACTGGTACCTGGTGGTGGCTGGTACCTGGTGGCTGGTACCTGGTGGTTGGTGGCTGGTACCTGGTGGTGGTACCTGGTACCTGGTGGCTGGTGGCTGGTACCTGGTGGCTGGTGGCTGGTGGCTGGTACCTGGTGGCTGGTGGCTGGTGACTGGTACCTGGTGGCTGGTGGCTGGGTGCTGGTACCTGGTGGCTGGTGGCTGGTGGCTGGTACCTGGTGGCTGGTACCTGGTACCTGGTGGCTGGTGGCTGGTACCTGGTCAGTGTGTTTGTACTGGTTGTGTGGCATGCTGTTTGATTAATCTCTTGATTAGATGTTCTCTCCAGCCAGGTCTTTATTTACATCTCTCAGCAGTCTCGGCACGATACACTGCTGTTGGTCCAATGGAACAGCATTCCACTAGATGTACCTCCACTATAATGACATTGGAGGGGTGGCCAGTCCCCTTCTGGCTGTGCCGGGTAGAGAGGAACCAGGCTCTGAGGGGTGGCCAGTCCCCTTCTGGCTGTACTGGGTAGAGAGGAACCAGGCTCTGAGGGGTGGCCAGTCCCCTTCTGGCTGTGCTGGGTGGAGATTATAACAGTACATTGCCATTAAGGCCAGATTTTTCTCCAAGATGTTCAAACGTTCATAGATGACCAGCAGGGTCAAATAACAATCTCAGTGGTTGTAGAGGTTGCAACAGGTCAGTACATCAGGAGTAAATGTCACTTGGCTTTTCATAGCCGGGCATTTAGAGGTTGAAATAGCAGGTGCGGTAGAGAGAGTGAGAGAGAGTTGAAAACAGCAGGTCTGGGACAAGGTAGCACGTCCGGTGAACAGGTCAGGGTTCCATAGCCGCAGGCAGAAGAGTGGAAACTGGAGCAGCAGCACGACCAGGTGGACTGGGGACAGCCAGGAGTCATCAGGCCAGGTAGTCCTGAGGCATGGTCCTAGGGCTCAGGTCCTCCGGGAGGGGAGGGAGAGAGGACCAGGTGGACTGGGGACAGCCAGGAGTCATCAGGCCAGGTAGTCCTGAGGCATGGTCCTAGGGCTCAGGTCCTCCGGGAGGGGAGGGAGAGAGAGGGAATTAGAGGGAACATACTTAAATTCACACAGGACACCAGATAAGACAGGAGAATAACACCAGATATAACAGACTGACCCTAGCCCCCCGCCACATAGACTATTGCAGCATAGATACTGGAGGCTGAGACGGGGGGGGTCGGGAGACACTGTGGCCCCGTCCGACGATACCCCCGGACAGGGCCAAACAGGCAGGATATAACCCCACCCACTTTATCCCTGTCCTGTTGAATGAGATAGGCCTGTAATGACTGTCTTTACAGCCCAATAGAGAGATATCCCTGTCCTGTTGAATGAGATAGGCCTGTAATGACTGTCTTTACAGCCCAATAGAGAGATATCCCTGTCCTGAGATAGGCCTGTAATGACTGTCTTTACAGCCCAATAGAGAGATATCCCTGTCCTGTTGAATGGCAGATGTCTTTACAGCCCAATAGAGAGATATCCCTGTCCTGAGATAGGCCTGTAATGACTGTCTTTACAGCCCAATAGAGAGATATCCCTGTCCTGTTGAATGAGATAGGCCTGTAATGACTGTCTTTACAGCCCAATAGAGAGATATCCCTGTCCTGTTGAATGAGATAGGCCTGTAATGACTGTCTTTACAGCCCAATAGAGAGATATCCCTGTCCTGTTGAATGAGATAGGCCTGTAATGACTGTCTTTACAGCCCAATAGAGATATATCCCTGTCCTGTGCTTACTGCAGGTCAAAGCATTGATACTTGTATCTTCTCCATCCCACATCATGTTTCCTGTCTCTTTCATATAGCTCATTGTATAAAGCCTGTCATATGATCTGATGTGTCAATGACAGCTTGAAGACAACGTCAATCTAAGGATAACCTTTTTGTGTTTTGGTCCTCCTTACCTTGGTGTCTGTTTTACCCTCTGAGACACTGAGGAGAGAGGTGCTGGTGTTGGGATTAAAGATAGTGGCTGGTCGGTCCATTCATATGATACCGGTGGTAATCCATTCATATGACTATGGGGTAGATTTAGATGTAATCGTCATGTGACAGTCTGGACTTCCGGAGGTGTGTTCCATTGTTTCAGATTCATTAAAGGGGATATAACTGTCCATATAGTCCCAGTGGGTATTAGATAGAACGCCGCGGCCCCGCCCGCTTGTGGGGAAAACTAGATAGAACGCCGCGGCCCCGCCCGCCTGTGGGGAAAACTAGATAGAACGCCGCGGCCCCGCCCGCCTGTGGGGAAAACTAGATAGAACGCCGCGGCCCCGTCCGCCTGTGGGGAAAACTAGATAGAACGCCGCGGCCCCGCCCGCCTGTGGGGAAAACAACCTGTGGTTACCTAGGTTACTCCATTGGCTCACAGCAAAAACTTCACCTTTTTCAAACGCAACTTTCTTGTTGTCTGCTTGTTTTAGTCAATTACAAAACTACATTTAAGAAAAGTACAACATGTCTAAAGATTACTTTCCAACATTGCCTGCTTCTGAGCGTTCGCACTACTTAGAAAAACATAATATTGTAGGGCTTTCCTCAGGCCCCTTTTCGGTCGGTAGTTATTGTAGGGCTTTCCTCAGGCCCCTTTTCATGACGGCGCTAGCAGCCACATGATGAGTGAGAGCTACCTAACTACCGGAACATTATGCTAGGCAGGACCAACAACACAAACAGACAGACTATACAGCTACAAGTAGTGAGTGGAGTTACAAACAGACTATACAGCTACAAGTAGTGAGTGGAGTTACAAACAGACTATACAGCTACAAGTAGTGAGTGGAGTTACAAACAGACTATACAGCTACAAGTAGTGAGTGGAGTTACAAACAGACTATACAGCTACAAGTAGTGAGTGGAGTTACAAACAGACTATACAGCTACAAGTAGTGAGTGGAGTTACAAACAGACTATACAGCTACAAGTAGTGAGTGGAGTTACAAACAGACTATACAGCTACAAGTAGTGAGTGGAGTTACAAACAGACTATACAGCTACAAGTAGTGAGTGGAGTTACAAACAGACTATACAGCTACAAGTAGTGAGTGGAGTTACAAACAGACTATACAGCTACAAGTAGTGAGTGGAGTTACAAACAGACTATACAGCTACAAGTAGTGAGTGGAGTTACAAACAGACTATACAGCTACAAGTAGTGAGTGGAGTTACAAACAGACTATACAGCTACAAGTAGTGAGTGGAGTTACAAACAGACTATACAGCTACAAGTAGTGAGTGGAGTTACAAACAGACTATACAGCTACAAGTAGTGAGTGGAGTTACAAACAGACTATAGAGCTACAAGTAGTGAGTGGAGTTACAAACAGACTATACAGCTACAAGTAGTGAGTGGAGTTACAAACAGACTATACAGCTACAAGTAGTGAGTGGAGTTACAAACAGACTATACAGCTACAAGTAGTGAGTGGAGTTACAAACAGACTATACTAAACAAGTAGTGAGTGGAGTTACAAACAGACTATACAGCTACAAGTAGTGAGTGGAGTTACAAACAGACTATACAGCTACAAGTAGTGAGTGGAGTTACAGACTATACAGCTACAAGTAGTGAGTGGAGTTACAAACAGACTATACAGCTACAAGTAGTGAGTGGAGTTACAAACAGACTATACAGCTACAAGTAGTGAGTGGGGTTACAAACAGACTATACAGCTACAAGTAGTGAGTGGAGTTACAAACAGACTATACTAAACAAGTAGTGAGTGGAGTTACAAACAGACTATACAGCTACAAGTAGTGAGTGGAGTTACAAACAGACTATACAGCTACAAGTAGTGAGTGGAGTTACAGACTATACAGCTACAAGTAGTGAGTGGAGTTACAAACAGACTATACAGCTACAAGTAGTGAGTGGAGTTACAAACAGACTATACAGCTACAAGTAGTGAGTGGGGTTACAAACAGACTATACAGCTACAAGTAGTGAGTGGAGTTACAAACAGACTATACAGCTACAAGTAGTGAGTGGAGTTACAAACAGACTATACAGCTACAAGTAGTGAGTGGAGTTACAAACAGACTATACAGCTACAAGTAGTGAGTGGAGTTACAAACAGACTATACTAAACAAGTAGTGAGTGGAGTTACAAACAGACTATACAGCTACAAGTAGTGAGTGGAGTTACAAACAGCCTATACAGCTGCAAGTAGTGAGTGGAGTTACAAACAGACGATACAGCTACAAGTAGTGAGTGGAGTTACAAACAGACTATACAGCTACAAGTAGTGAGTGGAGTTACAAACAGACTATAGAGCTACAAGTAGTGAGTGGAGTTACAAACAGACTATACAGCTACAAGTAGTGAGTGGAGTTACAAACAGACTATACAGCTACAAGTAGTGAGTGGAGTTACAAACAGACTATACAGCTACAAGTAGTGAGTGGAGTTACAAACAGACTATACAGCTACAAGTAGTGAGTGGAGTTACAAACAGACTATACAGCTACAAGTAGTGAGTGGAGTTACAAACAGACTATACAGCTACAAGTAGTGAGTGGGGTTACAAACAGACTATACAGCTACAAGTAGTGAGTGGAGTTACAAACAGACTATACTAAACAAGTAGTGAGTGGAGTTACAAACAGACTATACAGCTACAAGTAGTGAGTGGAGTTACAAACAGACTATACAGCTACAAGTAGTGAGTGGAGTTACAGACTATACAGCTACAAGTAGTGAGTGGAGTTACAAACAGACTATACAGCTACAAGTAGTGAGTGGAGTTACAAACAGACTATACAGCTACAAGTAGTGAGTGGGGTTACAAACAGACTATACAGCTACAAGTAGTGAGTGGAGTTACAAACAGACTATACAGCTACAAGTAGTGAGTGGAGTTACAAACAGACTATACAGCTACAAGTAGTGAGTGGAGTTACAAACAGACTATACAGCTACAAGTAGTGAGTGGAGTTACAAACAGACTATACAGCTACAAGTAGTGAGTGGAGTTACAAACAGACTATACCGCTACAAGTAGTGAGTGGGGTTACAAACAGACGATACAGCTACAAGTAGTGAGTGGAGTTACAAACAGACTATACAGCTACAAGTAGTGAGTGGAGTTACAAACAGACTATACAGCTACAAGTAGTGAGTGGAGTTACAAACAGACTATAGAGCTACAAGTAGTGAGTGGAGTTACAAACAGACTATACAGCTACAAGTAGTGAGTGGAGTTACAAACAGACTATACAGCTACAAGTAGTGAGTGGAGTTACAAACAGACTATACAGCTACAAGTAGTGAGTGGAGTTACAAACAGACTATACTAAACAAGTTAAATGTCATACCTGTGATAAAATGTTTTCCACACACATACAGTGAGGGAAAAAAGTATTTGATCCCCTGCTGATTTTGTACGTTTGCCCACTGACAAAGAAATGATCAGTCTATCATTTTAATGGTAGGTTTATTTGAACAGTGAGAGACAGAATAACAACAACAAAAATCCAGAAAAACGCATGTCAAAAATGTTATAAATTGATTTGCATTTTAATGAGGGAAATAAGTATTTGACCCCCTGTCAATCAGAAAGATTTCTGGCTCCCAGGTGTCTTTTATACAGGTAACGAGCTGAGATTAGGAGCACACTCGTAAAGGGAGTGCTCCTAATCTCAGTTTGTTACCTGTATAAAAGACACCTGTCCACAGAAGCAATCAATCAATCAGATTCCAAACTCTCCACCATGGCCAAGACCAAAGAGCTCTCCAAGGATGTCAGGGACAAGATTGTAGACCTACACAAGGCTGGAATGGGCTACAAGACCATCGCCAAGCAGCTTGGTGAGAAGGTGACAACAGTTGGTGCGATTATTCGCAAATGGAAGAAACACAAAATAACTGTCAATCTCCCTCGGCCTGGGGCTCCATGCAAGATTTCACCTCGTGGAGTTGCAATGATCATGAGAACGTGAGGAATCAGCCCAGAACTACACGGGAGGATCTTGTTAATGATCTCAAGGCAGCTGGGACCATAGTCACCAAGAAAACAATTGGTAACACACTACGCTGTGAAGGACTGAAATCCTGCAGCGCCCGCAAGGTCCCCCTGCTCAAGAAAGCACATATACAGGCCCCTCTGAAGTTTGCCAATGAACATCTGAATGATTCAGAGGAGAACTGGGTGAAAGTGTTGTGGTCAGATGAGACCAAAATCGAGCTCTTTGGCATCAACTCAATTCGCCGTGTTTGGAGGAGGAGGAATGCTGCCTATGACCCCAAGAACACCATCCCCACCGTCAAACATGGAGTTGGAAACATTATGCTTTGGGGGTGTTTTTCTGCTAAGGGGACATGACAACTTCACCGCATCAAAGGGACGATGGACGGCGCCATGTACCGTCAAATCTTGGGTGAGAACCTCCTTCTCTCAGCCAGGGCATTGAAAATGGGTCGTGGATGGGTATTCCAGCATGACAATGACCCAAAACACACGGCCAAGGCAACAAAGGAGTGGCTCAAGAAGAAGCACATTAAGATCCTGGAGTGGCCTAGCCAGTCTCCAGACCTTAATCCCATAGAAAATCTGTGGAGGGAGCTGAAGGTTCGAGTTGCCAAACGTCAGCCTCGAAACCTTAATGACTTGGAGAAGATCTGCAAAGAGGAGTGGGACAAAATCCCTCCTGAGATGTGTGCAAACCTGGTGGCCAACTACAAGAAACGTCTGACCTCTGTGATTACCAACAAGGGTTTTGCCACCAAGTACTAAGTCATGTTTTGCAGAGGGGTCAAATACTTATTTCCCTCATTAAAATGCTAATCAATTTATAACATTTTTGACATGCGTTTCTCTGGATTTTGTTGTTGTTATTCTGTCTCTCACTGTTCAAATAAACCTACCATTAAAATTATAGACTGATCATGTCTTTGTCAGTGGGCAAACGTACATAATCAGCAGGGGATCAAATATTTTTTTCCCTCACTGTACCTACAGTTCAGTCAAGGTTTGGACACACCTACTCAATCAAGGGTTTTTCTTTATTTTTACTATTTTCTACATTGTAGAATAATAGTGAAGACATCAAAACTATGAAATAACACATATGGAATCATGTAGTAACCAGAAAAGTGTTAAACAAATCAAAATATATTTTATATTTGAGATTCTTCAAAGTAGCCACCCTTTGCCTCGATGACAGCTTTGCACACTCTTGGCATTCTCTCAACCAGCTTCATGAGGTAGTCACCTGGAATGCATTTGAATTAACAGGTGTGCCTTCTTAAAAGTTCATTTGTGAAATGTCTTTCCTTCTTAATGCATTTGAGCCAATTAGTTGTGTTGTGACAAGGTACATTGAACAACACAGCAGCTTTTTTGCATGTTTTGTTATTTCTTTTATAACAAAAAAATCTACGAGGTAGTTGGCTCTTTTACACTGGAGGGGGTTAATAGGAAAGAAGGTCGAGGGGAATTCCTTATTGTTCTGTGAATATTGACTCATAGTATATG
Organism: Coregonus sp. 'balchen'; assembly: GCA_902810595.1. Taxonomy (NCBI): domain Eukaryota; kingdom Metazoa; phylum Chordata; class Actinopteri; order Salmoniformes; family Salmonidae; genus Coregonus; species Coregonus sp. 'balchen'. The sequence continues at coordinate 24,622,714 of LR778256.1, forward strand.
TTAGGATACAACAGATTTGGCATCCTTCACGACAAAGCAAAGTGACTGTCCTCTGACTGTCCCATCAGGTGACTGTCCTCTGTGTGTCCCATCAGGTGACTGGCCCATCAGGTGACTGTCCTCTGAGTTCACCCCCACCCCCTTCCAGGATGAATGGCTACGCCCCTCCTTCCTTCCCCCAGGGAGGGTTCGCCTCCTACACCCCACAACTCAAGTAAGAACACCCATCACACATTCTCTCTCTCTCTCTCTCTCTCTCTCTCTCTCTCTCTCTCTCTCTCTCTCCTCTCTCTCTCCTCTCTCCTCCTCTCCTCTCTCTCCTCTCTCTCCTCCTCTCCTCTCTCTCTCTCTCTCTCCTCTCTCCTTAATTTCAATTTAAGGGCTTTATTGGCATGGCAAACTCTCTAAACATACAGTGGGGAAAAAAGTATTTAGTCAGCCACCAATTGTACAAGTTCTCCCACTTAAAAAGATGAGAGAGGCCTGTAATTTTCATCATAGGTACACGTCAATTATGACAGACAAAATGAGAAAGAAAATCCAGAAAATCACATTGTAGGATTTTTAATGAATTTATTTGCAAATTAGTTTAAAAAAATAGTGAAATAAACAATAAATATTAACAGTAAACATTACACTCACAAAAGTTCCAAAAGTATAAAGACATTTCAAATGTCATATTATGTATGGGCGGCAGGTAGCTTAGTGGTTAAGAGCGTAGTGCCAGTAACCGAAAGGTCGCTGTCACGATCGTCTAAGGAGGAGGACCAAGGCGCAGCGTTGAAGGTGAACATATTATTTTATTAGAATGATCACACGATCAAAACAACAAACGATAACGTGACGTCTACGGTTTAACACAAACCAACTAAGAACAAGAAACCCCAATGAAAGACTGCCTAACGGCAACCTAAGTATGACTCCCAATCAGAGACAACGAGCTACAGCCGTCTCTGATTGGGAGCCACCCTGGCCAACATAGATATACAAAACCAGAACACAAATGAAAACTCACACCCTGGCTCAACATACTAGAGTCCCCAGAGCCAGGGCGTGACAGTCGCTGGTTCTAATCCCTGAGCCGACTAGGAGAAAAATCTGTCGATGTGCCCTTGAGCAAGGCACTTAACCCTAATTGCTCCTGTAAGTCGCTCTGGATAAGAGCGTCTGCTAAATGACTAAAAATTTAAAAAATTTAAAAAATGTATATAAACAGTGTTGTAATGATGTGCAAATAGTTAAAGTACAAATGGGGAAATAAATCAACATAAATATGGGTTGTATTTACAATGGTGTTTGTTCTTCACTGGTTGCCCTTTTCTTGTGGCAACAGGTCACAAATATTGCTGCTGTGATGGCACACTGTGGTTTTTCGCCCAATAGATATGGGAGTTTATCAAAATTGGATTTGTTTTCTAATTCTTTGTGGATCTGTGTAATCTGAGGGAAATATGTGTCTCTAATATGGTCATACATTTAGCAGGAGGTTAGCAATTGCAGCTCAGTTTCCACCTCATTTTGTGGGCAGTGTGCACATAGCCTGTCTTCTCTTGAGAGCCAAGTCTGCCTACGGCGGCCTTTCTCAATAGCAAGGCTATGCTCACTGAGTCTGTACATAGTCAAAGCTTTCCTTAAGTTTGGGTCAGTCACAGTGGTCAGGTATTCTGCCACTGTGTACTCTCTGTTTAGGGCCAAATAGCATTCTAGTTTGCTTTGTTTTTTTGTTAATTCTTTCCAATGTGTCAAGTAATTCTCTTTTTGTTTTCTCATGATTTGGTTGGGTCTAATTGTGTTGTTGTTGTTGTTGTTGTCCTGGGGCTGTGTGGGGTCTGTTTGTGTTTGTGAACAGAGCCCCAGGACCAGCTTGCTTAGGGGACTCTTCTCCAGGTTCATCTCTCTGTAGGTGATGGCTTTGTTGTGGAAGGTTTGGGAATCGCTTCCTTTTAGGTGGTTATAGGCTCTTTTCTGGATTTTGATAATTATCGGGTATCGGCCTAATTCTGCTCTGCATGCATTATTTGGTGTTTTTCGTTGTACACAGAGGATCTTTTTGCAGAATTCTGCATGCAGTCTCAATTTGGTGTTTGTCCCATTTTGTGAATTCTTGGTTGGTGAGCGGACCCCAGACCTCACAACCATAAAGGGCAATGGGTTCTATAACTGATTCAAGTATTTTTAGCCAGATCCTAATTGGTATGTCGAATTTTATGTTCCTTTTGATGACATAGAAGGCCCTTCTTGCCTTGTCTCTCAGATCGTTCACAGCCTTGTGGAAGTTACCTGTGGCGCTGATGTTTAGGCCGAGGTATGTATAGTTTTTTTTGTACTCTAGGGCAACGGTGTCTAGATGGAATTTGTATTTGTGGTCCTGGCAAGGACCTTTTTTGGAACACCATTATTTTTGTCTTACTGAGATTTACTGTCAGGGCCCAGGTCTGACAGAATCTGTGCAGAAGATCTAGGTGCTGCTGTAGGTCCTCCTTGGTTGGGGACAGAAGCACCAGATCATCAGCAAACAGTAGACATTTGACTTCAGATTCTAGTAGGGTGAGGCCGGGTGCTGCAGACTGTTCTAGTGCCCTCGCCAATTTGTTGATATATATGTTGAAGAGGGTGGGGCTTAAGCTGCATCCCTGTCTCACCCCACGGCCCTGTGGAAAGAAATCTGTGTGTTTTTTGCCAATTTTAACCGCACACTAGTTTGTGTACATGGATTTTATAATGTCATATGTTTTTTCCCCCAAAACCTCTTTCCATCAATTTGTATAGCAGACCCTCATGCCAAATTGAGTCAAAAGCTTTTTTGAAGTCAACAAAGCATGAGAAGACTTTGCCTTTGTTTTGTTTTGGTTTGTTTGTCAAATAGGGTGTGCAGGGTGAATACGTGGTCTGTCGTACGGTAATTTGGTAAAAAGGCAATTTGACATTTGCTCAGTACATTGTTTTCACTGAGGAAATGAACTAGTCTGCTGTTAATGATAATGTAGAGGATTTTCCCAAGGTTGCTGTTGACGCATATCCCACGGTAGTTATTGGGGTCAAATTTGTCTCCACTTTTGTGGATTGGGGTGATCAGTCCTTGGTTCCTAATATTGGGGAAGATGCCAGAGCTAAGGATGATGTTAAAGAGTTTAATTATAGCCAATTGGAATTTGGGGTCTGTATATTTTATCATTTCATTGAGGATACCATCAACACCACAGGCCTTTTTGGGTTGGAGGGTTTGTATTTTGTCCTGTAGTTCATTCAATGTAATTGGAGAATCCAGTGGGTTCTGGTAGTCTTTAATAGTTAATTCTAAGATTTGCATTTGATCCTGTATATGTTTTTGCTGTTTGTTCTCTGTTATAGGGCCAAAAATATTGGAGAAGTGGTTTATCCATACATCTCCATTTTGGATAGATAACTCTTCGTGTTGTTTTTTGTTTAGTGTGTTCCAATTTTCCCAGAAGTGGTTAGAGTCTATGGATTCTTCAATTACATTGAGCTGATTTCTGACATGCTGTTCCTTCTTTTTCCGCAGTATATTTCTGTATTGTTTTAGTGATTCACCATAGTGAAGGCGTAGGCTCAGGTTTTCTGGGTCTCTATGTTTTTGGTTGGATAGGTTTCTCAATTTCTTTCTTAGGTTTTTGCAATCTTCATCAAACCATTTGTCATTGTTGTTACATTTCTTTGGTTTTCTGTTAGAGATTTTTAGATTTGATAGAGAAGCTGAGAGGTCAAATATACTGTTTAGGTTTTCTACTGCCAAGTTTACACCTTCACTATTACAGTGGAACATCTAAAAGGGATTGAATTTGTTGTTTCCTAATAGTTTTTTGGTAGGTTTCGACACTAATTTCCTTCCATCTGTAGCATTTCTTGATATTATTCAGTTCCTTTGGCTTTGATGCCTCATGATTGATAGGAGTCCCCTCGAAGCCTACCATTGACTATGTACATACCCAGCGTGCGACAGAGCTGCAGGAGTTGTGACCCGTTTTTGTTGGTTATGTTGTCGTAGTTGTGCCTAGGGGGGCATATGGGGGAGGAAATGCTGTCACCTCCAGGTAGGTGTTTGTCCTCCCTGTGTGCTGAGGGTGTCAGGTTCTTGTCCAGTTCTGGCATTTAGGTCGCCACAGACTAGTACATGTCCCTGGGTCTGGAAATGGTTGATCTCCCCCTCTAGGATGGAGAAGCTGTCTTCATTAAGGTATGGGGATTCTAGTGGGGGGATATAGGTAGCACACAGGAGGACATTTTTCTCTGTTGAGATAATTTCCTGTTAAATTTTTTGCCAAATGTTCCTGTTTTGATTATTTTAATAGAGTGAGTTAGGTCTGCTCTATACCAAATTAGCATACCCCCTGAGTCCCTTCCCTGTTTCACACCTGGTAGTTTGGTGGACGGGACTACCAGCTTTCTGTAACCTAGAGGGCAACCAGTGGGTCCATCTCCTCTATACCATGTTTCTTGTAGGATGACAATGTCTGTATTTCTGATTTCTTTGGTGAAGTCCAGGTTCCTGCTCTTTAGGCCAAAGGCAGATGACCTCAGGCCTTGGATATTCCAGGATGAAATAGTGAAGGCTTTGTGTTCCATAAAGTGTCCAATGTTGTTGGTCGTGTGGTTTGGCCTGCTGAGCATCTGGTACAGTGGCTTGCGAGAGTATTCACCCCACTTGGCATTTTTCCTATTTTGTTGCCTTACAACCTGGAATTAAAATAGATTTTTTGGGAGGGTTGTATCATTCGATTTACACAACATGCCTACCACTTTGAAGATGCAAAATATTTTTTCTTGTGAAACAAACAAGAAATAAGACAAAAAAAAGAAAGAACTTGAGCCACCTTTGTAGAGCCACCTTTTACAGCAATTACAGCTGCAAGTCTCTTGGGGTATGTCTCTATAAGCTTGGCACATCTAGTCACTGGGATTTTTGCCCATTCTTCAAGGCAAAACTGCTCCAGCTCCTTCAAGTTGGATGGGTTCCACTGTAGTACAGCAATCTTTAAGTCATACCACAGATTCTCAATTGGATTGAGGTCTGGGCTTTGACTAGGCCATTCCAAGATATTACATGTTTCCCGTTAAACCACTTGAGTGTTGCTTTAGCTGTATGCTTAGGGTCATTGTGAACCTCCGTCCCAGTCTCAAATCTCTGGAAGACTGAAACAGGTTTCCCTCAAGAATTTCCCTGTATTTAGCGCCATCCATCATTCCTTCAATTCTGACCAGTTTCCCAGTCCCTGCCGATGAAAAACATCCCACAGCATGATGCTGCCACCACCATGCTTCACTGTGGGGATGGTGTTGTCGGGGTGATGAGAGGTGTTGGGTTTGCGCCAGACATAACGTTTTCCTTGATGACCAAAAAGCTCAATTTTAGTCTCATCTGACCAGAGTACCTTCTTCCATATGTTTGGGGAGTCTCCCACATGGATTTTGGCGAACACCAAACGTGTTTGCTTATTTTTTTCTTTAAGCAATGGCTTTTTTCTGGTCACTCTTCCGTAAAGCCCAGCTCTGTGGAGTGTACGGCTTAAAGTGGTCCTATGGACAGATACTCCAATCTCCGCTGTGGAGCTTTGCAGCTCCTTCAGGGTTATCTTTGGTCTCTTTGTTGCCTCTCTGATTAATGCCCTCCTTGCCTGGTCTGTGAGTTTTGGAGAGCGGCCCTCTCTTGGCAGGTTTGTTGTGGTGCCATATTCTTTCCATTTTTAATAATGGATTTAATGGTGCTCCGTGTGATGTTCAAAGTTTCTGATATTTTTTTATAACCCAACCCTGATCTGTACTTCTCCACAACTTTGTCCCTGACCTGTTTGGAGAGCTCCTTGGTCTTCATGGTGCCGCTTGCTTGGTGGTGCCCCTTGCTTAGTGGTGTTGCAGACTCTGGGGCCTTTTAGAACAGGTGTATATCTATTGAGATCATGTGACAGATCATGTGACACTTAGATTGCACACAGGCATACTTTATTTAACTAATTATGTGACTTCTGAAGGTAATTAGTTGCACCAGATCTTATTTAGGGGCTTCATAGCAAAGGGGGTGAATAAATAAGCACGCACCACTTTTCCATGATTTGATTTTTTGAATTTTTTGAAACAAGTTCTATTTTTTCATTTCACTTCACCAATTTTGACTATTTTGTGTATGTCCATTACATGAAATCCAAATAAAAATCCATTTAAATTACAGGTTGTAATGCAACAAAATAGGAAAAACGTCAATGGGGATGAATACTTTTGCAAGGAACTGTACATGCCATTGTCTTGGGCTAGTGTAAGAGTGAAGGTTGGGCCTGTTTGCCTGCTCACGTTTTTTTCGTATGTGTGACTTTCATGTTGAGGCCCTCCTTTTCGGGAGTGGGGGGCATGGGGTGGGTGGGAGGGGCATAGGTCTGATCTGAGGGGGCCTAAATGGGGTGTGGGCATGGTTGACTTGGGGGGTGTTAATTAGTTGGGGTGTGTCTGGTAATGGTATGGTCTGGATGTAGTGTCCTCTCGGCGGGGTCCTCCATGTGTAGGTCCGGGGGGAGGGGAGTCCCGCAGGTCTGGGAGAGTGTCTCGCTGGTCTGGGCGGGGTGTCTGTTGATCTGTTGCTCCTGTGTGAGGTGTTGGGTCTGCGGTTGAGGGCGATATCATTTAGGGTCCGGGCGAGGGTGGGCACTGCTGCCTTGTAAAAATGTGTAAAGTGGTTATCCCACTGGCTATAAGGTGAATGCACCAATTTGTAAGTCTCTCTGGATAAGAGCATCTGCTAAATGACGTAAATGTAAATGTAAATGTTGTATAGGTGGGCCAGGTCCTAAAGGCTGTTCCAGTCCAGGGTGGAGTGGTGGGCCAGGTAAACATTTGGTTTTGAGGCACAGTCACGGGAAATACTTGCGTTTACCCGCTGTATGGTAGCAGGGTGGAAGTCTTTTCGTGGTAACAGGGTTGAGATAACCACTTGTGCGTTGGGGAAAGTAGAATAATCTTTTTCTATCACTCCCTTGAGTGCTGTGGCCACCCTTTCCTGCTGTGTTCTCAGGTCGTTTGTGCCTGTGTGTATTATTATGTGGCTGGGTGATCCTAGTCGGTCCTCAGACAGAAGGTCTAGGGCGCGCTGGGTGTTTGGACACCAGAGTTTAGACACTGTGTGTTTGGGAAAAAGTTTGAGTCCATAAGGAGTACAATCTGTGGCTTGTGTATGTCCTCAGTGGGTGTGGGGGGGGTCATCAGGAGGGCTATCAGGGTGGCTGACAGGGGGGGGTGCTCAGAGGGGTTGGGATCCCCTGGGCTTGGGGTTCTTCATTTGTTTGTCTGGCTGTGATGTCGAGGCTATGGTCAGGGTCTAGGTTGTACTGTTCTGCTGGCTTCTCTGCCGGGGTGGCCAGCTCTCTAATGGGTTGTTCTCTGTCACCCGTCATCGTTCTCACCTTCTCCTCCAGCACTCTGATCCTCTCCTCTAGTGCTCTGTTCTTCTCCTGCTCCTGCTCTTTCTCCTGTTAATGTTGTCTCACCACAGTCCAGAGTGCAGCCATGTCTCTCTCTACCTGCAGCTCTCCAGGTCTAGTTAAGGGGGTGTTGTTGTGCTGGACTGTTGTCTGGGTCTGTGCTGACTGGAGTGTGTTCACCTGCTGTTCCAGCTCCACCTGCCTTACCTCCAGCTGGGTGAATTTATCCTTCATTTCAATGAGGGAGTAGTGCTCTGTGCTGGGAGGTTGACTTTCCGCTTGGGGTTGCTCGTCTGTGGGGTTATATAATGAAGAGGTCTGGTCTGACCCGCTCGGGGTGGGGGTATCTTTCTCAAGGGAGAGCTTCTCCTGCTGAGCTATTTCTTTGATGAGGTGAAAGTCCAGCTGGAACTGTTTGGGGTTGCCCTGTACCAATACTGTTCCAGATTTATAGAGATTTATATTAGCTGACTCAGAGTCCTCGTTGTCTAGTATCCTGAGTTTCCACCCATCGCTAACAACCCCCGTCTTAACAGAGAGGTAGTGTGCTAATATACAGTGAGGGAAAAAAGTATTTGATCCCCTGCTGATTTTGTACGTTTGCCCACTGACAAAGAAATGATCAGTCTATAATTTTAATGGTAGGTTTATTTGAACAGTGAGAGACAGATTAACAACAAAAAATTCCATAAAAACGCATGTCAAAAATGTTATAAATTGATTTGCATTTTAATGAGGGAAATAAGCCCCAGGCCGAGGGAGATTGACAGTTATTTTGTGTTTCTTCCATTTGTGAATAATCGCACCAACTGTTGTCACCTTCTCACCAAGCTGCTTGGCGATGGTCTTGTAGCCCATTCCAGCCTTGTGTAGGTCTACAATCTTGTCCCTGACATCCTTGGAGAGCTCTTTGGTCTTGGCCATGGTGGAGAGTTTGGAATCTGATTGATTGATTGCTTCTGTGGATAGATGTCTTTTATACAGGTAACAAACTGAGATTAGGAGCACTCCCTTTAAGAGTGTGCTCCTAATCTCAGCTCGTTACCTGTACAAAAGACACCTGGGAGCCAGAAATCTTTCTGATTGAGAGGGGGTCAAATACTTATTTCCCTCATTAAAATTAGCAAATCAATTTATAATGTTTTTGACATGCGTTTTCAGGATGTTTTTGTTGTTATTCTGTCTCTCACTGTTCAAATAAACCTACCATTAAAATTATAGACTGATCATGTCTTTGTCAGTGGGAAAACGTACAAAATCAGCAGGGGATCAAATACTTTTTTCCCTCACTGTAGCACTGTGCCATGCCAGGGGATGGTCTGTGTTGAAGATAAGGTTGCTTATGTTCCCATTTTTATAAAAGTCAGCAAAAACTCTCTCTCTCTCTCTCTCTCTCTCTCTCTCTCTCTCTCTCTCTCCTCTCTCTCTCTCTCCCCTCTCTCTCTCTCTCCTTCTCTCTCTCCTCTCTCTCTCTCCTCTCTCCGGAAGTGTAATTGTCACCAACCCACTCAACCTGCTTCCCTAGCTTCCCACTCTCCTCTCCTCCTCTCCTCTCCTCTCCTCTCCCTCTCCTCTCCTCTCCTCTCCTCCTCTCCTCTCCTCTCCTCTCCTCTCCTCTCCTCTCCTCTCCTCTCCTCTCCTCTCCTCTCCTCTCCTCTCCTCTCTCAGTCCTGCTAGCAGCGTTAATAGAACCCATCCATTATTAATCCTTTAACCAATTAGAAGCAGCATGGTGGAGACTGGGAGGAATGTGATAAAATATCAAGTATCAAGGAGATCATAGCACCCTGACACATGACCCTCCTCTGGGTGAGAGAGAGACGCCAGTATGCCCAGATTCAACCCTGCCCTGTCAATGTACGTCCACACAGTGTCTACCCAACACTACCATGTCCCCTCCTCCTGTCAATGTACGTCCTGCTGTCTACCCAACACTACCATGTCCCCTCCTCCTGTCAATGTACGTCCCACAGTGTCTACCCAACACTACCATGTCCCCTCCTCCTGTCAATGTACGTCCTGCTGTCTACCCAACACTACCATGTCCCCTCCTCCTGTCAATGTACGTCCTGCTGTCTACCCAACACTACCATGTCCTCTCCTCCTGTCAATGTACGTCCTGCTGGTCACCCACCTACCATGTCCCCTCCTCCTGTCCCTGTCAATGTACGTCCTGCTGTCTACCCCACTACCATGTCCCCTCCTCCTGTCAATGTATCTTCCTGCCTGTCTACCCACCTAACATGGCCTCTCCTCCTGTCAATGTACGTCCTGCTGTCTACCCAACACTACCATGTCCCCTCCTCCTGTCAATGTACGTCCTGCTGTCTACCCAACACTACCATGGCCTCTCCTCCTGTCAATGTACGTCCTGCTGTCTACCCAACACTACCATGTCCCCTCCTCCGTCATGTCCGTCCTGCTTTCTACCCAACACTACCCATGGCCCCCTCCTCCTTTCAGGTACGTCCTGTCTGTCTACCAACACTACGATGGCCTCTCCTCCTGTCAATGTACGTCCTTGCTGTCTACCACCAACACTACCATGGCCTCTCCTCCTGTCAATTACGTCCTGCTGTCTACCCAACACTACATTTCCCCTCCTCCTGCAATGTACGTCCTGCTGTTCACCCAACACTACCATGTACCCTCCTCCTTCAATGTACGTCCTGCCTGTCTACCCACACTACCATGTCCCCTCCCCTCCTGTCAATGTACTCCACACATGTCTACCCAACACACATTCCTCCTCCGTCATGTACGCTGTGTCTCCAACCTACCAGCCCCTCCTCTGTCAGTATCGCGTCTACCACACACATGTCTACTCCTACCTCCTGTCAATGTACGTCTGCGTCTCCACTCATG
>LR778256.1:24633102-24702858 GCA_902810595.1 Coregonus sp. 'balchen'
GTGGGAGGTATTGTTGTGTTAGTAGCTAACTGCTATAATACAGTGAGTGGGAGGTATTGTTGTGTTAGTAGCTAACTGCTATAATACAGTGAGTGGGGTATTGTTGCGTTTGTATCTAACTTCTGTCTGTCTTCCAGGGAATGCGGAGCAGAAACCTTTGTCAACTTTGCTTCGTTTGAGAGAGACGGCAAACTGCCCTACAACTGGTAGGAATTACCACGTCTCTACCCTGAACCAGAAACCCAAAACACCAAGTCAGCTGTCCTCAGGCAACCAGACTATCTGAATGTCCAAAATCCAACTAGAATCTGACCCACAGATGAACCCAGAGATGACCCTAGTGACGAACCTAGTGATGAAACCAGAGATTAAACTAGAGATGTCTTTGACCCAGATGAGGTCTCCCCTACTGCACTGTGATCTGTGACACAGAGGGGATCTATAGTCTTAATCCACCGTTACCTTCTATTCAGCAGATCACAGCCTCAGGAATCACCCAGAGATCCATCTCAATCCGTATCAGTAGGAATGACCTCTACTCCAACTGTCAGACCAGACCAGGGATATACAGTGAGGGAAAAAAGTATTTGATCCCTGCTGATTTTGTACGTTTGCCCACTGACAAAGACATGATCAGTCTATAATTTTAATGGTAGGTTTATTTGAACAGTGAGAGACAGAATAACAACAACAAAAATCGAGAAAAACACATGTCAAAAATGTTATACATTGATTTGCATTTTAATGAAGGAAATAAGTATTTGACCCCTCTGCAAAACATTACTTAGTACTTGGTGGAAAAACCCTTGTTGGCAATCACAGAGGTCAGACGTTTCTTGTAGTTGCCACCAGGTTTGCACACATCTCAGGAGGGATTTTGTCCCACTCCTCTTTGCAGATCTTCTCCAAGTCATTAAGTTTTCGAGGCTGACGTTTGGCAACTCGGACCTTCAGCTCCCTCCACAGATTTTCTATGGGATTAAGGTCTGGAGACTGACTAGGCCACTCCAGGACCTTAATGTGCTTCTTCTTGAGGCACTCCTTTGTTGCCTTGTCCGTGTGTTTTGGGTCATTTTCATGCTGGAATACCCATCCACAACCCATTTTCAATGCCCTGGCTGAGGGAAGGAGGTTCTCACCCAAGATTTGACGGTACATGGCCCCGTCCATCATCCCTTTGATGCGGTAAAGCTGTCCTGTCCCCTTAGCAGAAAAACACCCCCAAAGCATAATGTTTCCACCTCCATGTTTGACGGTGGGGATGGTGTTCTTGAGGTCATAGGCAGCATTCCTCCTCCTCCAAACACGGCGAGTTGAGTTGATGCCAAAGAGCTCGATTTTGGTCTCATCTGACCACAACACTTTCACCCAGTTCTCCTCTGAATCATTCAGATGTTCATTGGCAAACTTCAGAGGGGCCTGTATATGTGCTTTCTTGAGCAGGGGGACCTTGCGGGCGCTGCAGGATTTCAGTCCTTCACGGTGTAGTGTGTTACCAATTGTTTTCTTGGTGACTATGGTCCCAGCTGCCTTGAGATCATTGACAAGATCCTCCCGTGTAGTTCTGGGCTGATTCCTCACCGTTCTCCTGATCATTGCAACTCCACGAGGTGAGATCTTGCATGGAGCCCCAGGCCGAGGGAGATTGACAGGTATTTTGTGTTTCTTCCATTTGCGAATAATCGCACCAACTGTTGTCACCTTCTCACCAAGCTGCTTGGCGATGGTCTTGTAGCCCATTCCAGCCTTGTGTAGGTCTACAATCTTGTCTCTGACATCCTTGGAGAGCTCTTTGGTCTTGGCCATGGTGGAGAGTTTGGAATCTGATTGATTGATTGCTTCTGTGGACAGGTGTCTTTTATACAGGTAACTGAGATTAGGAGCACTCCCTTTAAGAGTGTGCTCCTAATCTCAGCTTGTTACCTGTATAAAAGACACCTGGGAGCCAGAAATCTTTCTGATTGAGAGGGGGTCAAATACTTATTTCCCTCATTAAAATGCAAATCAATTTATAACATTTTTGACATGCGTTTTTCTGGATTTTTGTTGTTGTTATTCTGTCTCTCACTGTTCAAATAAACCTACCATTAAAATGATAGACTGATCATTTCTTTGTCAGTGGGCAAACGTACAAAATCAGCAGGGGATCAAATACTTTTTTCCCTCACTGTACGTATCAGTAGGAATGACCTCTACTCCAACTGTCTCTGTTTAACGCTGGCTGGAGTTAGTGGGTTTTGATGAAAGTGTAGTATTTCTAATCTCAGATTAACAAAGTGCAAATGTAGAGGCCAGCATTGGCTTCCTCTGTAAGGGGAAATGGGAATAACTAATTTGGGATGGAGTTTTGGCTCCTAGACACGTTTAGTATTTAATGGAACATTTCAACTATGGACAAACCCTTCAACAATTTGGGACTCTGTACCTTTTATCAAGAGATGGTTGTTGAATTATTAGACAATCAACTGGCAGGCATGTCCAGTAAACGATGCCCTTCTGAAGGTGTTGATATCAGGCTAATAATGATGATTAATGATTAATATAACGGCTTAAAGACGGTCAGTTAAGGCAGGCCTTGGCTTCCATCCTAAAGACATACATACCTCCCATCACTGAGCCATATCTCATCACAGTGTGGTGTTAACGTGAAGCATCGGTTTCAGCTCATCAGTACAGTGGTGTTCATGTGGTTGATCCAGGACTGCAGAGCTTGTGCTCTGAATGTGAATGATGTAGAATGGCTAGCTAGGTGTTAGTTCTGTTAGGGTGAACAAGTTGACTCCCGGGTGGCGCAGTGGTCTAAGGCACTGCATCGCAGTGCTAGCTGTGCCACTAGAGATCCTGGTTCGAGTACAGGCTCTGTCGCAGCCGGCCGCGACCGGGAGACCCATGGGCGGCGCACAATTGGTCCAGCGTCGTCCAAGGTAGGGGAGGGTTTGGCCGGCAGGGATGTGGGTTCGTTTCCCACGGGGGGCCAGTATGAAAAAAACAAACAACAAAAACAAAAAAACATGTATGCACTCACTAACTGTGAGTCGCTCTGGATAAGAGCGTCTGCTAAATGACTAAAATGTAAAAATGTAAATATGTAAATGTAAGTTATTTAGATCAGAAGGAATATTGTTGTGGAAGAACAAGTCCTTGTTAACCATAGGAATGGTACCATGTATTTGATGTGTATTTATCTACGTGGAGGAAATGAATCCTCACGATAGGCTACTGTAATGGAAAACAGGTGTTAGACATCAACATTGGCCCTAAGCACATTGATTCCTTCTACTGAGGAGGTGTTAGTGGAGTGATCAAGAGAAGACAGTCTCTGAAACAGAACAGAAGGCTGTTATTGTCTTGACTAGAGAGTGAAAGACATGTAGACTGCAGTAGGCCTTAGAAACAGGATCAGACTGCATGGTGCATTAACTGTGTTGACCACTGAGAGGAACTACTCTACCTCTCTGCCATGTTACTAATGGTGGTCTGTTCTGTCCCAACCTGTCTGTCTGTTCTGACCCAACCTGTCTGTCTGTTCTGTCCCAACCTGTCTGTCTGTTCTGTCCCAAACTGTCTGTCTGTTCTGTCCCAACCTGTCTGTCTGTTCTGTCCCAACCTGTGTCTGTTCTGTCCCAACCTGTGTCTGTTCTGTCCCAACCTGTCTGTCTGTTCTGTCCCAACCTGTCTGTCTGTTCTGTCCCAACCTGTCTGTCTGTTCTGTCCCAACCTGTGTCTGTTCTGTCCCAACCTGTCTGTCTGTTCTGTCCCAACCTGTGTCTGTTCTGTCCCAACCTGTCTGTTCTGTCCCAACCTGTCTGTCTGTTCTGTCCCAACCTGTCTGTCTGTTCTGTCCCAACCTGTCTGTCTGTTCTGTCCCAACCTGTCTGTTCTGTCCCCCTGTCTGTCTGTTCGTCCCCAACCTGTGTCTGTTCTGTCCCAACCTCGTTGTCTGTCCCAACTGTGTCTGTTCTGACCCAACCTGTCTGTCGTTCTGCCCAACCTGTCTGTCTGTTCTGTCCACTGTCTGTCTGTTCTGACCACCTGTCTGTCTGTTCTGTCCCACCTGTCTGTCTGTTCTGTCCCAACCTGTCTGTCTGTTCTGTCCCACCTGTTGTCTGTTCTGTCCCAACCTGTCTGTCTGTTCTGTCCCAACCTGTCTGTCTGTTCTGTCCCAACCTGTCTGTCTGTTCTGACCCAACCTGTCTGTCTGTCTGCCTGTCTGTCTGTCTGTCTGTCTGTCTGTTCTGTCCCTGTCTGTCTGTTCTGTCACTGTCTGTCTGTCTGTCCCACTGTCTGTCTGTCTTCTGCCCCTGTCTGTCTGTTCTGCCCCCTGTCTGTCTGCTGTCTCTGTCTGTCTGTCTGTCTGCGTCTGTCTGTCCTGCTTCTGTGCCGTTGCTTTCTGTTGTCTGTCCTGCCTTGCTTCGGTTGGCCTTTGTCTGTTGCTGTTCTGTCTCTGTCTGTGTTGCGTCTCCGTCTGTTCTTCGTCTGTTCTGCTGCTGCTTTCGTCTGTCTGATCTAGCAAGTCTTGTCTCAGCTCTGCATGTTCATCTTGGTTTGTTTTCTGGTGTTGTTTTGGGATGGTAAGTGCGTTGTCTTGTTAGGTTCATGTTGTGCTTTGATTGTGGTATCTGTGAGTCCACTGTTTTCTTCATGGTCATCTTGTGAAGTGTTCATCTGGTTAGTTCTTGTGTGTGAAGTTGTTCTCTGTCTAAGATAAAATGTTCTGATATTGTGTGTGTGATGCTTGAATTTAATATGTTGTCGTGTGGTGGGATGTGTACTTGGCAGTGGAGTTTTGTTGTCGTTTATTGTCCTGGAAGTGTTACAAGACATAACCAAGTTTTACTCATAGTGTCTTGTGCTTGTCTGAACCTTGTGCGTCTGTTGTTGTTTCTCTGTTGTTGTCTGGTGTGAAGGGTAATTTGTGAATGTGTATCTGTATTTCATTTGCAAGTGGTGTGATTTCATGTCCGTGATGCGTTCTGGTGTCGTTTATTTTTATGTGGATTTCTGTGGTGGTTCACTGTCGCTGAGTGTCTGTGTGTTGTGTTCCCTGTGTGGAAGTTGTCATTGTGTGTATTTGGTTATCTGTGTGTGTTTGTGTGTGATGAGTTCTGTCGTGTTGTGATTTATCTGTCAGTGTTGTGATGAGCTTAATCTGTCTGGTAGTTGTTTAGCCGCCAGTTGTGGTGACTGTTCTGTTGTGTGTTCAAGCTGTCTTGATACCGTCTGTGTTGTTGTGTTTCTGCCTGTCAGCTGTTCACTTCTGTGTGTTGTTGTTCAGCTGGTGTATGTATCGTGTGTCTGTAAGTGTTGTGTTTGCCCGTCCAGCTGGTAATCCGTTCCTGTGTGTTGTTCAGCCGTGTCGCTGATCGCCTTCTGGTTGTGTTTCAGCCCTGTCCAGCTGTGTGACCTTCTGTGTGTTTGTGTTTCAGCCCTGTCCGCTGATGACCGTTCTGTGTGTTGTGTTTCAGCCCTGTCAGCTGGAACCGTTCTGTGTTGTGTTTCAGCCCTGTCACAGACTGGATTGATCCTTCTGTGTGTTGTTGTGTGTGTGTTTTCACACGGCCCGTCCAGCTGGATGACGTTCGTGTGTTGTGTTTCAGCCCTGTCCAGCGTGGCGTCTTGTGTTTTTCAGCATGTCCACTGGATGAGTTCTGTGTGTTGTGTTTCAGCCCACTGTCCAGCTGGATGACTGTTCTGTGTGTTGTGTTTCAGCCCTGTCCAGCTGATGACGGTTCTTGTGTGTTGTGTTTCAGCCCTGTCCAGCTGGATGACTGTTCTGTGTGTTGTGTTTCAGCCCTGTCCAAGCTGGTTTATGACTGTTCGGTGTGTTGTGTTTCAGCCCTGTCCAAGCTGGATGACTGTTTATGTGTGTTGTGTTTCAGCCCTGTCCAAGCTGGATGACTGTTCTGTGTGTTGTGTTTCAGCCCTGTCAAGCCTGGATGACTGTTCTGTGTTTGTTGTGTTTTCAGCACTGTCCAGCTGGATGACTGTTCTGTGTGTTGTGTTTCAGCCATGTCCAGCTGGATGACTGTTCTGTGTGTTGTGTTTCAGCCCTGTCCAGCTGGATGACTGTTCTGTGTGTTGTGTGTTTCAGCCCTGTCCAGCTGGATGACTGTTCTGTGTGTTGTGTTTCAGCCCTGTCCAGCTGGATGACTGTTCTGTGTGTTGTGTTTCAGCCCTGTCCAGCTGGATGACTGTTCTGTGTGTTGTGTTTCAGCCCTGTCCAGCTGGATGACTGTTCTGTGTGTTGTGTTTCAGCCCTGTCCAGCTGGATGACTGTTCTGTGTGTTTGTGTTTCAGCCCTGTCCAGCTGGATGACTGTTCTGTGTGTTGTGTTTAAAGCCCTGTCCAGCTGGATGACTGTTCGTGTGTTGTGTTTCAGCCCTGTCCAGCTGGATGACTGTTCTGTGTGTTGTGTTTCAGCCTGTCCAGCTGGATGACTGTTCTGTGTGTTGTGTTCACCCTGTCCAGCTGGATGACTGTTCTGTGTGTTGTGTTTCATGCCCTGTCCAGCTGGATGACGTTCTGTGTGTTGTGTTTCCAGCCCTGTCCAGCTGGATGACTTCTGTGTGTTCACCTGTCCAGTGATGACCGCGTGTGTCGCTCAGTGTTCTCTGGTGTGCAGCCTGTCAGCTGATGACCTCTGTGTTGTCATTTCACACCTGTCCAGTGGTGAGTCTGTTTGTCAGCCCGTCATGTGTTCGTTGTGTTCTGTTCATGTGTCTGTCATGCTGTCCCAGTGTTTGTTGTGTGTTCGCCTGTCCCGTGTAGTTCGTATGTGTCTGTGTTTCCCTGTCATGATGCCGTTCTGTGTGTTTCATGCCTGTCAGCTGTGACTGTCTGTGTCGTCATGTGTCCCATGCCTGTCCATGGTCTGTCATGTGTGTGGACCTCTGTCATGATGCTGTCATGTTGTCCATGTGTCATGTCATGTGTCTGTCATGTGTCCCATGTGTGTCATGTGTCTGTCATGTGTCCACATGTTCTGTCATGGTTGTTCCATGCTGTCCGCATGTGATCCTGTCGATGTGTCACTGTCATGTGTCCGCGATGTGTCTGTCATGCCATGTCGTCATGTGTCTGTCATGTGTCCATGTACTGTCATGTTGTTGTCATGTGTCCACATGTGTTTCATGTAGTCTGTCCATGGTCCATGTTCTGTCATGTGTCTGTCATGTGTCTGTCATGTGTCTGTCATGTGTCCCATGTGTTGTAGGAGCTGAAGAGCGTAGGTCTGGATCTTTCCCATGATGCAGCAGACCTGCTATCACAGTACAGTAGCCAGACTGCTACATACCATCCATTGCAGTGACTGAGGCCAGGGCGAATCATACTCTACTATAGCAGTACACTAGCCAACTATCCCAGTAGTGCTGTAATACCATGGTAGTTTCATCTGTAGATAACTAGTACAGGTACAGATAACTGATCATACCATGACGATACATACCATGACTTTCCCCATGCATGACTTAGCAAGTGAAACTGATCTCATACAGTAACGACGGGACACAACTAACATCCAACGCCCAACTACATACCATAAGTAGCAGTACATACCAACTACATACCAGTAAGCATACATATCTAGTACATACCAACTACATACCAGTAAGTAGCAGTACATACCAACTACATACCAGTAAGTAGCAGTACATACCAACTACATACCAGTAAGTAGCAGTACATACCAACTACATACCAGTAAGTAGCAGTACATACCAACTACATACCAGTAAGTAGCAGTACATACCAACTACATACCAGTAAGTAGCAGTACATACCAACTACATACCAGTAAGTAGCAGTACATACCAACTACATACCAGTAAGTAGCAGTACATACCAACTACATACCAGTAAGTAGCAGTACATACCAACTACATACCAGTAAGTAGCAGTACATACCAACTACATACCAGTAAGTAGCAGTACATACCAACTACATACCAGTAAGTAGCAGTACATACCAACTACATACCAGTACATACCAGCTACATACCAGTAAGTAGCAGTACATACCAACTACCTACCAGTACATACCAACTACATACCAGTAAGTACCAGTACATACCAACTACATACCAGTACATACCAGCTACATACCAGTAAGTGTCTGCTAACTCAATGTCAATGTAGGGATCTGGTCAATACAGTGAACACAGCAAATACAGGGACCAGAGAGACCACAGGCATGATGCGTGATGGATGTTACAGTCATCCCATTGCAACATTTCTCTTCCTCTCCCCCTCCAGGGTTATAAATCCCCCAGAGAGCACATCACCACCCAGGGCACTCTGCCTGAGACCTTAACCTCAACAATAACCATAACCCTGGTTTTCTCCCTCTATAGGGTTATAAATCCCCCAGAGAGTACATCGCCACCCAGGGCCCTCTGCCTGAGACGAGGAACGACTTCTGGAACATGGTCCTGCAGCAGAAGAGCCACATCATTGTGATGCTGACGCAGTGTAACGAGAGACGCAGGGTGAAGTGTGACCACTACTGGCCGTTCACAGACGAGCCGGTGGCCTACGGAGAGATCAGTGTTGAGATGCTGTCAGAGTCCGAATCACCAGAGTGGACCGTACGGAACTTCAGACTGGGATATGTGAGTGGAGCTGGTGCAGGACACAGGTTTACCAAGACTTTTGGGGGGCATGTGCTCAAACAAAAAGAAAGTTACTTGTTGAGCAATTATTAGGCCTACACGAAGAGGGGAAAGCAGCACAATCTGATGAGTATTTTGCAAAAACTATTTTGAACTGAAAATAAATACTGCACTTATTAACGATGACCAACACAATTCCAGTCAAAATAGAGTCCAGAGGAAGCAGAGATCAGAGGAAGCAGAATCAACTAGGGATATATCATGTCACTTCTCTGGAGTCCAGAGCCAGCAGAATCAACTAGGGATATATCATGTCACTTCTCTGGAGTCCAGAGGAAGCAGAATCAACTAGGGATATATCATGTCACTTCTCTGGAGTCCAGAGGAAGCAGAATCAACTAGGGATATATCATGTCACTTCTCTGGAGTCCAGAGCCAGCAGAATCAACTAGGGATATATCATGTCACTTCTCTGGAGTCCAGAGCCAGCAGAATCAACTAGGGATATATCATGTCACTTCTCTGGAGTCCAGAGACAGCAGAATCAACTAGGGATATATCATGTCACTTCTCTGGAGTCCAGAGCCAGCAGAATCAACTAGGGATATATCATGTCACTTCTCTGGAGTCCAGAGCCAGCAGAATCAACTAGGGATATATCATGTCACTTCTCTGGAGTCCAGAGCAAGCAGAATCAACTAGGGATATATCATGTCACTTCTCTGGAGTCCAGAGCCAGCAGAATCAACTAGGGATATATCATGTCACTTCTCTGGAGTCCAGAGCCAGCAGAATCAACTAGGGATATATCATGTCACTTCTCTGGAGTCCAGAGCCAGCAGAATCAAACTAGGGATATATCATGTCACTTCTCTGGAGTCCAGAGCAAGCAGAATCAACTAGGGATATATCATGTCACTTCTCTGGAGTCCAGAGCCAGCAGAATAAACTAGGGATATATCATGTCACTTCTCTGGAGTCCAGAGCCAGCAGAATAAACTAGGGATATATCATGTCACTTCTCTGGAGTCCAGAGCAAGCAGAATCAACTAGGGATATATCATGTCACTTCTCTGGAGTCCAGAGCCAGCAGAATCAGCTAGGGATATATCATGTCACTTCTCTGGAGTCCAGAGGAAGCAGAATCAACTAGGGATATATCATGTCACTTCTCTGGAGTCCAGAGCAAGCAGAATCAACTAGGGATATATCATGTCACTTTTCTTGAGTCCAGAGGAAGCAGAATCAACTAGGGATATATCATGTCACTTCTCTGGAGTCCAGAGGAAGCAGAATCAACTAGGAATATATCATGTCACTTCTCTGGAGTCCAGAGGAAGCAGAATCAACTAGGGATATATCATGTCACTTCTCTGGAGTCCAGAGCCAGCAGAATCAGCTAGGGATACACTACCGTTCAAAAGTTTGTGGTCACTTAGAAATGTCCTTGTTTTCCATGAAAACATACATGAAATGAATAGGAAATGTAGTCATTGACAAGGTTAGAAATAATGATTTTTTATTGAAATAATAATTGTGTCCTTCAAACTTTGCTTTCGTCAAAGAATCCTCCATTTGCAGCAATTACAGCCTTGCAGACCTTTGGCATTCTAGTTGTCAATTTGTTGAGGTAATCTGAAGAGATTTCAACCCATGCTTCCTGAAGCACCACCCACAAGTTGGATTGGCTTGATGGGCACTTCTTACATACCATACAGTCAAGCTACTCCCACAACAGCTCAATAGGGTTGAGATCCGATGACTGTGCTGGCCACTCCATTATAGACAGAATACCAGCTGACTGCTTCTTCCCTAAATAGTTCTTGCATAGTTTGGAGCTGTGCTTTGGGTCATTGTCCTGTTGTAGGAGGAAGTTGGCTCCAATCAAGCGCCGTCCACAGGGTATGGCATGGCGTTGCAAAATGGAGTGATAGCCTTCCTTCTTCAAGTTCCCTTTTACCCTGTACAAATCTCCTACTTTACCACCAGACCATAAAATCTCCCAAAGCACCCCCAGACCATCACATTGCCTCCACCATGCTTGACAGATGGCATCAAGCACTCCTCCAGCATCTTTTCATTTGGTCTGTGTCTCACAAATGTTCTTCTTTGTGATCCGAACACCTCAAACTTCGATTCGTCTGTCCATAACAATTTTTTCCAATCTTTTTCCAATCTTCCTCCAATCTAATCTTTCCTTTTTATTGGCCAGTCTGAGATATGGCTTTTTCTTTGCAACTCTGCCTAGAAGGTCAGCATCCCGGAGTCGCCTCTTCGCTGTTGACATTGAGACTGGTGTTTTGTGGGTACTATTTAATGAAGCTGCCAGTTGAGGACCTGTGAGGCATCTGTTTCTCAAACTTGACACTCTAATGTATTTGTCCTCTTGCTCAGTTGTGCACCGGGGCCTCCCACTCCTCTTTCTATTCTGGTTAGAGACCGTTTGCGCTGTTCTGTGAAGGGAGTAGTGTACAGTCGTGGTCAAAAGTTTTGAGAATGACACAAGTATCGGTCTTCACAAAGTTTGCTACTTCAGTGTTTTTAGATATTTTTGTCAGATGTTACTATGGTATACTGAAGTAAAATTACAAGCATTCCATAAGTGTCAAAGGCTTTTATTGACAATTACATGAAGTTTATGCAAAGAGTCAATATTTGCAGTGTTGACCCTTCTTTTTCAAGACCTCTGCAATCCGCCCTGGCATGCTGTCAATTAACTTCTGGGCCACATCCTGACTGATGGCAGCCCATTCTTGCATAATCAATGCTTGGAGTTTGTCAGAATTTGTGGGTTTTTGTTTGTCCACCCGCCTCTTGAGGATTGACCACAAGTTCTCAATGGGATTAAGGTCTGGGGAGTTTCCTGGCCATGGACCCAATATTTCAATGTTTTGTTCCCCGAGCCACTTAGTTATCACTTTTGCATTATGGCAAGGTGCTCCATCATGCTGGAAAAGGCATTGTTCGTCACCAAACTGTTCTTGGATGGTTGGGAGAAGTTGCTCTCGGAGGATGTGTTGGTACCATTCTTTATTCATGGCTGTGTTCTTAGGCAAAATTGTGAGTGAGCCCACTCCCTTGGCTGAGAAGCAACCCCACACATGAATGGTCTCAGGATGCTTTACTGTTGGCATGACACAGGACTGATGGTAGCGCTCACCTTGTCTTCTCCGGACAAGCTTTTTTCCGGATTCCCCAAACAATCGGAAAGGGGATTCATCAGAGAAAATGACTTTACCCCAGTCCTCAGCAGTCCAATCCCTGTACCTTTTGCAGAATATCAGTCTGTCCCTGATGTTTTTCCTGGAGAGAAGTGGCTTCCTCGCTGCCCTTCTTGACACCAGGCCATCTTCCAAAAGTCTTCGCCTAACTGTGCGTGCAGATGCACTCTCACCTGCCTGCTGCCATTCCTGAGCAAGCTCTGCACTGGTGGTGCCCCGATCCGGCAGCTGAATCAACTTTAGGAGACGGTCCCGGTACTTGCTGGACTTTCTTGGGCGCCCTGAAGCCTTCTTCACAACAATTGAACCTCTCTCCTTGAAGTTCTTGATGAGCCGATAAATGGTTGATTTAGGTGCAATCTTACTAGCAGCAATATCCTTGCCTGTGAAGCCCTTTTTGTGCAAAGCAATGATGACGGAACGTGTTTCCTTGCAGGTAACCATAGTTAACAGAGGAAGAACAATGATTTCAAGCACCACCCTCCTTTTAAAGCTTCCTGTCTGTTATTCTAACTCAATCAGCATGACAGAGTGATCTCCAGCCTTGTCCGCGTCAACACTCTCACCTGTGTTAACGAGAGAATCACTGACATGATGTCAGCTGGTCCTTTTGTGGCAGGGCTGAAATGCAGTGGAAATGTTTTTTTAGGATTAAGTTCATTTTCATGGCAAAGAGGGACTTTGCAGTTAATTGCAATTCATCTGATCACTCTTCATAACATTCTGGAGTATATGCAAATTGCCATCATAAAAACTGAGGCAGCAGACTTTGTGAAAATTAATATTTGTGTCAGTCTCAAAACTTTTGACCACAACTGTACAGCGTTGTACGAGATCTTCAGTTTTTTGGCAATTTCTCGCATGGAATAGCCTTCATTTCTCAGAGCAAGAATAGACTGACGAGTTTCAGAAGAAAGTTATTTGTTTCTGGCCATTTTGAGCCTGTAATCGAACCCACAATTGCTGATGCTCCAGATACTCATCTAGTCTCAAGAAGGCCAGTTATATTTCTTCTTTAATCAGCAGTTTTCAGCTGTGCTAACATAATTGCAAAAGGGTTTTCTAATGATCAATTAGCCTATTAAAATGATAAACTTGGATTAGCAAACACAACGTGCCATTGGAACACAGGACTGATGGTTGCTGATAATGGGCCTCTGTACGCCTATGTAGATATTCCATAAAAAATCAGCAGTTTCCAGCTACAATAGCCATTTACAACATTAACAATGTCTACACTGTATTTCTGATCAATGTGATGTTATTTTAATGGACAAAAAAATTGCTTTTCTTTCGAAAACAAGGACATTTCTAAGTGACCCCAAACTTTTGAACGGTAGTGTATCCCTAGCTGAACGGTGGTGGATATCATGTCCCTTCAAGCAGAATCTACTTGTAGCGGAGGTTGCAGGACCGGAAGGAAAGCATGTTCTGTCTGCACCGTGCCATCACTTTGGAGGGCAGACTGCCTGCAGAGTGCTCGTTGCCTGCTGGGTAGCCCAGGATCGGAAGGATAGATGAGAATTTAATGAAGACTTGCAGGAAGTGGCTTCAGAACAACTTTTTGGTTGTGTTCAGAAAAACAAAGACAAAACAAATAATTGGGAGGGGAATTCTAGCGCCACTGAAAAGGGCACTGGAAGGGCAAAGGGGGATGTGTCCAGCTAGAGCCCCATCTGTACCTGTTGTGGCATTATATTGTTGAAAACTATTTCAAAAAATTAACAAAATCAAAAAGCGTACTTTTGAGATATAATTATGAATATTTTTTGTGCTGAGCTTTAACCGAAATGTAGGTTCTTTTTCGTTTTTTTAAGCAACTAATTAACTGACATCCATTAAATGATTTGTTCCATTTCGTGTTTTTGTTTTTTGCTCAATGCAGTTTCTCTAGAGATACATCAGATCAAGCATGAACTGTACAATGTAGTAGGGAGTTGTAGAGATAATGTAATGATCGTAGCATAACCGCGTTCTGATTAGAGATAATGTAATGATCGTAGCATAACCGCGTTCTGACTAGAGAGATAATGTAATGATCTAGCAGTGTCTGAATCCTGGCTTAGCCACCAAAAATTCAACGACAACATTTTCCGTCTAGATAGAACTGGCAAAGGGGGCGAAGTAGCAATCTACTGTAGAGATAGCCTGCAGAGCTCTATCATACTATCCAGGTCTGTGCCCAAACAGTTTGAGCTTCTACTTCTAAAAATCCACCTTTCCAGAAATAAGTCTCTCACTGTTGCCGCTTGCTACAGACCCCCCTCAGCCCCCAGCTGTGCCTTGGACACCATATGTGAATTGATTGCCCCCCATCTTTCCTCAGAGTTCGTACCGCTTGGTGACCTAAACTGGGATATGCTTAACACCCCGGCCTAAAATCTAAACTAGATGCCCTCAATCTCACACAAATTATCAAAGAACCTACCAGGTACAACCCTAAATCCGTAAACATGGGTACCCTCATAGATATCATCCTGACTAACCTCCGCTGTCTTCAACCAGGATCTCAGCGATCACTGCCTTATTGCCTGCGTCCGTAACGGGTCCGCGGTCAAACGACCACCCCTCATCACTGTCAAACGCTCCCAAAAACACTTCAGCGAGCAGGCCTTCCTAATTGACCTGGCCCGGGTATCCTGGATGGATATTGACCTCATTCCGTCAGTAGAGGATGCCTGGTTGTTCTTTAAAAGTAATTTCCTCTCAATCTTAAATAAACATGCCCCATTCAAAAAATACAGAACTAAGAACAGATATAGCCCCTGGTTCTCCTCAGACTTGACTGCCCTTGACCAGCACAAAAACATCCTGTGGCGTACTGCATTAGCATCAAATAGCCCCCGCGATATGCAACTTTTCAGGGAAGTTAGGAACCAATATACACAAGCAGTTAGGAAAGCAAAGGCTAACTTTTTCAAACAGAAATTTGCTTCCTGTAGCACTAACTCCAAAAAGTTTTGGGACACTGTAAAGTCCATGGAAAATAAGAGCACTTCCTCCCAGCTGCCCACTGCACTGAGGCTAGGAAACACTATCACCACCGATAAATCTACAATAATCGAGAATTTCAACAAGCATTTTGCTACGGCTGGACATGCTTTCCATCTGGCTACCCCTACCCCGTCCACCAGCTCTGCACCCTCCGCTGCAACATGCCCATGCCCCCCCCCGCTTCTCCTTCACCCAAATTCAGATAGCTGATGTTCTGAAAGAGCTGCAAAATCTGGACCCCTACAAATCAGCTGGGCTAGACAATCTGGACCCTTTCTTTCTAAAATTAGCCGCCGATATTGTCGCAACCCCTATTACTAGCCTGTTCAACCTCTCTTTCGTATCGTCTGAGATCCCCAGAGATTGGAAAGCTGCCGCGGTCATCCCCCTCTTCAAAGGGGGTGACACTCTAGATCCAAACTGTTACAGACCTATATCCATCCTGCCCTGCCTTTCGAAAGTATTTGAAAGCCAAGTTAACAAACAGATCACCGACCATTTCGAATCCCACCGTACCTTCTCCGCTGTGCAATCTGGTTTCCGAGCTGGTCATGGGTGCCCCTCAGCCACGCTCAAGGTCCTAAACGATATTCTAACCATGATCGATAAAAGACAGTACTGTGCAGCCGTCTTCATCGACCTGGCCAAGGCTTTCGACTCTGTCAATCACCGCATTCTTATTGGCAGACTAAATAGCCTTGGTTTCTCAAATGACTGCCTCGCCTGGATCACCAACTACTTCTCAGATAGAGTTCAATGTGTCAAATCGGAGGGCCTGTTGTCTGGACCTCTGGCCGTCTCTATGGGGGTGCCACAGGGTTCAATTCTCGGGCCGACTCTATTCTCCGTGTATATCAATGATGTCGCTCTTGCTGCTGGTGACTCTCAGATCCACCTCTATGCAGACGACACCATTTTGTATACATCTGGCCCTTCATTGGACACTGTGTTAACAAACCTCCAAACGAGCTTCAATGCCATACAACACTCCTTCATAGCCTCCAACTGCTCTTAAACGTTAGTAAAACTAAATGCATGCTCTTCAATCGAACGCTGCTTGCACCCGCCCGCCCGACTAGAATCACTACTCTTGGCGGGTCTGACTTAGAATATGTGGACAACTACAAATACCTAGGTATCTGGTTAGACCGTAAACTCTCCTTCCAGACTCACATTAAGCATCTCCAATCCAAAGTCAAATCTAGAATCGGCTTCCTATTTCGCAACAAAGCCTCCTTCACTCATGCTGCCAAACATGCCCTCGTAAAACTGACTATCCTACCGATCCTTGACTTCGGCGATGTCATTTACAAAATAGCCTCCAACACTCTACTCAGCTAATTGGATGTAGTCTATCACAGTGCCATCCGTTTTGTCACCAAAGCCCCATATACTACCCACCATTGTGACCTGTACGCTCTCGTTGGCTGGCCCTCACTACATATTTGTCGGCAAACCCACTGGCTCCAGGTCATCTATAAATCACTGCTAAGTAAATCCCCACCTTATCTTAGATCATTAGTCACCATAGCAGCACCCACCCGTAGTCTGCGCTCCAGCAGGTATATCTCACTGGTCATCCCCAAAGCCAACACCTCCTTTGGCCGCCATTACTTCCAGTTCTCTGCTGCAAATGACTGGAACGAACTGCAAAAATCTCTGAAGCTGGAGACTCTTATCTCCCTCACTAACTTTAAGCATCAGTTGTCAGAGCACCTTACCGATCACTGCACCTGTACACAGCCCATCTGAAATTAACCCACCCAACTACCTCATCCCCAAATTGTTATTTATTTTGCTAATTTGCACCCCAGTATCTCTATTTGCACATCATCTTCTGCACATCTATCATTCCAGTGTTAATACTAATTGTAATTATTTTGCACTATGGCCTATTTATTGCCTTACCTCCATAACTTACTACATTTGCACACACTATATATATATATTTTCAATTGTGTTATTGACTTTATGTTTTGTTTACCCCATATGTAACTCTGTGTTGTTGTTGTTGGAAATGAGAACTGTTTATCAACTGGCTTACCTGGTTCAATAAGTGAATAAATACGCGGAGTGGCCTGGATAAACAACCCCTGAGGACCAGCCCTTTAGCCGTGGTATATTGGACATGTACCACAACCCCCTGAGGATCCAGCCCTTAGCCGTGGTATATTGGACATGTACCACAACCCCCTGAGGATACAGCCCTTAGCCGTGGTATATTGGACATGTACCACAACCCCCTGAGGTGCCTTATTGCTGTTAGAAACTGGTTACCAGCATAATTAGACCAGTAAATAGTATACAGTCTGATATACCACGGCTTTCAGCCAATCAGCATTCAGGGCTCGAACCACCCATAAAAATAATAATAATAATAAAGATTTGTTACAAATGTAAAAAGCATTTCAAACATCCTTCCTCACAATTAAATTTATATGTGAGCATTGGCAGAAACAATGTGAGATACCAAAAATATTTTTCTGCCGTGGAATCGCCCTTTATGCTACAGTAATTTTAGAAAACATGTCCAGTTATAGGAGGTGCCCTGCTGATAGCTAGACACAGTAGAAAGACGGAGAGATCTGACGTACACTGGTTCATCAGCCCATCTAACTGTCTGTCTCTCCGCGGTGTCTCCCCCTGCAGGCTGATGAGTCTCAGGACGTCCTCCATCTGAACTACACGTCCTGGCCGGACCACGGTGTCCCCACGGTCAACGCCATCGATAGCATCCTGCAGTTCGTACACATCGTCCGCCAGCAGGCCAACCGCACCAAAGAACCCATTGTGGTTCACTGCAGGTACGTACGGGGTCTACCGGGCTCAACCACAGGGGCCATGCTGTCAGGGAGATGTTACTCAGACAGAGTTTTACTAACACTAGGAATGGATTATATTGATACTGTTTATATGACCTGTCCACCTTGTTGATTTACCGTGCAAGCTGCCAAGATTGAGGAGGGTACCCAGTAAATCCGTCCACCTGCGGTTTAGAGTCATCTACATTAGACTGGACTACGCTGATTAACAGGCCCATAGACACGTACAGTAATGTCTGTGGCCAGATGCCAGCTGCCCAGCACTGACCCTCTCTCGGTAGAAGACTGGGTTACATTCAATATGCCCTCGGTGGATGTAAAACTCAGCAAAGATCTCTAAAACAAGCAAACGTCAATGAATCCAGCGGAACTTTATGAAAATTGGATTGGGTTTGACCAATTCAGTTCTGCTCTGTCTGTATCAAGTGACTTAAAGGAAATGAATCCAGGGGAAAACCCCCCCCCCCCCTTTTTAAATTTAAGGTAACCCCCCCCCCCTTGGGCCGGGAAACCCTTCCCCCCCCTTGGGGGGGTTTTTTTCCCCCCCAAATTCCCCCCCCCTTTTTTTTCCCCCCTTTCCCCAGCCTTCCCCAGGGGGCTCCCCCCCCCTAAAAAAAAAAAGGGGCCCCCCTTTTTTTCCCCCCCCCCCCTTTTTTTGGGCCCCCCCCCGGGGGAAAAAAAATTTTTCCCCCCCCCCCTTTTGGAAAATTTTTTTTTCCCTTTTTTCCCCCCCGGGTAACCCCCCCCCCCCAAAAAAAAAAATTTTCCCCTTTCCCCCCCCCCCGGGGGCCCCCTTTTTTTGGCCCCCTCCCCCGGCCCCCCCGGCCCCCTTTCCCCCCCCCAAAAATTCCCCCTTTTCCCCCAAAACCCCCGGGGGGCCCCCCCCCCCCCCTTTTCCCTTTGGGGGGCCCCCCCCCCCCTCCGGGGGGTTTTTTCCCCCCCCCCCCCCCTTTTTGAATTTTTTTTTCCCCCCCCCCCTTTTTTGGGGTTTTTTTTTCCGGGGGCCCCCAAAAATTTCCCCCCCTTTCCCTTTAAAGGGGAACCCCCCCCCTTTTTTGGGTTCCCCCCCCCTTTCCCCCCCCCTTGGGGGGGGTTTTTAAACCCCCCCTTTTTTCCCTCCAAAAAACCCCCCCCTTTTTTGGGGAAATTTTAAAAGGGGTTTTTTTTTTTGGGGTTTTTAAAATTTTTTTTTCCCAAAAAACCCCCCCCCCCCCCAAAATTTTCCCCCCCCCCCCCCCCTTTTTCCCCCCCCTTTTTTTTTGGGTTTTCCCTTTCCAAAATTTTTTTCCCCCCCCAAAAATTTTCCCCCCCCCCCCCCCCCAAAAAATTTTTTTTTTCCCCCTTTCCCCCCCCCCAAAAAGGGTCCCCCCCTTTTTTCCCCCCCCCCCTTTTTTTTTTTCCCCCCCCCCGGGGGCCCTTTTCCCCCCCCCCCCCCCGGGGGGGCCCCCCCCTTTTTCCCCCCCCCCCGGGGGTTTTTTCCTCTTTTTTTTCCCCCCCCCTTTTCCCCCCCCCCCCCCCCCGGGGTTCCCCCTTTTTGGGGCCCCTCCCCCTTTTTTTTCCCCCCCCCCCCCCGGGGTTTTTTCCCCCCCCCCCTTTTTTTCCAATTTGGGGGGCCCCCCCCCCTTTTTTTTTCCCCCCGGGGGTTTTTTTTCCCCCCTTTCCCTTTTTCCCCCCTTTAAAATTTTTCCCCCCCCTTTCCCCCCCAAAATTTTTTTTCCCCCCCCCCCCCCTTTCCCCCCCCCCTTTCCCCCCTTTTTTTTCCCCTCCCTTTCCGGGTCCCCCTTTTTTTTTCCCCCCTTCCGGGCCCCTTTTCCCCCCTTTTTTTTTTTCCCCCCCCCCCGGGGGTTTCCCCCCCCCCCCAAAATTTTTTCCCCCAAAACCCCCCTTTTTTTTTTTTTTTTCCCCCCCCCCCGGGTTTTTCCCCCCCCTTTTCCTTTTTTTGGGGCCCCCGTTTTTTTTTTCCCCCCCCCAAAACCCTTGTTTTTTCCCCCCCTTTTCCCCCCTTTCCCCTTTTTTTCCCCCCCCCCGGGGCCCCTTTTCCTTTTCCCCCTTTTTTTTTTTGGGGGGGTTCCCCCCCCCCCCTTTTTTGGGGGGCCCAAACCCAATCCGGGGTTTTTTTCCCCCCCCCCCCTTTTCCCGGGGGGGTTTTTTTTTCCCCCCCCCCCCCCCCCCCAAAAGGTTTTCCCCCTTTTTTTTTTCCCCCCTTTCCCCAAAATTAATTTTTCCCCCCCCTTTCCCCCCCCTTTTTTTTTTTTGGGGGGGGGGGCCCCCCCTTTCCCCCCCCCCTCCCCCCCCCCCTTTCCCCCCTTTTTCCCCCCCCCCCAACCCCGGGTCCCCCCCCCCCTTTTTTTTTTTCCCCAATTTTTCCCCCCCCCTTTTTTTTTTTAAACCCCCTTTCCCCCCCCCAAAATTTTTTTTTCCCCCCCCGGGCTCCCCTTAAAAAAAATTTTTTTCCCCTTTCCCCGGGGGTTTCCCCTTTTCCCCCCCCCTTTTTTTTTTCCCCCCTCCCCCTTTTTTTCCCCCCAAACCTTTTTTTCCCCCCCCCGGGGGGTTTTCCCTCCCCCCTTTTTTTTTCCCCAGGGGGGCCCCCCCCCCCTTTTTTTGTCCCCCCGGGGCCCCCTTTCCCCCCCCAAATTTGGGTTTTTTCCCCCCCCCTTTTTTCCCCTCCCTTCCCCCCCTTAAAAGGTTTTTTTTCCCCCCCCCCCTTTTCTCCCCCCCCCAAAAATTTTTTTTTTTCCCCCCCTTTTTCCCCCCCCGGGGGGCCCCCCCCCCCCGGGGGCCCCCTTTCCCCCCCTTTCCCCTCCCCCCCTTTTTAAAAGGTTTTCTTCCCCCCCCCTTTTCCTCCCCCCTTTTTTTTTTCCCCCCTTTTTCCCCTTTTTCCCCTTTCCAAAAAATTTTTTTTTCCCCCCCCCTTTTTCCCCCAAAAATTTTTTTTCCCCCCCCCCCCCCTTTTTTTTCCCCCCCAAATAAAACCCCCCCCCAAAACCTTTTTCCCCCCAAAAAAGGGTTTTTTCCCCCCAAATTTTGGGGTCCCCCCCCCTTTTTTTTCCCCCCCGGGGGGGGGTTTTTCCCCTTTTTTTTTTTCCCCCAAGGGGGTTTTTCCTTAAAAAAATTTTTTTTGGGGAAAAAAATTTTTTTTGGGGTTTTTTTTTTTTTTTTTAAAACCCATTTTTTTTTCCCCCCCGGGGGGGGGGCCCCCCCCTTTTTTTTCCCCCTTTTTCCCCCCCCCCCTTTTTTTTTTTTTCCCCAAAAATTTGGGGCCCCCCCCCCTTTAAATTTTTTTTTCCCCAAACCCCTTTCTCTTTCCCCCCCCCTTTTTCCCAAAAAAGGTTTTTTTTTTCCCCCCTTTTTGGGGTTTTTTCCCCCTTTTTTTCCCCCCCCAACCCCCCCCCCCTTAAAAAATTTTGGCCCCCCCCGGGGTTTTCCTTTTTTTTTTTCCCCCCCCCAAAAAATTTTTCCCTTTCCCCCTTTCCCCCCTTTTTTTTCCCCCCCCCCCGGGGGGTTTTTCCCCAAAAAGGGGTTTTTTCCCCCCCTTGGTTTTTCCCCCAAAAGGGGGGGGCCCCCCCTTCCCGGGCCCCCCCCCTTTTTTTTGGGCCCTTAAACCCAAAAAAAAAAAAGGGGGGGGGGCCCCCGTTTTAAAATTTTTTTTTCCCCCCCCCCCCCCCCTTTTTTTTTTTTCCCCCGGTTTTGGGGCCTTTTTCCCCCTCCCCCTTTTTTTTTTTGGGCCCCCCCTTTAAAAAGGTTTTTTTTCCCCCCGGGGTTTTTTTTTGGGGGGTTTCCCTCCCCTTTTTCCCCCTTCCCCCCCTTTTTTTTTTTCCCCCCCCCCCGGGGGGGAAAACGGCCCCCCCCCCTTTTAAATTAAAAAAAAAAACCCCCCCCCAAATCCGGGGGGCCCCCCCGGGGGGGGCCCCCCCCTTTTTGGGGGGGAAAAATTTCCCCTTTTCCCCCAAACCCCAATTTTAAAAACCCCCTTCCCGTTTTCCCCCCCCCCCCCGGGGGGAAACCCCCCCTTTTCCCCCCCCCCCCCCAAAACCCCCCGGTTTTCCCCCAAAGGCCCCTTTCCCAAAGGTTTTCCCCCTTTCCCCCCCCCGGGGAAAGGGTCCCCCCCCCCAAATTTTTTTCCCCCCCAAATTTGGGTTTTTCCCCCCTTTCCCCCCCTTTAAATCCCCCCTTTCCCCCCCCCCAAAAGGCCGGGGAAATTTGGCCCCCCCCCCCAAAACCCCTTGGGGGTTTTTTTTTTCCCCCCCCCGGGGTTTTTTGGGGCCAACCCCCCCCTTTTTTTCCCCGGGCCCCATTTCCCCCCAATTTTCCCCCCCCCCCGGGGGGCCCCCTCCTTTCCCCCCCCCCCCTTTTTTTTCCCCCCCCCCCCCGGGGGGTTTTTTTCCCCCCCCCCGGAAAAAAACCCCCCCCCTTTTTTTCCCCCCCAATTCCCCCCGGTTTTCCCCCCAACCCCCCTTTTTTAAACCCCCCCCCCCCTTTTTGGTAAACCCCCCCCCTTTTCCCTTTTCCCTAACCCCCCCATGGGGAAAAAAAAAACCCCCTTTGGGAAAAAATTTTTCCCCCCCAAAAAACCTTATTTTTTTCCCCCCTTCCCCGGGGAAATTTACCCCCCCCCCGGGGTTTTTTAAAAGGGGGGTTTTTTTTGCCCCTTTTTAAAAGAAGAATTTCCCCAAAATTTTTTTAAAAATCGGTTTCCCCCCCCTTTTTGGAAAAAAGGGGCCCCCAAATTTAAACCCCCCAAAAAAACCCCCCAAAAAAAAATTTCTAAATTTTTCCCCCCCCGAATTTTGGGCCCCCCTCCCCCCAAGAAAATTTTTCCAACCCCTTTCCCCCCTTTTTTTTTCCCCCCCCCCTTTTTTCCCCCTTTCCCCCCCCTTTTTTTTTTTCCCCCCCCAAAAAAACCCCCCCTAAAACCCCCCCCCCCAAAAACCCCCAACCCCCCCCAAAAAAACCCCCCCCAAAAAAAAACCCCCTTCCCCCCCCCCAAAAATTTTTCCTTTTTGGCCCCCCAAATTTTTTAAAACCCCCCCCTTTTTAACCCCCTTTTTTTTCCCCCCCCTTTTTCCCCCCCCCCCCCCCCTTTTTTTCCCCCCCCCCCCAAAAAAAACCCCCCCCCTACCCCCCCCTCCCCAAAAAAATTTCCCCCCCCCCCCCCAAAAAAAACCCTCCCATCCCCCTTTAAAAATTCCCCCCCCCCCAAAAAAAACCCCCCCAAACCCCCCTCCCCCCCCCTTTTTAAAATTTTCCCCCTTTTTTCCCCTCCCCCCCCCAAAAAAAACCCCCCCCTTTTTTAAAAAACCCCCCCAAAAACCCCCTCCTTCCCCCGCCCCCTAAAAAACCCCCCCCCCCCCCAAAAAATTATCCCCCTTTAAAAACGGCCCCCCCCTTTTTTAAAACAACCCCCCCCCAAAAAAAAATTTCCCCCCCCTTTAAAATTTTTAAAACCCCCAAACCCCAATTAGGGGGAAAAAAAAAAAATTTTTTCCCCCCTTTTCCCCCATTTTAAAAACCCCCCAAAAAAAAAATTTTTATCCCCCCCCCCAAAATTTTAAAATCCCCAAACCCCCAAAAAAAACCCCCCCAAAAAAAAACCCCCCCCCAAAAATCCCCCAAACCCCAAAAAAAAACCCCCTCCCCCTAAAAAAAAACCCCTTTTTCCCCGAATACCCCCAAAAAACCCCAAAATTTCCCCCCCCCCCCCCCCCCAAAAAAAAAAACCCCCCTTTTTTTTCCCCCCCCCCCCCCCCCTTTCCCCCCCCCCCAAAAAATTTTAACCGGCCCCCCCTACCCCCCCCCCCAAAACCCCTTAAACCCCAAAAATTTTTTTCCCCCCCCCAAAATTTTAAATTTTCCCCCCGAATATATATCCCCCCCCCAAAAAAAAACCCCCCCAAAATATATCTGACCAAATCCCCCCCTTTAAATTTAAACCCCCCCCCAAAAATTTCCCCCCCCCCCAAAACTTATTTTTAAACCTACCCCCCCCCCCCCTTTAAGGCCCCTCCCCCCCCTTTACGAATATCCCCCCCCCTTTACAACATATCCCCCGCCCCCCCCTTTTTTAAAATTTCCCCCCCCCCCGGAAAAACCCCCCCCCCGGGAAATATCCCCCCCCCCCCTTTTTTCCCCCCCAAACCCCCCCAATTTTTCCCCCCAAAATTTTTTAATTTTTCCCCCCCCCCCTTAAAAAAAACCCCCCCCAACCCCAAATGGGTTTAAATTTCCCCCCCCCCCCAAAATTTTTAAATTAAAATTCCCCCCAAAAATTTTAACCAACCCCCCCTCCCGACCCGTTTAAAAAAAATTTTTTAAATTTTCCCCGGGCCGTTCCCCCCTTTTTGGGGGCCCGCCCCCCCCGGGGGGGGAAAACCCCGGGACCCCCCAAAACCGGGGGCCAAAAAAAACCCCCCCCCCCCCCTTTTTGGGCCCCCCCCCCAAAAAACCCCCCCCTTTCCCCCCTTTTTCCTTCCCCCCCCCTTTTTTTTTTCCCCCCCCCCCCGGGGGGGGCCCCCCCCCCCCTTTTATTTAAATTCCCTGCAAAAATTTTTCCCCCCCCCCCAAAATTTACCAAACCCCCCCCCCCAAAAAAATTCCCCCCCCCCCCCTTTTTTAAAAAACCCCCCCCTTTAAAAAAAAATTTCCCCCCCCCTTTTATTTTCCCCCCCCAAAAAAAAAATTTTTCCCCAAAACCCCCCCCTTAAAAAACCCCCCCCCCCCAAAAAAACCTGAAAACCCCCCCCCCGGTTATTTCCCCCCCCCAAAAAAAAAAACCCCCCCCCCCTTTTTTTCCCCCCCCCAAAAAAAAACCCCCCCCCTTTTTTTTTAACCCCCCCCAACCCCAAAAAAATACCCCCAAAACCCCCCCCCAAAATTACCTTTCCCCCCCCAAAATTTTTTCCCCCCCCCCTTTTTTTTCCCCCCCCCCCCCCAAAAAAATTTTTTCCCCCCCCCTTTTTTTAAACCCCCCCTTCCCCAAAGAAATTTTTTCCCCCCCCCCCCCAAAAAATTTTTCCAAAAAATTTCCCCCCGAGAATTTTTAAACCAACCCCCCCTCCCCCCTTTCCCCAAGAAATATTTCCCAATCCCTCCCCCCCAAAAAATTTTTTTTTTTTTCCCCCCCTTTTTTCCTCCCCACCCCCCCCCTTTAAATTTTTTCCCTTCCCCCCGGAAAATTTAACCCCCAAAAAAACCCCCCCCCAAAAAAGGGAAAACCCAAACCCCCCCTTTAAATTTTTAAATTTTTTTTTTAAAATTTTTCCAACCCCCCCTTTTTAAACCCCCCCCCTTTTTTTTGGGTTTTTTTCCCCCCCTTTTTTTTTAAAAAAATTTTAAAACCCGGGGGTTTTGGGTTTTAAAAAACCCCCCCTGGAAAACCCCC
Source organism: Coregonus sp. 'balchen' (assembly GCA_902810595.1). Lineage (NCBI taxonomy): Eukaryota > Metazoa > Chordata > Actinopteri > Salmoniformes > Salmonidae > Coregonus > Coregonus sp. 'balchen'. Next base: position 24,658,127 of record LR778256.1, read on the forward strand.
TTTAAAAAACCCCCTTGGAAAATTTTTCCCCAAAAAAAACCAAAAAAAAAAGGGGGGGGAAAAAAAAAATTTTTTTTTTTGGGGGTTTTTTTTTGGGGGTTTCCCCTTTTTTTTCCCCCGCCCCTCCACTAGCAGTATATATCTGACCATATCCCTCCACTGCAGTATATATCTGACCATATCCCTCCACTAGCAGTATATATCTGACCATATCCCTCCACTAGCAGTATATATCTGACCATATCCCTCCACTACAGTATATATCTGACCATATCCCTCCACTAGCAGTATATATCTGACCATTCCCTCCACTAGCAGTATATATCTGACCATATCCCTCCACCAGCAGTATATATCTGACCATATCCCTCCACTAGCGGACCTTTCTAACTCTCTTCTATTCTTCCTGTTGCAGATCGTGACATCACTCAACCTCCCGTGCTTCAGGCGTCCCGTTCTCTACCGAGACACGTTTCATCATCGAGACAAAAAACAACAACACAGAATGTCTGACTAATCTGACAACGCACGGAGGACAATATCAAGATGGATTTGAGTTTTAATTGGTGTTAGTTCTGTAAGCATGGGATTGAACACAGCCTTAAGGAGCCTTGTTCACCGACTCAAGACTGACCAGGAGTTCTAGCGCTATGAAGGTTGATGTTGTTTCCCCTCTTCAACCTTCAGCAGAACTACAACAGAACTGACAGAGACGTCGGGAACCAGGGGGGTTTGGGACAGTAGCATGACCCCCCCCTGAGTGATGACACGTCTCTTATAAAATGACCAATACCTTGTTTAGAGGGAGTGTGGACCCGTCCTTGACACAGCAACTTAGTGGAACTTAACTGAGAGTGGTCAGGTCAAATACTGTACCATTTAGTTGATGTTTCTCTTTCAGGAACAGCTGACACACAGCAGTACACAGGCCTGATGTTCCCTGTCAGTCTGCCGTCTGTCTGTCTGTCTGCCTGTCTGTCTGTCTGTCTGTTGTCTGTCTGTCTGTTACCTTCCTGCCATGGGACAATGTTGCAGACCTGCTATGGTACAATGCTAGCAGGAGGCCGATGTGTGCTTGACAGTAGTGTTCCAGGTTGTTTTAATGTGCATACTGTCCATCTGCTGCCCTTAGTTCACATCTCAAACACCGTCCATCTGCTGCCCTTAGTTTCACATCTCAACACCGTCCATCTCTGCCTTAGTTCACACTCAAACACACCGTCCATCTGCTGCCCTTAGTTCACATCTCAAACCTGTCCATCTGCTGCCCTAGTTCACAATCTCAAACACCGTCCATCTGCTGCCTAGTTCACATCTCCAAAACCCGTCATCTGCTGCCCTTAGTTCACATCTCAAACACCGTCCATCTGCTGCCCTTAGTTCACATCTCAAACACCGTCCATCTGCTGCCCTTAGTTCACATCTCAAACACCGTCCATCTGCTGCCCTTAGTTCACATCTCAAACACCGTCCATCTGCTGCCCTTAGTTCACATCTCAAACACCGTCCCATCTGCTGCCCTTATTCACACTCTCAACACAACCCGTCCTGCTGCCCTTAGTTCACATCTCAAACACCGTCCATCTGCTGCCCTTAGTTCACATCTCAAACACCGTCCATCCGCTGCCCTTAGTTCACATCTCACACACCGTCTCCAGCTGCAACAAGCTCACTTCACACAAACCACTCACTGCACACACACTCACACCCCACCGACTCCAGCTGCAACAAGCTTCCATCTCAACACATCCACGCAACAACTTCCATTCAACCATCCCAGCTGAACGCTTCACATCTCAGACACAGTCTCCAGCTGCAACAAGCTTCCATTCTCTACGTTACACTGCCATCCTGGCCAGAGACACCTGGAGGAAAGGCCTGTTACAGACAGGTTGTTCTGGGAGGAAAGGCCTGTTACAGACAGGTTGCTCTGGGAAGGCTTTACAGATGGAGGAAAGCCTGTTACAGACAGTTGTCTGGGAGAAAGCCTTTACGATGGAGGAAAGGCCTGTTATAGAAAGGTTGCTCTGGGAGGAAAGGCTGCGGCAGGTTGCTCTGGAGAAGGCCTGTAGATGGAGGAAAGGCCTGTTACAGACAGGTTGCTCTGGGAGGAAAGGCCTGTTACAGATGGAGGAAAGGCCTGTTATAGACAGGTTGCTCTGGGAGGAAAGGCCTGTTGCAGACAGGTTGCTCTGGGAGGAAAGGCCTGTTACAGACAGGTTGCTCTGGGAGGAAAGGCCTGTTACAGATGGAGGAAAGGCCTGTTACAGACAGGTTGCTCTGGAAGGAAAGGCCTGTTACAGATGGAGGAAAGGCCTGTTATAGACAGGTTGCTCTGGGAGGAAAGGCCTGTTTCAGACAGGTTGCTCTGGGAGGAAAGGCCTGTTATAGACAGGTTGCTCTGGGAGGAAAGGCCTGTTATAGACAGGTTGCTCTGGGAGGAAAGGCCTGTTACAGACAGGTTGCTCTGGGAGGAAAGGCCTGTTACAGATGGAGGAAAGGCCTGTTTAAGACAGTTGCTCTGGAGGAAAGGCCTGTTACAGACGTTGCTCTGGGAGGAAAGGCCTGTTATAGACAGGTTGCTCTTGGAGGAAAGGCCTGTTACAGACGGTTGCTCTGGAGGAAAGGCCTGTTACAGACAGGTGCTCTGGAAGGCCTTTACATGGAGGAAAGGCCTGTTTAGACAGGTTGCTCTGGAGAAAGGCCTGTTACAGACAGGTTGCTCTGGGAGGAAAGGCCTGTTACAGACAGGTTGCTCTGGAGGAAAGGCCTGTTACAGACAGGTTGCTCTGGGAGGAAAGGCCTGTTACAGACAGGTTGCTCTGGGAGGAAAGGCCTGTTACAGATGGAGGAAAGGCCTGTTACAGACAGGTTGCTCTGGGAGGAAAGGCCTGTTACAGACAGGTTGCTCTGGGAGGAAAGGCCTGTTACAGATGAGAAGGCCTGTTAGCAGGTGCTCTGGGAGGAAAGGCCTGTTTACAGACAGGTTCTCTGGGAGAAAGGCCTGTTTAACAGTGTGCTCTGGGAGGACAGGCCTGTTACAGACAGGTTTGCTCTGGAGGAAGGCCTGTTACAGACAGTTCTCTTGGAGGAAAGGCCTGTTACAGACAGGTTGCTCTTGAGGACAGGCCTGTTACAGACAGGTTGCCTGGGAGAAAGGCCTGTTAAATGGAGGAAAGGCCTGTTATACAGGTTGCTCTGGAGAAAGGCCGTTTACGACGTTGCTGTGAGAGGAAAGCCTGTTACAGACAGGTTTGCTCTTGGAGGAAAGGCCTGTTACAGACAGGTTGCTCTTGGAGGAAAGGCCTGTTACAGACAGGTGTCTCTCTATTGGCTAGAGACAGTGTTCTAATCTAGACTGTGTTTCTATTGGCTAGAGACTGTGTTATAACCTAGATACTGTTTCTATTGGCTAGAGACTGTGTTCTAACCTAGAGACTGTTTCTATTGGCTAGAGACTGTGTTCTAATCTAGAGACTGTGTTTCTATTGGCTAGAGACTGTGGAATGCCAGTTTAGACTGTGGATCTATTGTTGTGTTTGCCCTGAGGCCTTGGATTGGCTGTGGCCATTTGATGCCTACGGGACTAGTGTTTCTGTCTGGTCCACATCCCACTGCCCTGAGGCTGATGCTGTCTGCTGTCCTAGTGTTTCTGTCTGGTCCACATCCCACTGCCCTGAGGCTGATGCTGCCTGCTGTCCTAGTGTTTCTGTCTGGTCCACATCCCACTGCCCTGAGGCCGATGCTGCCTGCTGTCCTAGTGTTTCTGTCTGGTCCACATCCCACTGCCCTGAGGCTGATGCTGTCCTACTGTCCTAGTGTTTCTGTCTGGTCCACATCCCACTGCCCTGAGGCTGATGCTGCCTGCTGTCCTAGTGTTTCTGTCTGGTCCACATCCCACTGCCCTGAGGCTGATGCTGCCTGCTGTCCTAGTGTTTCTGTCTGGTCCACATCCCACTGCCCTGAGGCTGATGCTGCCCTGCTGTCCTAGTGTTACTGTTGGTCCACATCCCACGACCTTGAGCAGATGATGCCTGCTTTGTCTATTTTTTTATTTTTTTCCTGGCCCCCACAAACCCACTGCCCTGGGCGTGTTGCCTGCTTCCTAAGTGTTTCATCCCTGCGCCACATCCCCTGCCCTGGCGCGCTGGCCTTGTGCGCCGCCCCTATGGGTCTCTCCGGTCCATCCCCGGCTCCTGGGCCCGGGATTCGTCCTAGGTTTTCTAGTGGTCCACACTGCACTCCCCGATGCGCCTTGTCCTATGCCTTCTGGGTGGGTTTCCACACCCCCTGCCTGAAGGACGGGGAAATGTCTTGCCCTTTCTGATCCAGGTTGTTTCTGTCGGTGGTTCAAACATCCCATTAAACCCTTATCTGAATCCTGCCGTACTGTGGACTAAAACGGATTTTAACTTTAGTCATTTAGCAACGCTCTTATCCAGAGACTACAGTTAGGGTGCTACTTAATACTATTTTTTTCATTACGCCTCTTACTGAATCAACCCCAAGGACTTCTGGACGGTTTAAACTGCCATTTAACCCACTGACTCAATCCCTGGGATGTCCTCTCCTGACGACGGGGGCCATTTAACCCTCCCCGGATTCAGAAGACGGGGAGGTGTTTAACTGTCATTTTAAACCTCTTTACTGAATCACAGAGGGAGTGTCTTCTAGAAGACGGGGAGGTGTTTAAACTGTCATTTAAAACCTCTTTACTGAATCAACAAGAGGGATGTCTTCTAGAAGACAGGGATGGTGTTTTAACTGTCATTTAAAACCTCTTTAACTGAATCCACAAGAGGGATGTCTTCTAGAAGACGGGGAGGTGTTTAACTGTCATTTAAACCTCTTTACTAAATCAACAAGAGGGATGTCTTCTAGAAGACGGGAGGTGTTTTAACTGTCATTTAAACCTCTTTACTGAATCAACAAGAGGGATGTCTTCTAGAAGACGGGGAGGTGTTTTAACTGTCATTTAAACCTCTTTACTGAATCAACAAGAGGGATGTCTTCTAGAAGACGGGGAGGTGTTTAACTGTCATTTAAACCTCTTTACTGAATCAACAAGAGGGATGTCTTCTAGAAGACGGGGAGGTTTTTAACTGTCATTTAAACCTCTTTACTGAATCAACAAGAGGGATGTCTTCTAGAAGACGGGGAGGTGTTTAACTGTCATTTAAACCTCTTTACTGAATCAACAAGAGGGATGTCTTCTAGAAGACGGGAGGTGTTAACTGTCTTTAACCTCTTCTGATCACAGAGATGTCTTCTAGAAGACGGGAGGTGTTTTAACTGTCATTTGACCATGTTGAATCAATAGGATCGTGTTGAGACTGAGGGATGTTGTATGTTCCCATCAATCAGGCACTTCCTGTGCTCCGGGATGACTAACCTTACTGATCACACAGTCGATGTCTCTGGGAGGGACTTCTAGATGTATTTCCTTTTACTCAACAAGGGACCTCTGACAGTAGGAATGGATAACCTCATAAACCTTCAATCAACAAAGATCTTTCTCTCTCACCTGAGGGTCTATTACTGTCATTTGTTTCCAGGTATTATCAATAGTTCATCAGTTTGAACAGACCATTGAAATGGGCCCATCAGATCATGCACTTCGTTGTCTCTGGAGCAGCACCTCCTGGGTAAGTCTGAGCCGATTGGACTGGCCTCCACTCACCTCATCCGTCTGTCTTCCACTCCTTAAGGGACTCCTGGTTAGAGCTACCGATTGACTGCCATCCATCTTTCCCCTTCCGTCTGTCTCCCACTCCTTAGAGGACTCTGTTATGAGCTAGGCCATCGGTACCCCTGGTTAGCAAGGCCTATTGGACTGGCCCTCCATCTCACCTCATCCGTCTGTCTGTCCACTCCTTAAGAGAGCTCCCTGGGTTAGAGCTAGGCCCGATTGGACTGGCCCTCCATCTTCCACCTCATCCGTCTGTCTGTCCACGCAAATTAGAGGAGCTCCTGGTTAGAGCTAGGCCGATTGGACTGGCCCTCCATCTTCCCCTCATCCGTCTGTCTGTCCACTCCTTAGAGGAGCTCCTGGGTTAGAGCTAGGCCGATTGGAGCTGTGCCCTCCATCTCCACCTCATGCCGTCTGTCTGTCCACTCCTTAGAGGAGCTCCTGGGTTAGAGCTAGGCCATTGGACTGGCCCTCCATCTCCACCTCATCCGTCTGTCTGTCCACTCCTTAGAGGAGCTCCTGGGTTAGAGCTAGGCCGATTGGACTGGCCCTCCATCTCCACCTCATCCGTCTGTCTGTCCACTCCTTAGAGGAGCTCCTGGGTTAGAGCTAGGCCGATTGGACTGGCCCTCCATCTTCCCCTCATCCGTCTGTCTGTCCACTCCTTAGGGAGCTGCAGCTCCTGGGTTAGAGCTAGGCCGATTGGACTGGCCCTCCATCTCCACCTCATCCGTCTGTCTGTCCACTCCTTAGAGGAGCTCCTGGGTTAGTAGCTAGGGCCGATTGGACTGGCCCTCCATCTTCCCCTCATCCGTCTGTCGTCCACTCCTAAGGAGCTCTCCTGGTTAAGCTAGGCCTGATTTACTGGCTCCATCTTCCCCTCATCCGTCTGTCTGTCCACCCTTGCTGGACTCTGGTAGGCTAGCCCGATGGACTGGCCCTCCATCTTCCCCTCATCCGTCTGTCTGTCCACTCCTTAGTTAGAGGAGCACCAAGCGTTTACAGAGGTGAAGGGTCAACCACCCTGACCTCATATTGACCTTACATTACCTAGGTTACATTACATGGGTTTAGGGTTACAAAATTCCCAGGTTTCCCGGGTTGGAAAATTCCCAGGTTTCCCGGGTTGGAAAATTCCCAGAATCAGGAGGGAAAACGCAAGGATTTCGCTACACCCGCATTAACATCTGCTAAACGTTGTATGTGACAAATAAAAATGTGATTTGATTTTGAATAAGAAGGAAATCCGTAATCCTCCAAACAGGATTTCTGGAAAACCTGGGAATTTTGTGGAAGTTATCCGAATGTTGCAACCCTAGTTACATGACAGAATGACAGAGGTTGTGTTACCGCGGTTCTCTATCTGACACACTGTATATAGTCCTGATGACTACAACTAGTCCGTTTCTACATGTATTACCAAGTCATTCTGTAACTGTAGTATTTGAATGAGCGTAACATGAGCCAGAAGGTTATTTTATCATAGCTGCAGTAACAGTTTGTTTGAACGGAAGGGTCTTACGGCATCTTATCTTCCTGCTGGCGTGGAAAGGATGCGTCCCAAATGACTACCTATCCCTGCATAGTGTACTACTTTAGACCACAAGTAGTACACTATATAGAGCAGTGTTTCCCAACTCCAGTCCTCCAGGACCCCCAACAGCCCAACTCCAGTCCTCCAGGACCCCCAACAGCCCAACTCCAGTCCTCCAGTACCCCAACAGCCCAACTCCAGTCCCCCAACAGCCCAACTCCAGTCCTCCAGTACCCCCCAACAGCCCAACTCCAGTCCTCCAGTACCCCCAACAGCCCAACTCCAGTCCTCCAGGACCCCCAACAGCCCAACTCCAGTCCTCCAGTATCCCCTACAGCCCAACTCCAGTCCTCCAGCACCCCCAACAGCCCAACTCCAGTCCTCCAGTACCCCCCAACAGCCCAACTCCAGTCCTCCAGGACCCCCAACAGCCCAACTCCAGTCCTCCAGTCCTCCAACAGCCCAACTCCAGTCCTCCAGTCCTCCAACAGCCCAACTCCAGTCCTCCAGTCCTCCAACAGCCCAACTCAAGTCCTCCAGCACCCCCAACAGCCCAACTCCAGTCCTCCAGCACCCCCAACAGCCCAACTCCAGTCCTCCAGGACCCCCAACAGCCCAACTCCAGTCCTCCAACAGCCCAACTCCAGTCCTCCAGTACCCCAACAGCCCAACTCCAGTCCTCCTGTACCCCCCAACAGCCCAACTCCAGTCCTCCAGTACCCCAACAGCCCAACTCCAGTCCTCCAGTACCCCCCAACAGCCCAACTCCAGTACCCCCCAACAGCCCAACTCCAGTCCTCCAGTACCCCCCAACAGCCCAACTCCAGTCCTCCAGTACCCCCCAACAGCCCAACTCCAGTCCTCCAGTACTCCCCAACAGCCCAACTCCAGTCCTCCAGTACCCCCCAACAGCCCAACTCCAGTCCTCCAGTACCCCCCTGACAACTTGTCAAGGGTGTTGTCAGGTGTGCTTCTCCGGGGCCACAACAAAAATATGGACTGTTGGGAGTACTGGAGGACCGGAGTTGGGAAACACTGTTGGGAGGACTGGAGGACCGGAGTTGGGAAACACTGTTGGGAGGACTGGAGGACCGGAGTTGGGAAACACTGTTGGGAGGACTGGAGGACTGGAGTTGGGAAACACTGTTGGGAGTACTGGAGGACCGGAGTTGGGAAACACTGTTGGGAGTACTGGAGGACTGGAGTTGGGAAACACTGTTGGGAGTACTGGAGGACCGGAGTTGGGAAACACTGTTGGGAGGACTGGAGGACCGGAGTTGGGAAACACTGCTCTAGAGAACAGGGTATCATTTGGGACGCTGACAGAAAGCCACTGTGTGGAGAGTTGGACAGTATGCCTGGCTGTGACCAGGGAGGGAAACAGCACTTTGGTCTGCTGGCTGGGAGGGTTGGACAGTATGCCTGGCTGTGACCAGGGAGGGAAACAGCACTTTGGTCTGCTGGCTGTCAGAACTACTGACAGAGAAAACACACATTTATAGTTGGTTACTGTACACATTTTACAATTCTCTCTTGCTCAGTGTGCGTCAGTCCAGTCAGGCTTGTTTGTCATTGGTGCCATTCTTGTGCATTGTGTCACTTAAATTAGAGGGATGATCTGGTACTAGGATTATCGTCACAGAGTTTTAATGTATGTATGTGTGTGTGTGTGTGTGTGTGTGTCTTTGAAAAAAATTAAATGTTGCAATATCAGTTGTTGTTGTGAGACAGATTGTGTGCCTTCTCAAATGCAGTGAATACATGACTTGTGATTCTCTACAAGGTGCTACAAGATGGACAACTTTTTTGTTTTGCTAGATCTGGTTTCTAAAATGACTGTTTATTGCAGAATTAGCAGATTTATGTGAAAAAGGCACCATGACGATACACATACAATTAGAATTAGAATCTCCCCACAAAACACATCCATGTATATTTGACCTTGATTGACACAAACAACGTTTTGCAAATTGCACATCTATTCTGGAAGACAATGGAGAAAAAAAATATTAAAAGAACGTGCTACTCCTTAAAAATACATTTCTTATATATATATATATATTATCTCTACATGATCATTCATTAACCAAAGCGTTTAGCGTTGGCAACATTAACTTAAAGACCTGGCAGCTAGGGGCCTCTACTCGTCTGGCAGGGCCACTGGGTCTCCATATTGGATCTGATGCAGGGGCCTCTACTGGTCTGGCAGGGCCACTGGGTCTCCATATTGGATCTGATGCAGGGGCCTCTACTGGTCTGGCAGGGCCACTGGGTCTCCATATTGGATCTGATGCAGGGGCCTCTACTGGTCTGGCAGGGCCACTGGGTCTCCATATTGGATCTGATGCAGGGGCCTCTACTGGTCTGGCAGGGCTACTGGGTCTCCATATTGGATCTGATGCAGGGGCCTCTACTGGTCTAACAGGGCCACTGGGTCTCCATATTGGATCTGATGCAGGGGCCTCTACTGGTCTGGCAGGGCTACTGGGTCTCCATATTGGATCTGATGCAGGGGCCTCTACTGGTCTAACAGGGCCACTGGGTCTCCATATTGGATCTGATGCAGGGGCCTCTACTGGTCTGGCAGGGCCACTGGGTCTCCATATTGGATCTGATGCAGGGGCCTCTACTGGTCTGGCAGGGCCACTGGGTCTCCATATTGGATCTGATGCAGGGGCCTCTACTGGTCTGACGTTGAGGGAGAGGGTGTTTACCTGGCACCACGCCGTCAGAGTGCCTTCCTCCTCTCTGTAGGCCGATCAGGCAAACACCCTCTCCCTCAACGTCAGCAAAACAAAGGAGCCGATTGTGGACTTCAGGAGGAACCAGGGAACGCCCCCATCCTCATCAACAGGGCCGCCATGGAGACGGTCAAAACCTTCAGTAAATATTATCTGATGCACCTTATTAGGAACCAAATATCTTTACACTCTAAACTCTGCCTGTATCTGAAATTCATTTGACCAATGTAATTTGCATTAAGTTACTCTTTTGGCATTACCATAACATAAAAGAGGATATACATAAATATCATATTATTCTCTTTGCCAGCAAACCAGAAGATTTACACAATAATGATCATATTAAACAATTGGTTATTATTAACATCTATCATTCAATATCTGAAATACTCTAGATCCGAATCTAGTCACAGACGGTGGTTATTTTGGTTGGTTCCATTTGTCTGTATCTCAAGACCACCTGATCCATTCTCTGTCCAGTGTTATCCTCTACACCGCCCAAAGACAACTTTACACCTGTAGCTAGAATAACTCTGGTCCAATCAGGTGGAAACATTTTCTGCTGCTAGTTTTCCCACCATCCTGTGCAACAAATAACTGAATCAAAGACAATAGTTGATTGAAGTGTAGTTATTCCCATCAGGCATCACAGCGGGGATGCTAACTCTGTGTGCTGTAGTACATTTGAATCAAAGACAATAGTTGATTGAAGTGTAGTTATTCCCATCAGGCATCACAGCGGGGATGCTAACTCTGTGTGCTGTAGTACATTTGAATCAAAGACAATAGTTGATTGAAGTGTAGTTCTTCCCATCAGGTATCACAGTGTGGATGCTAACTCTGTGTGCTGTAGTCCATGTTGAAGGCTTCAGTCTGTCTGTCTAGTGTTTCTTTCCTTCTACGGTGACTGCTCCAGAAGCTCCTGTCGGCGTCTCATGATCTCAGCGAACTGGGCGCGCTCCGTGGCGTCCTGGAAACAGAAACCGTGACAACATAAAGGGGCCTGGTCATGAGACAGGTGGGTGTGGCCTGGAGGGTTCAGTGGCTGCTGCCCTCATCGAATGACTCCACCCCTGAGTCACAGGCTGTGAGCGACAGCTTCTCCTGACGCCGCCGCATGATCTCCTGCAGCTCTGACCCTGAACTCCTCTGGAGGGAGAGATAGAGAGAGGGATGGATGGAGGGAGAGAGAGACAGAGAGAGATAGAGAGAGAAGAGAGCGAGAGACAGAGAGAGAGAGACAGAGAGACAGAGAGAGAGAGAGAGAGATAGAGAGAGAGAGAGAGAGGAGAGGATGGATGATAGAGAGGAGAGAGAGAGAGAGATAGAGAGAGAGAGAGAGAGACAGAGGAGAGAAGAGTATAGAGGATATATAGATATAATAGCGATGAGTCGCGCGATTCGCTTCGATAGCTCATCATGCGCTATACTCTAGCGCTCACGAATATAAGAGATCGATATACAGATAGACATCTATACAACCCTATCCGCAGAGATAGAGAGACAGAGATAGAAGCTCTCTCTAGATAGATATATGTAGCATCTAGCGATATCTCTCGTTTCAGCTCGAGTAGATATGTAGTCTCTCTCCTCATTCTTCTCTCTTCTCTTCTCCGTCGCGCGCCTCGATCTCTCTCCCCCTCCTAAATAAAGCAAGAAAGTAGAGGTCAGTAGAGATGTCTCCTACAGAGGGATTCTATGGAACTAAATAATGTCCACATTCATCTCAGTAGGGCTGAATCATAGAGTTGAAAACAGTAATGAGGTCACTGTAGAAGCCATTCTAGTGTTTATAACTCTACGAATCCATTAGAGAACTGAGCGGTCAGAGGAGAGGATCACCAGCTGGGCAGCTACAGAGAAACTCTTTCTGTTAGGAAATGAATGTAGATGACAGTCTGGTGGGAGAATCCTGTGACAGGTCAGACGGTAGGCTTTGCTAGCTCTGGCCCGAGCGAGATATTGTCCAGCAGACCTGCTGACCTTTAGACTGAGCCTGAGAACCAGCCGGACAACATCGTTCTCGGGACCAGCGCTGGAATAACCATTTTGTTTTCAGAGCTGATCCACAAATACCTACATTTCCTTTTGGCAGATCCACTCAACCTGTTCTACACTGACCTGTAGTTCCCTTAGTTCCACACAGCTGTAATCTACAGTGGTACAGTGTATACTATGTCCTACACTTCCACAGCAGAAATATCCTGTAGGTATGGAAGAAACACACCTGAAATCTAGTTGATATGCCAGCTAAGGGTTAAAATGACCCTTGGCCTTGGGTTTGGTTCAGTCTAGTAGTGATGTGGTCGTGGAGAATGATAACTGGTAGAGGGGTTTGGGTCTAGTAGTGATGTGGTCATGGAGAATGATAACTGGTAGAGGGGTTTGGTTCAGTCTAGTAGTGATGTGGTCGTGGAGAATGATAACTGGTAGAGGGGTTTGGGTCTAGTAGTGATGTGGTCGTGGAGAATGATAACTGGTAGAGGGGTTTGGTTCAGTCTAGTAGTGATGTGGTCGTGGAGAATGATAACTGGTAGAGGGGTTTGGTTCAGTCTAGTAGTGATGTGGTCGTGGAGAATGATAACTGGTAGAGGGGTTTGGTTCAGTCTAGTAGTGATGTGGTCGTGGAGAATGATAACTGGTAGAGGGGTTTGGTTCAGTCTAGTAGTGATGTGGTCGTGGAGAATGATAACTGGTAGAGGGGTTTGGTTCAGTCTAGTAGTGATGTGGTCGTGGAGAATGATAACTGGTAGAGGGGTTTGGTTCAGTCTGTAGGTCAGGTATGTTCCTATGTCTCCCATATCTAGTGCAGGCTGAGCTACGAGGTGAGGTGAGGCATGGGAACATTTCCAGCCAGGAGGAGACCAGCTGGTGGGTTCTTAAAGCCATGGTGGGTCTCTAGGAGGGGGAATTCTAAAGCTACACATCTAGGTTTTTAGCATCCATCTGCTGGCCAGCTTCACAACATTTAGAAAAACTACCTGTTATCATACTTATTGAAGTATGAGAAAAATGCTGAACCAAACTTCAGACTGTTTTTTCAATGTGTGCAGTTGATACAATACATACTGTATGTTATCTTGACCTGCACACTGGATTGTCTAAGTTGAGCAGTGAAGTGGTGTTTCAATAGAACACAGATCGGTGAGGTGTGTTAGCGTAGCGAGACAGGTAAGGAGAAGTCCTGAACAGAAGAGAGCAGTGACTACAAGAAGCTGGCCAACAGAGTAGAGCCTAGAACAACCTCTCTAGTGGAACAATACCTTAGTGAGAGTTTAGAGTCTGAAGACTTCAGTGGTCAGAAGAAGACCTGCAGGAGGACAGAGACCAGACAGAAACCACCCCTTGCCAGAGCTTTAAATAGCATGTAGACTGCAAGTACCCCTGTAAACACTTGTATGTACCTGTATGTACCTGTAAACACCTGTATGTACCTGTATGTACCTGTAAACACCTGTATGTACCTGTAAACACCTGTATGTACCTGTATGTACCTGTAAATACCTGTATGTACCTGTAAACACCTGTATGTACCTGTAAACACCTGTAAACACATGTATGTACCTGTATGTACCTGTAAACACCTGTATGTACCTGCAAACCCCTGTATGTAACCTTGACTGTCATCCTGTATGTTACCCTTGTAAACACCTGGTATGTACCTGTATGTACCATGTATGTACCTGTAAAACCACCTGTATGTACCTGTAGGTACCGGTCACACCGTATTTACCGTATGACCTGTTAAACACCCTGTATGTACCTGTATGTACCTGTAAACACCTGTATGTACCTGTATGTACCTGTATGTACCTGTAAACACCTGTATGTACCTGTAAACACCTGTATGTACCTGTAAACACCTGTATGTACCTGTAAACACCTGTATGTACCTGTATGTACCTGTAAACACCTGTATGTACCTGTAAACACCTGTATGTACCTGTATGTACCTGTAAACACCTGTATGTACCTGTAAACACCTGTATGTACCTGTATGTACCTGTAAACACCTGTATGTACCTGTATGTACCTGTATGTACCTGTAAACACCTGTATGTACCTGTATGTACCTGTATGTACCTGTAAACACCTGTATGTACCTGTATGTACCTGTAAACACCTGTATGTACCTGCAAACACCTGTATGTACAGTGCATTTGGAAAGTATTCAGACCCCATTACTTTTCCTCATCAATCTACACACAATACCCCATAATGACAAAGCACACAGGTTTTTATAATTTTTTTGCAAATGTATAATACAAAAAACTGAAATATCACTTTTACATAAGTATTCAGACCATTTACTCAACACTTTATTGAAGCACCTTTGGAAGCGATTACAGCCTCGAGTCTTCTTGGGTATGACGCTACAAGCTTGGCACACCTGTATTTGGGGAGTTTCTCCCATTCTTCTCTGCTGATCCTCTCAGGCTCTGTCAGGTTGGATTGGGAGCGTCGCTGCACAGCTATTTTCAGGTCTCTCCAGAGATGTTCAATCAGGTTCAAGTCCCGGCTCTGGCTGGGTCACTCAAGGACATTCAGAGACTTGTCCCGAAGCCACTCCTGCGTTGTCTTGGCTGTGTGTTTAGGGTCGTTGTCCTGTTGGAAGGTGAACCTTTGCCCCAGTCTGAGGTCCTGAGCGCTTTGGAGAAGGTTTTCATCAAGGATCTCTCTGTACTTTGCTCCGTTCATCTTTCCCTCGATCCTGACTAGTCTCCCAGTCCCTGCCGCTGAAAAACATCCCCACAGCATGATGCTGCCACCACCATGCTTCACCGTAGGGATGGTGCCAGGTTTCCTCCAGACGTGACGCTTGGCATTCAGGTCAAAGAGTTCAATCTTGGTTTCATCAGACCAGAGAATCTTGTTTCTCATGGTCTGAGAGTCTTTAGGTGCCTTTTGGCAAACTCCAAGTGGGCTGTCATGTGCCTTTTACTGACTTCCGTCTGGCCACTCTACCATAAAGGCCTGATTGGTGGAGTGCTGCAGAGATGGTTGTCCTTCTGGAAGTTTCACCCATCTCCACAGAGGAACTCTGGAGCTCTGTCAGAGTGACCATCGGGTTCTTGGTCACCTCCCTAACCAAGGCCCTTCTCCCCCGATTGCTCAGTTTGGCCGGGCGGCCAGCTCTAGGAAGAGTCTTGGTGGTTCCAAACTTCTTCCATTTAAGAATGATGGAAGCCACTGTGTTCTTGGGGACCTTCAATGCTGCAGAAATGTTTTGGTACCCTTCCCCAGATCTGTGCCTCGACACAATCCTGTCTCTGAGCTCTACGGACAATTCCTTCGACCTCAAGACTTGGTTTTTGCATTGACATAAACTGTCAACTGTGGGACCTTATATAGAAGGTGTGTGCCTTTCCAAATCATGTCCAATCAATTGAATTTACCACAGGTGGACTCCAATCAAGTTGTAGAAACATCAAGGATGATGGATACATCTGAGCTCAATTTCGAGTCTCATAGCAAAGGGTCTGAATACTTATGTAAATAAGGTATTTCTGTTTTTTATTTTTAATAAATTAGCAAACATTTCTAAAAACCTGTTTTCACTTTGTCATTATGGGGTGTTGTGTGTAGATTGATGAGGAAAAACATTAATTTAATCAATTTTAGAATAAGGCTGTAACGTAACAATGTGTCTGAATACCTCTTTAAGGAATACCTGGGATAGGATAAAGTAATCCTTCTACCCCCCCCTTACCCCACCCAAAAAAAAAAAAAAATATTGTAAAGTGGTTATCCCACTGGCTATGATAAGGTGAATGCACCAATTTGTAAGTTGCTCTGGATAAGAGCGTCTGCTAAATGACGAAAATGTAAAATGTAATGCAGGTGTTTACAGGTACATACAGGTGCATACAGGTGTTTACAGGTACATACAGGTGTTTACAGGTACATACAGGTGTTTACAGGTACATACAGGTGTTTACAGGTACATACAGGTGTTTGCAGGTACATACAGGTGTTTGCAGGTACATACAGGTGCATACAGGTGTTTACATGTATATACAGGTGTTTGCAGGTGCATACAGGTGTTTACAGGTACTGTGATTACATCAAACACGTTCAGTAGAAGATATTCAGGGTTCTGTGATTACATCAAACACATTCAGAAGAAGAGATTCAGGGTTCTGTGATTACATCAAACACATTCAGTAGAAGAGATTCAGGGTTCTGTGATTACATCGAACACATTCAGAAGAAGAGATTCAGGGTTCTGTGATTATATCAAACACATTCAGTAGAAGATATTCAGGGTTCTATGATTACATCAAACACATTCAGAAGAAGAGATTCAGGGTTCTATGATTACATCAAACACATTCAGAAGAAGAGATTCAGGGTTCTGTGATTACATCAAACACATTCAGTAGAAGAGATTCAGGGTTCGTTGATTATATCAAACACATTCAGAAGAAGAGATTCAGGGTTCTGTGATTATATCAAACACATTCAGTGGAAGAGATTCAGGGTTCGTTGATTATATCAAACACATTCAGAAGAAGAGATTCAGGGTTCGTTGATTATATCAAACACATTCAGTGGAAGAGATTCAGGGTTCTGTGATTATATCAAACACATTCAGTAGAAGATATTCAGGGTTCTATGATTACATCAAACACATTCAGAAGAAGAGATTCAGGGTTCTATGATTACATCAAACACATTCAGAAGAAGAGATTCAGGGTTCTATGATTACATCAAACACATTCAGAAGAAGAGATTCACTAAAGCAGACACCCAGCCAGTAGAATCCCCTGAACTACACTAGCCACAATGCAACACTGGGTACAAACATTTAGCACAAGTGGACTTTTCAACACAGTCTGGACTTTGGATAGCTAAACACTTTAGCGACTGGCTGCCTTTCGTTCAGGTTTAACCCTGCACTCTGCCTTGATGCAGCTAGCTGTTGTAGCTTTAGTCCTGGTCTATCAGTGTTTATCAGCTAGCTGCTGTAGCTTTAGTCCTGGTCTAACAGTGTTTATCAGCTAGCTGCTGTAGCTTTAGTCCTGGTCTATCAGTGGTTATCAGCTAGCTACTGTAGCTTTAGCCCTGGTCTATCAGTGTTTATCAGCTAGCTGCTGTAGCTTTAGCCCTGGTCTATCAGTGTTTATCAGCTAGCTACTACTGTAGCTTTAGCCCTGGTCACTCAGTGTTTATCAGCATAGCTGCTGTAGCTCTTTAGCCTGGTCTAAAAAAAAATATGGTTGATCCAGCTAGACTGGGCATTTAGTCCTGGTCTATCAGGGTGGTTATCAGCTAGGCTGTAGCTTTAGTCCTGGTACTATACAGTGGTTATCAGCTAGCTGCTTTAGAGTTAGCCCTGGTCTATCAGTGGTTATCAGCTAAGCTACTGGTAGCTTTAGCCCTGGTCTATCAGTGTTTTATCAGCTAGCTGCTGGTAGCTTTAGGTCCTGGTCTAATCAGTGTTTTATCAGCTAGCTGCTGTACGCTTAGCCCTGGTCTAATCAGTGTTTATCAGCTAGCCTGCTGTAGCTTAGTCCGGGTCTAATCAGTGTTTATCAGCTAGCTACTGTAGCTTTAGTCCTGGTCTATCAGTGGTTATCAGCTAGCTGCTGTAGCTTTAGGCCTGGTACTATCAGTGTTTATCAGCCTAGCTACTGTAGCTTTAGCCCGGGTTAATCAGTGTTTATCAGCTAGCTGCTGTAGCTTTAGGTCAAGGGTCTACGTGTTTTTATCAGCGAGCTGCTGTTATCAGCTAGTTTACTGTAGCTTAGTCCTGTCTATCAGTGGTATCAGCTAGCTACTGTAGCTTTAGTCCTGGTCTATCAGTGTTATCAGCTAGCTGCAGGGTTAGCCGGCTCGTGGTCTATCGCTAGCGGGGGTTTCAGCGCTCGGTGTTATCGCTAGCTGGCAGGGTTAGCCGGGTGTTTATCAGCTAGCTGGCAGGGTTAGCCGGCTCGGTGTTATCAGCTAGCTGGCAGGGTTTAGCCGGCTCGGTGTCTATTCAGCTAGCTGGCAGGGTTAGCCGGCTCGGTGTTTATCAGCTAGCTGGCAGGGTTAGCCGGCTCGGTGTCTATCAGCTAGCTGGCAGGGTTAGCCGGCTCGGTGTTTATCAGCTAGCTGGCAGGGTTAGCCGGCTCGGTGTTATCAGCTAGCTGGCAGGGTTAGCCGGCTCGGTGTTTATCAGCTAGCTGGCAGGGTGTTAGCCGGCTCGGTGTTTATCAGCTAGCTGGCAGGTTAGCCGGCTCAGCTGGCAGGGTTAGCCGGCTCAGTGTGTTATCAGCTAGCTGGCAGGGTTAGCCGGCTCGGTGTTATTATCAGCTAAGCTGGCAGTGGTTAGCCGGGCTTCTCGGGTTAGTCTATCAGCTAGCTGGCAGGGTTAGCCGCTCGGTGTTATTAGCTAGCTGGCAGGGTTAGCCGGCTCGGTGTTTATCAGCTAGCTGGCAGGGTTAGCCGGCTCGGTGTTTATCAGCTAGCTGGCAGGGTTAGCCGGCTCGGTGTCAGCATTATCAGGGTTAATAAGAGGAGAAGCACTACCCACCTCCAGAGCAGCCTTCTGGACGGTCACCTGACTGAAGACCCTGGCCCCGTCGTCTGGACACACCGTCTTCAGCTCTTCCTTATTCAGAGAGAACAGCTGGGCTCCGGTTAACACTCCCAGACTGGTGATGGTACTGTAGAGACGGGTAGCAGCACAGGAGCACGGTGTCCTCGTCACCATAGAAATAGACATCAGCATAAAGACACACCAGAGTTGAGCTCATTCATTTTAAGTAGTGAAAAGTACAGGACCCAGAACAGAACCTTGGTGGGACACCAGCAGTCAACTCCACATAGTCAAGATTTAACTCATATTTCTATATGTCCAGTGTGACTTACAACGAGTTGAATCCCTTCAGCTGTAGCCAGGCCTTACATTGGAGTCATTTAGCAGACGCTCTCTCATCCAGAGCGACTTACAGTTAGTTAGTGAGTGCATACATCTTTCATACTGCCCCCCCCGTGGGAATCGAACCCACAACCCTGGCGTTGCAAGCGCCACGCTCTACCAACTGAGCTACAGGGGACTACATCAGGAGAGGAGATATCAGTACTATACAGTGTATTATCATATAGATATATAGATTATACTGTATATATATTTAGATTACGTACACAGAGCTGAATCCCTTCAGCTGCAGCCAGGCCTTGACCTCGTCAGGGGAGGAGTCGTATGTGATGTTGACGGACGGGAGGGAGGCGCTGCGAGGAGGAACGGCAAACTTCTTGTTGGCGCTTCGACCCAACGTGAGGCGGTGCATCAACTCATCCTGAACCTCCTCCATGTTGGACTTCCTCCCTACAGGACACAACATTACCCATAACACCTAGCCCCATCCCCTGAACCCTAACCCTAAATCCCAACTCCTGATATTAACCCCGCCCACCATCAGCCACCAGGAAGTAAACATTACAGTAAAGACAGACCCCTTTGCCCTGAGACACAGTATGACATCATCGGAGTCTACAACCCTCTGTCCGGGAAAACAGACACCCAACAACAGCCATGAGGTCACCAGGAAACATTACAGTACATAGACAACCAGCACCTTCCCTTAAAGTTACATGAAGACAGGTGTGACTTACGGTTGACTGGCGGGGGTCTCTGGTTTGGGTGGTCTCTCATGGTGACGCTGCCTTGGATGCTTCCGGCGTCGCTGGAGGTGTTGCTGCTCTGTCTACTCACCGTGCTGGGAGGGGGGCGGGGGGGGGAGGCAGGGGGAGGCAGGGGAGGGGTGGGGAGACGTGCCGGGGCAAGAGGGGGGGGTGTAGGGATAGGGGGCATGGGGGTCGCGTGGGTTTGGGGACGTGGTCTGTCCGCTGTTTCTGAGGAGGAGAAGAGAAGCGGAGACTGTAGTGGTGAACTCAGAACAGATCCTACAAACATTACCAACAGAATCCATACACTGTATTAATATGAAGCAGATGTTGCTTATAGTTACCTCGTTCAACTCTCCCAGTAATTGCTTGCATGAGGAAATGGAAATAAAACATGGTTGTGAGAGTGTTTTACTGTAGTTTGCCAAACTCACTCAGGTTCAAAGACAACTGACAAGAAACCTCATCTTATTTTAAGACAGGGGATTTCAATCTGATAACCAATGTTTCTGTTTACCCCACTGGGAGAAACTCTTCTGTTAAAAAGTCACAGCACATTGACAAGGCGGTGTTAAGATGAAACCACAGCACATTGACAAGGTGGTGTTAAGATGAAACCACAGCACATTGACAAGGCGGTGTTAAGATGAAACCACAGCACATTGACAAGGTCTGGTGTTAAGTGAACCAGATGTATTATGTAGGTGGGAGGGAGCCTGCGAGGACGGCAACTTCTGGTTGGCGCTTCACCCAAGGCGAACTCATGCTTCTGGACTCTCCTGGAAAAACAGTCCTCCACCCAAACGACCTGATAATCGTCCTAACCCCTACCCATTCATACGCAGAAAGTAACGACGTCAAACTACAGGACACAAGAAACCCATCTATTACATTGACTTGTAACCCACCACATGTCACCTGCTTGGACTACAAGCCGACCTAGCCATTGACAGGGGATAGTACGGTCTGCAATGGGTGTAGGATGAACCGCCTTGAGGCGGTGTTTTAGGAAAAGCGGCGGTGGTGTAGAAACCAAATTACAAGAGTGTTAGATGAACACTGCACATTGACAAGGCGTGGTGTTAAGATGAAACACGTTGGGCGTTGTTTTGTTGTTTGGAAACGCTGTTAAGATGAAAAACAACCCATATGAAGCGGTGGTTAAGTGTACCATGCCATTGACACTGGCCTTCGTTAATATCACAGCACATTGACAGGCGTGTGGTTAGATGAAACCACAGCTTGACAGGCTGGTGTATTAAGATGAAAGTCCAACACATCTGACAAGGGGGTAAATGAAAACCCAGACATGACAAGGCGGGAGTTAAGTGAAACCACAGTCATTACAAGCGTTCGTTAGATGAACCACGCACATTGACAAGGCGGTGAGTGTTAAGATGAAACCACAGCACATTGACAAGGCGGTTTAGTGAACCACAGCACTTGACAACGGTGGTGTTGTAAGATAAACCACAGCACATTGACAAGGCGTGTGTAACGGAAGGGGAAACACAGCACATTGACAAGGCGGTGGTGTTAAGGAAACACAGCAATTGAAAGGCGTGTTGTTGTGAACCACGCACTGACAAGGTGTGTTAAGATGAAACCACAGCACATTGACAAGGCGGTGTTAAGATGAACCACAGCATGAAGGCGTGTACAGATGAAACCACAGCACATTGACAAGGCGGGTGTTAAGATGAAACCACAGCACATTGACAAGGCTGGTGTTAAGATGAAACCACAGCACATTGACAAGGCGGTGTTAGATGAAACCACAGCACATTGACAAGGTGTGTAAGTAAGATGAAACCACAGCACATTGACAAGGCGGTGTTAAGATGAAACCACAGCACATTGACAAGGCGGTGTACGTGTTAAGATGAAACCAAGCACATTGAAAGGCGGTGTTAAGATAAACCACAGCACATTGACAAGGCGGTGTTAAGATGAAACCACAGCACATTGACAAGGCGGTGTTAAGATGAAACGACAGCACATTGACAAGGGTGGTGTAAGATGAAACCACAGCACATTGACAAGCGGTGTAAGTGAATAACCACAGCACATTGACAAGGCGGTTGGTGTTAAGATGAAACCACAGCACATTGACAAGGCGGTGTTTAAGATGAAACCACAGCACATTGACAAGGTGGTGTTAAGATGAAACCACAGCACATTGACAAGGCGGTGTTAAGATGAAACGACAGCACATTGACAAGGCGGTGTAGGGTGTTAGATGAAACCACCACATGACAAGGTGGTGTTAAGATGAAACACACAGCACATTGACAAGGCGGTGTTAAGATGAACCACAGCACATTGACAAGGGGTGTTAAGATGAAACCACAGCACATTGACAAGGCGGTGTGTTAAGATGAACCACAGCACATTGACAAGGTCGGTGTTAAGATGAAACCACAGCACATTGACAAGGGTGTAACGGTGTTAAGATGAAACCACAGCACATTGACAAGGCGGTGTTAAGATGAAACCACAGCACATTGACAAGGCGGTGTTAAGATGAAACCACAGCACATTGACAAGGCGGTGTTAAGATGAAACCACAGCACATTGACAAGGCGGTGTAACGGTGTTAAGATGAAACCACAGCACATTGACAAGGCGGTGTGTTAAGATGAAACCACAGCACATTGACAAGGCGGTGTTAAGATGAAACCACAGCACATTGACAAGGTGGTGTTAAGATGAAACCACAGCACATTGACAAGGCGGTAAGTGTTAAGATGAACCACAGCACATTGACAAGGCGGTGTGTAAGATGAAACCACAGCACATTGACAAGGCGGGTGTTTAGATGATAACCACAGCACATTGACAAGGCGGTGTTTTAAGATGAAACCACAGCACATTGACAAGGGGTGTTAAGATGAAACCACAGCACATTGCAAGGCGGTTCTGGTAGTTAGATGAAACCACAGCACTTGACAAGGCGTGTAACGGTGTTAAGATGAAACCACAGCACATTGACAAGGCGGTGTGTTAAGATGAACCACAGCACATTGACAAGGCGGTTAAGATGAACCACAGCACATTGACAAGCGTGTTAAGATGAAACCACAGCACATTGACAAGGTGGTGTTAAGATGAAACCACAGCACATTGACAAGGCGGTGTAACGGTGTTAAGATGAAACCACAGCACATTGACAAGGCGGTGTTAAGATGAAACCACAGCACATTGACAAGGCGGTGTTAAGATGAAACCACAGCACATTGACAAGGCGGTGTTAAGATGAAACCACAGCACATTGACAAGGTGGTGTTAAGATGAAACCACAGCACATTGACAAGGTGGTGTTAAGATGAAACCACAGCACATTGACAAGGCGGTGTTAAGATGAAACCACAGCACATTGACAAGGCGGTGTTAAGATGAAACCACAGCACATTGACAAGGGGTGTTAAGATGAAACCACAGCACATTGACAAGGCGGTGTTTAAATGAACCACAGCCATTGACAAGGTGGTTTAAGATGAAACCACAGCACATTGACAAGGCGGTGTAAGTGTTAAGATGAAACCACAGCACATTGACAAGGCGGTGTTAAGATGAAACCACAGCACATTGACAAGGCGGTGTAACGTGGTTAAGATGAAACCACAGCACATTGACAAGGCGGTGTTAAGATGAAACCACAGCACATTGACAAGGCGTGTGTTAAGATGAAACCACAGCACATTGACAAGGGTGTTAAGATGAAACCACAGCACATTGACAAGGCGGTGTAGTGGTTAAGTGAAACCACACACTTGACAAGTGTGTGTTAAGATGAAACCACAGCACATTGACAAGGCGGTGTAGTGTTAAGATGAAACCACAGCACATTGACAAGGCGTGGTGTTAAGATGAAACCACAGCACATTGACAAGGCGGTGTTAAGTTTGATGAAACCACAGCACATTGACAAGGCGGTGTTAAGATGAAACCACAGCACATTGACAAGGTCGGTGTTAAGATGAAACCACAGCACATTGACAAGGCGGTGTAACGGTGTTAAGATGAAACCACAGCACATTGACAAGGCGGTGTTAAGATGAAACCACAGCACATTGACAAGCGTGTGTTAAGATGAAACCACAGCACATTGACAGGCGGTGTAACGTTGTTAAGATGAACCACAGCACATTGACAAGGCGGTGGTTAAGATGAAACCACAGCACATTGACAAGGCGGTGTAACGGTGGTTAAGATGAAACCACAGCAACATTGACAAGGTGGTGTTAAGATGAAACCACAGCACATTGACAAGGCGTTGTAACGGTGTTAAGATGAAACCACAGCACATTGACAAGGGGTGTTAAGATGAAACCACAGCACATTGACAAGGCGGTTGTAACGGTGTTTAAGATGAAACCACAGCACATTGACAAGTGGGTGTTAAGATGAAACCACAGCACATTGACAAGGCGGTTGTAACGGTTTAAGATGAAACCACAGCACATTGACCAAGGGCGGTGTTAAGAATGAAACCACAGCACATTGACAAGGCGGTGTTAAGATGAAACCACGCACATTGACAAGGCGTGTGTAAGATGAAACCACAGCACATTGACAAGGCGGTGTAACGTGTTAAGAAACCACAGCACATGACAAGCGGTGTAGTTAAGCTTAGCGTGTAGGTTAAGATGAAACCACAGCACATTGACAAGCGGTTCGGTGTTAAGATGAAAACCACAGCACATTGACAAGGCGGTGGTGTTAAGATGAACCACAGCACATTGACAAGGCGGTGTTAAGATGAAACCACAGCACATTGACAAGGCGGTGTTTAAGATGAAACCACAGCACATTGACAAGGCGTGTGTTAAGATGAAACCACAGCACATTGACAAGGGTGTTAGTGATGATACACGCTTGAACTTTTAAGGCGGTGTTAAGATGAAACCACAGCACATTGACAAGGCGTGTACGTTTAAGATGAAACCACAGCACATTGACAAGGCGGTTGTTTAACGTGTGTTAAGATGAAACCACAGCACATTGACAAGGCGGTGTGTGTTAAGATGAAACCACAGCACATTGACAAGGCGTGTGGTGTTAAGATGAAACCACAGCACATTGACAAGGCGGTGTGTGTAAGATGAAACCACAGCACATTGACAAGGGGTGTTAAGATGAACCACAGCACATTGACAAGGCTGGTGTTTAAGATGAAACCACAGCACATTGACAAGGCGGTGTTAAGATGAAACCACAGCACATTGACAAGGCGTCGGTGTTAAGATGAAACCACAGCACATTGACAAGGCGGTGTGTTAAGATGAAACCACAGCACATTGACAAGTGACGTGTTAAGATGAAACCACAGCACATTGACAAGGGGTGTTAAGATGAAACCACAGCACATTGACAAGGCGGTGTTAAGATGAACACAGCACATTGACAGGTGTGTAAGATGAAACCACAGCACATTGACAAGGCGGTGTTAAGATGAAACCACAGCACATTGACAAGGCGGTGTAACGGTGTTAAGATGACACCACAGCACATTGACAAGGCGGTGTTAAGATGAAACCACAGCACATTGACAAGGCGGTGTTAAGATGAAACCACAGCACATTGACAAGGCGGTGTAACGGTGTTAAGATGAAACCACAGCACATTGACAAGGCGGTGTTAAGATGAAACCACAGCACATTGACAAGGCGGTGTAACGGTGTTAAGATGAAACCACAGCACATTGACAAGGCGGTGTTAAGATGAAACCACAGCACATGACAAGGGGTGTTAGTAACGGATGCAAGCGTTAAGATGAAACCACAGCACATTGACAAGGCGGTGTAACGGTGTTAAGATGAAACCACAGCACATTGACAAGGCGGTGTTAAGATGAACCACAGCACATTGACAAGGCGGTGTTAAGATGAAACCACAGCACATTGACAAGGCGGTGTTAAGATGAAACCACAGCACATTGACAAGGCGGTGTAACGGTGTTAAGATGAAACCACAGCACTTTGAAAAGGCGGTGTTAAGATGAAAACACAGCACATCGACAAGGCGGTGTAACGGTGTTAGATGAAACGCAGCACTCGCACTTGGTTTGTTGTAACGTGTTTTTAGATGAACCACAGCACATTGACAAGGTGGTGTTAAGATGAAACCCAGGTGTAACGGTGTTAAGATGAAACCACAGCACATTGACAAGGCGGTGTAACGTGGTTAAGATGAAACCACAGTTAAAAGGGAGGAGGACATAGAGGGAGGGTTTCTGGAGTTTTAACATGGAAGGGAGCCAGGTCACTCCGCTGGCTAGTCTAGAGGTGAAACTGAAACACTACAGCAGGGATGCAGGTCCTTGGGAACTCAGTCAGGGTCGCTAGCTAGGCTAGAGGCAGGGATGCAGGTCCTTGGGAACTCAGTCAGGGTCTCAGCTTACTGATGCCAGTTACAATAGTAGAACGCACAAGGTGCCATTTTGAAATGTGGTTGTGAGTCAGCAGTTCTTCTGTTGTTATGTCAGTCACTGACAGTCACTCAATTAGCCCCATGGCAGCAGAACATTTTTAGATTGGTAAATTAGTCTAGCCCGCTATGTAAACTTGTAGTAATCATGGTCGAATTACAGAAAAGGGGGTCCCCCATTGATTTTGTTAGTCACTCTCACTCAGATATCATATTAAAAACTGCCAACATTACTCTCCCCGCCCCCATGGCAAAATGTGTAGAATTGCATGAAATTACCTCTAAAACTAAATTTCAGGCCACAGCGGTGGGTATGGGTGTGGGTAAGCAGACCCGCGGCCCACAGCGGCACCCTCAACATAAGTTGATATTTAAGTTGCCCATCCCTGCACTAGAGGCACTCAGCACACAGAGACATTCTAAGAACCATATATATACAGCTCTACTTTAGCTATATACAGTATGACTCTGGTCCAATATATACAGCTCTACTTTAGCTATATACAGTACGACTCTGGTCCAAACAACCCTACCTTGAACAACTCAAACTCCTTCTTTGGCATCATCAGCTTTATGTGGAAGACAAAGAGGAGCAGGTGGAATGGAGACACATAGACAGACAGACAGCCAGACAGACAGACAGACAGCCAGACAGACAGACAGACAGACAGACAGCCAGCCAGACAGACAGACAGTCAGACAGTCAGATAGACAGACAGACAGACAGACAGACAGACAGTCAGTCAGTCAGTCAGACAGTCAGTCAGTCAGTCAGTCACAGGTCAGTCAGTCAGTCAGTCAGTCAGTCAGTCAGTCAGTCAGTCAGTCAGTCAGTCAGTCAGTCAGTTAGACAGTCAGTCAGTCAGTCAGTCAGTCAGACGTATGAATATGAGCTGTATGAATGGGATCATGATGTAATGGCTGGCTGATGAGATGCTTTACCCTATCAATAGGACTGGTGAACATGTAGGGGAGAGGTGGAGAGCCTTATAGCTTTACCCTATCAATAGGACTGGTGAACATGTAGGGGAGAGGTGGAGAGCCTTATAGCTTTACCTTATCAATAGGACTGGTGAACATGTAGGGGAGAGGTGGAGAGCCTTATAGCTTTACCCTATCAATAGGACTGGTGAACATGTAGGGGAGAGGTGGAGAGCCTTATAGCTTTACCCTATCAATAGGACTGGTGAACATGTAGGGGAGAGGTAGAGAGCCTTATAGCTTTACCCTATCAATAGGACTAATATTAACACAAAAATGCTGAGAATACCAATACCTTATTCTGAGACACCCCAGGGACTTACCTGTATAGTATGGCTATAGATGGGCTCCCCCCGCACCGTGACGTCCACAGCCTTGGTGACCTCCAGGATGTTGTTTGGCACGTAGCCAGACGCCCCGGCACAGTTACCAACCTTCCACCACTGCTTCCTGTCATCCAGCACCTGACCAGGGTTAACAGGAGGAGGATTGGTTACCTTCAACACTGTAAATGTTGTTACATGTTGCAGATGGACCTGACCAGGGTTACCAGGGGGAGGATTGGTTATCTTCAACACTGTAAATGTTGTTACATGTTGCAGATGGACCTGACCAGGGTTACCAGGGGGAGGATTGGTTACCTTCAACACTGTAAATGTTGTTACATGTTGCAGATGGACCTGACCAGGGTTACCAGGGGGAGGATTGGTTACCTTCAACACTGTAAATGTTGTTACATGTTGCAGATGGACCTGACCAGGGTTACCAGGGGGAGGATTGGTTACCTTCAACACTGTAAATGTTGTTACATGTTGCAGATGGACCTGACCAGGGTTACCAGGGGGAGGATTGGTTACCTTCAACACTGTAAATGTTGTTACATGTTGCAGATGGACCTGACCAGGGTTACCAGGGGGAGGATTGGTTACCTTCAACACTGTAAATGTTGTTACATGTTGCAGATGGACCTGACCAGGGTTACCAGGGGGAGGATTGGTTACCTTCAACACTGTAAATGTTGTTACATGTTGCAGATGGACCTGACCAGGGTTACCAGGGGGAGGATTGGTTACCTTCAACACTGTAAATGTTGTTACATGTTGCAGATGGACCTGACCAGGTTTACCAGGGGGAGGATTGGTTACCTTCAACACTGTAAATGTTGTTACATGTTGCAGATGGACCTGACCAGGGTTAACAGGGGGAGGATTGGTTACCTTCAACACTGTAAATGTTGTTTACATGTTGCAGATGGACCTGACCAGGGTTACCAGGGGGAGGATTGGTTACCTTCAACACTGTAATGTTGTTACATGTTGCAGATGGACCTGACCAGGGTTACCAGGGGGAGGATTGGTTACCTTCAACACTGTAAATGTTGTTACATGTTGCAGATGGACCTGACCAGGGTTACCAGGGGGAGGATTGGTTACCTTCAACACTGTAAATGTTGTTACATGTTGCAGATGGACCTGACCAGGGTTACCAGGGGTAGGATTGGTTACCTTCAACACTGTAAAATGTTGTTACATGTTGCAGATGGACCTGACCAGGGTTAACAGGGGGAGGATTGGTTACCTTCAACACTGTAAATGTTGTTACATGTTGCAGATGGACCTGACCAGGGTTACCAGGGGGAGGATTGGTTACCTTCCTTCAGAAAGTATTCATACCCCTTGACTTATTGATTCCCACGGGGGGGGGGGCAGTATGAAAAATGTATGCACTCACTAACTGTAAGTCGCTCTGGATAAGAGCGTCTGCTAAAATGACTAAAATGTTTTTAAAAATGTGATGCAGGGTCTGAAACAACAGTCTTTAGGATTCGGGGGGTATTACACTGACGTTACATGTTGCAGTGAGCCTTCATGTTAAACTGTTCCTCACCTCCACCACCTCGTCCTTCACCACCGACAGCTCTGTGCTGTTTCTGGCGACAAAGTCATACTTGGATTTGGCGAACAGTTTTGGCTGACCTCTGCTGCCGCGGGCCTCGTAGTTCCTGTTACGTTAGAGGTTAGAGTTCAGGGGTCAGGGGTCAGACAGATGGACTAACAGTAGAATAGGGACTGATAATACTGAGGATGATGACACACATCGTATCCAATCGAACCATCATCATCCAAAACCACAACAGACCAAGGACATCTCAACGTTAGTTCAAAAAACAGGAAGTTCAAAAATACAGGACAGTACGACACTGTAGGATGACACTGCTACAAGCTACCTGCTTGTGGACATGTGACTGAATTGGGAACAAGCCAAACATGGACCACAGACACCTACAGACAGCTCCTACTGCTACTGACTGTCCCAGCCGAGGAGAAGCGGCCCAACTTTAACATCAGAGGTTAGAGAGAGAGAGCAGACGGACAGGGAGAGGATAGAGGGGAGCTGTGATTGATAAAGATAATTTACCCGTTGCACCCAGAGCCTTGTTGTTTTTATATACAGTAGAACCTATATTATAGAGTCAGAGTATTAGCCTGTTGGCCCATAAGAGGATAAGAATGGAGGATATTAATATCAATGGAAAGGGGAGAACACTGTGAATACAGACACAGTGTTAGAGGATCCACAAGTCAAATCAGGTGTGAACCAATAGGGGAGAGATGAGAGATGAGATTGGCAGATTCTACACCAGTAGGAAATAACTACTTCCTGTCCCTCATGCTGCTACCGTTAGCTAGATAGCTACTACCTGACGCTCATTATGTTTATTCTACCGTTAGCTAGCTAGCTACTTCCTGAGATGTGATGTTTATTCTACTGTTAGCTAACTAGCTACTCACTGGGATGTGATGTTTATTCTACCGTTAGCTAGCTAGCTACTTCCTGGGATGTGATGTTTGTTCTACCGTTAGCTAGCTACTCACTGGGATGTGATGTTTATTCTACTGTTAGCTAGCTACTTCCTGGGATGTGATGTTTATTCTACCGTTAGCTAGCTAGCTACTTCCTGGGATGTGATGTTTATTCTACCGTTAGCTAGCTACTCACTGGGATGTGATGTTTGTTCTACCGTTAGCTAGCTACTCACTGGGATGTGATGTTTGTTCTACCGTTAGCTAGCTAGCTACTTCCTGGGATGTGATGTTTATTCTACCGTTAGCTAGCTACTCACTGGGATGTGATGTTTGTTCTACCGTTAGCTAGCTACTCACTGGGATGTGATGTTTATTCTACCGTTAGCTAGCTACTCACTGGGATGGGATGTTTGTTCTACCGTTAGCTAGCTAGCTACTTCCTGGGATGTGATGTTTATTCTACCGTTAGCTAGCTACTCACTGGGATGTGATGTTTGTTCTACCGTTAGCTAGCTACTCACTGGGATGGGATGTTTGTTCTACCGTTAGCTAGCTAGCTAGCTACTCACTGGGATGTGATGTTTGTTCTACCGTTAGCTAGCTAGCTAGCTACTTCCTGGGATGTGATGTTTATTCTACCGTTAGCTAGCTACTCACTGGGATGTGATGTTTATTCTACTGTTAGCTAGCTAGCTACTCACTGGGATGTGATGTTTATGCTACCGTTTGCTAGCTAGCTACTCTCTGGGATGTGAAGTTTATGCTACCGTTAGCTAGCTAGCTACTCACTGGGATGTGATGTTTATAAACCAATAGTTGAGAGTGAGAGAGATGAGATTGGCAGATTCTACAACAGTAGGAAATAATATGTTTCTTAGTTGAGAGGGGACCGTTTTAGAGTAAGTAAAGTGTGTCCAGAGGGGCATTGGTTTTATAGACAGTAAAGCATGGCCAGTTCTTCAGGGCGTTGGGTTCAGTCAGGTGACCGCGGTGCAGTGTTACCGGTCTACGTGTCGTGAGACAGCCTGTTTGAAGGCCTGCACGGCCATGTCCTGGTCCAAGAGGGGCATGCGCTTGTAGGCCTTGGTGTCGAATGCATACCCTTGTGGATTGGGGAAGTCCTGTACACCCGGATTCTGGGGGGAGAGAGAGAGAACACAAATACATCAGCTGAACTCATTGATGAAGAGACTGTGATTATTGATGAAGAGACTGTGATTATTGATGAAGAGACTGTGATTATTGATGAAGAGACTGATCATTGATGAAGAGACTGTGATTATTGATGAAGAGACTGTGATTATTGATGAAGAGACTGTGATCATTGATGAAGAGACTGAGATTATTGATGAAGAGACAGATTATTGATGAAGAGACTGTGATCATTGATGAAGGGACTGTGATCATTGATGAAGAGACTGTGATTATTGATGAAGAGACTGAGATTATTGATGAAGAGACTGAGATTATTGATGAAGAGACTGTGATTATTGATGAAGAGACTGATCATTGATGAAGAGACTGTGATCATTGATGAAGGGACTGTGATTATTGATGAAGGGACTGTGATTATTGATGAAGGGACTGTGATTATTGATGAAGAGACTGTGATCATTGATGAAGAGACTGTGATTATTGATGAATAGACTGAGATTATTGATGAAGAGACTGTGATTATTGATAAAGAGACTGTGATTATTGATGAAGAGACTGTGATCATTGATGAAGGGACTGTGATTATTGATGAAGGGACTGTGATCATTGATGAAGAGACTGTGATTATTGATGAAGAGACTGTGATCATTGATGAAGAGACTGTGATTATTGATGAATAGACTGAGATTATTGATGAATGGACTGTGATTATTGATAAAGAGACTGTGATTATTGATGAAGAGACTGTGATTATTGATGAAGAGACTGTGATCATTGATGAAGAGACTGTGATTATTGATGAAGGGACTGTGATTATTGATGAAGAGACTGTGATCATTGATGAAGGGACTGTGATTATTGATGAAGAGTGTGATCATTGATGAAGAGACTGTGATTATTGATGAAGAGACTGTGATTATTGATGAAGAGACTGTCATTATTGATGAAGGGACTGTCATTAATGATGAAGGGACTGTCGTTAATGATGAAGGGACTGTGATTAATGATGAAGGGACTGTCGTTAATGATGAAGGGACTGTCGTTAATGATGAAGGGACTGTCGTTAATGATGAAGGGACTGTCGTTAATGATGAAGGGACTGTCGTTAATGATGAAGGGACTGTCATTAATGATGAAGGGACTGTCATTAATGATGAAGGGACTGTCATTAATGATGAAGGGACTGTCATTAATGATGAAGGGACTGTCACTAATGATGAAGGGACTGTCATTAATGATGAAGGGACTGTCACTAATGATGAAGGGACTGTCATTAATGATGAAGGGACTGTCACTAATGATGAAGGGACTGTCATTAATGATGAAGGGACTGTCATTAATGATGAAGGGACTGTCACTAATGATGAAGGGACTGTCATTAATGATGAAGGGACTGTCATTAATGATGAAGGGACTGTCATTAATGATGAAGGGACTGTCACTAATGATGAAGGGACTGTCATTAATGATGAAGGGACTGTCACTAATGATGAAGGGACTGTCATTAATGATGAAGGAACTGTGATTATTGGAGCACAAAATAAAAGATACCTGAAACTTTTCAAAAGCTTGGAACACAAGTGAACTAACAAGTGAGACAGTCCCTCAGGGAAATGTCTGGTAGGTTAACTTGGCCCCACCCTGCTAGGTTGGACCCGTCTATGGAATCTGACAGTGTCTGCTTTGTCATGAAAACCATGTACCTCACTAGACAGTCTGTGTACCATCTCTTCCTGTCTCTGGATCGCAGAGTGGGTTAGGGGACTGGGTTTAGGGGTAAGGGGCTTGGGGTCAGGGTTCAGGGGTTAGCAGCTAGGGGTTAGGGGTTAGGGTTTAGGGGTTAGGGGCTAGTGGCCAGAGTTTAGGGGTTAGGGGTCAGGGTTCAGGGGTTAGCAGCTAGGGGTTTGGGGTGAGGGTTTAGGGGTTAGTGGCCAGAGTTTAGGGGTTAGGGGCTATGGGTCAGGGTTCAGGGGTTAGAAGCTAGGGGTTAGGGGTGAGGGTTTAGGGGATAGGGGTGAGGGTTTAGGGGATAGAGGTCAGGGTTCAGGCGTTAGCAGCTAGGGGTTAGGGGTGAGGGTTTAGGGGCTAGGGGTGAGAGTTTAGGGGTTAGGGGCTAGGGGTTAAGGTTTAGGCATTGGGGTTAGCAGCTAGGGGTTAGTGGTGAGGGTTTAGGGGATAGAGGTTAGGGGCTAGAGGTCAGGGTGCGTACCTCTGTAGACAGCCTGTCTACCATCTCCTCCTGTCTCTGGATCTCAGAGTGGGTTAGGGTTTAGGGGTCAGGGTTCATACCTCTGTAGACAGCCTGTCTACCATCTCCTCCTGTCTCTGGATCTCAGAGTGGGTTAGGGTTTAGGGGTTAGGGGCTAGGGGTTAGGGGCTAGGGTTTAGGGGTCAGGGTTTAGGGGTCAGGGTGCGTACCTCTGTAGACAGCCTGTCTACCATCTCCTCCTGTCTCTGGATCTCAGAGTGGGTTAGGGTTTAGGGGTTAGGGGCTAGGGGTTAGGGGCTAGGGTTTAGGGGTCAGGGTTTAGGGGCTAGGGTTTAGGGGTCAGGGTTCATACCTCTGTAGACAGCCTGTCTACCATCTCCTCCTGTCTCTGGATCTCAGAGTGGGTTAGGGTTTAGGGGTTAGGGGCTAGGGGTTAGGGGCTAGGGTTTAGGGGTCAGGGTTTAGGGGTCAGGGTGCGTACCTCTGTAGACAGCCTGTCTACCATCTCCTCCTGTCTCTGGATCTCAGAGTGGGTTAGGGTTTAGGGGTTAGGGGCTAGGGGTTAGGGGCTAGGGTTTAGGGGTCAGGGTTTAGGGGTCAGGGTGCGTACCTCTGTAGACAGCCTGTCTACCATCTCCTCCTGTCTCTGGATCTCAGAGTGGGTTAGGGTTTAGGGGTTAGGGGCTAGGGGTTAGGGGCTAGGGTTTAGGGGTCAGGGTTTAGGGGTCAGGGTTCATACCTCTGTAGACAGCCTGTCTACCATCTCCTCCTGTCTCTGGATCTCAGAGTGGGTTAGGGTTTAGGGGTTAGGGGCTAGGGGTTAGGGGCTAGGGTTTAGGGGTCAGGGTTTAGGGGCTAGGGATTAGGGGCTAGGGGTCAAGGTTTAGGGGTCAGGGTTTAGGGGTTAGGGTTCATACCTCTGTAGACAGCCTGTGTACCATCTCCTCCTGTCTAAGGATCTCAGAGTGGGCGAAGGTCTGGGTCAGCTGATTCAGCTCTGCCTCTCGTGATTGGGGGACGAATGGAATCATGGGAGGTTCCCAACCGCAGGGAAAACGGGCCAGCTTTACACGGAGGGAAGTAGTGGTCCTTAGGCCACTCCAACCTGGAGAAGGGGGAAAAGTTTGAAGAGGGAGAGAAAGGAGAGGGGTGGGAAAGAAGAGAGGGGGAGAAGAGAGAGAGAGAGAGAGAGAGAGGAGATGAGAGAGAGAGAGAGAGAGAGAGAGACAAGAGTGAGAAGAAAACGATGAAGAGAAAGAGAGAGGAAGATAGAGGGGAAAATAGAGGGGCCCCGCGGAGCAGGATGGGGGGGCTGGGGGGGTGGGGAGGGTGGGTGGTGGTGAGTGGGGCGTTTGGGGGGAGGGGGCCGGTGGCGTGAGGGGGGGGGCCGGCGGGGGGAGGGCGGGGGGGGGGTGAGAGGTCGGGGGGGGGGAGCGGGGGGGGTAGGACGAGAGGGAGGAGAGAGATAGATATAGATAGAGAGGAGAGAGAGAGAGAGAGAGAGGCATGTTGATTTCAAAAAGCTTTTGATTCAATTTGGCATGAGGGTCTGCTATACAAATGGATGGAAAGTGGTGTTGGGGGATAAACATAGGACTTTATAAAATCCACAAACAACAAGTGTGCGGTTAAATGTGCAAAAAAGCTTGCAAACAATATACAAGGGATGCAGTTATACACCATGATGCAGTTACCCTCCTCAACATATATATCAACCAGGGATGCAGTTTAAGCCCCACCCTCCTCAACATATATATCAACCAGGGAAGCATTTAGCCCCCCCCTTAAACCCCACCCTCCTCAACATATAAATCAACCAGGGAAGCAGCTTAAGCCCCACCCTCCTAAACATTATATCAACCAATGGAGGAAGGGGCACTAGAACAGTCAGCAGCACCCGGCCTCACCATACGAGAAATTCTGAAGGTCAAATGTCTACTGTTTGCTGATGATCTGGTGCTCTGTCCCCCAACCCGGAATGGCCTACAGCAGCACCTAGATCTTCTGCACAGATTCTGTCAGACCTGGGCCCTGACAGTAAATCTCAGTAAGACAAAAATAATGGTGTTCCAAAAAAGGTCCAGTTGCCAGGACCACAAATACAAATTCCATCTAGACACCGTTGCCTTAGAGCACAAAAAAATGGGACAAACACCAAATTGAGACTCTGCATGCAGAATTCTGCTAAAATATCCTCTGTGTAAAACATAAAACATGCATGAAGAGCAGAATTAGGCCGATACCCGGTAATTATCAAAATCCAGAAAAGAGCCGTTAAATTCTACAACCACCTAAAAGGAAGCGATTCCCCAAACCTTCCATAACAAAGCCATCACCTACAGAGAGATGAACCTGGAGAAGAGTCCCCTAAGCAAGCTGGTCCTGGGGCTCTGTTCACAAACACAAACAGACCCCACAGAGCCCCAGGACAGCAACACAATTAGACCCAACCAAATCATGAGAAAACAAAAAGAGAATTATTGACACATTGGAAAGAATTAACAAAAAAACAGAGCAAACTAGAATGCTATCTGGCCCTAAACTGAGAGTACACAGTGGCAGAATACCTGCCCACTGTGACTGACCCAAACTTAAGGAAAGCTTTGACTATGTACAGACTCAGTGAGCATAGCCTTGCTATTGAGAAAGGCCGCCGTAGGCAGACCTGGCTCTCAAGAGAAGACAGGCTATGTGCACCCTGCCCACAAAATGAGGTGGAAACTGAGCTGCACTTCCTAACCTCCTGCCAAATGTATGACCATATTAGAGACACATATTTCCCTCAGATTACACAGATCCACAAAGAATTCGAAAACAAACCCAATTTTGATAAACTCCCATATCTATTGGGTGAAATACCACAGTGTGCCATCACAGCAGCAAGATTTGTGACCTGTTGCCACAAGAAAAGGGCAACCAGTGAAGAACAAACACCATTGTAAATACAACCCATATTTATGTTGATTTATTTTCCCATTTGTACTTTAACTATTTGCACATCATTACAACACTGAATATAGACATAATATGACATTTGAAATGTCTTTATTCTTTTGGAACTTTTGTGAGTGTAATGTTTACTGTTAATATTTATTGTTTATTTCACTTTTGTTTACTATCTACTTCACTTGCTTTGGCAATGTTAACACACGTTTCCCATGCCAATAAAGCCCTTAAATTGAAATTGAATTGAATTGAATTGAGAGAGAGAGACAGAAGAGACACAAATGGTGATTGAGAGAGAACAGTAAGTTCATCAGTAAGTGAACAGATGAGGCTTTAATAAAGAGGTTGGAGACTGATATCACCATTAAACCCACGTTAACCAAACATTCACCCCTATGACCCCATGTTAACCCCATTGTAACCTTTAACCTCCTACCTGCACTTGGTCCACCCCTCCCCCAGGGCAACCCACAGGTGTCTTTCCTCGGCCGTCCCAGCTGAGTGCAGGAAGTCTATAGCCTCTCTGGTCAACAGAGGAACCACCACACTCTTAGCCAGCGCTGTCCCTCCAGAGGTCTGGATCACCTGAAGGAGACAAGAAGAGGTTAAAACCATTACCCTAACCCTCACCCCTAACCCTAACCCTAACCCTAACTACACTGGCTTGCGAAAGTATTCACCCACTTTGGCATTTTTCCTATTTTGTTGCCTTACAACCTGGAATTAAAATTATTTTTGGGGGGGTTTGTATCATTTGATTTACACAGCATGCCTACAACTTTGAAGATGCAAAAAATTTTTGGGGTGAGACAAACAACAAATAAGACAAAGAAACTGAAAACTTGAGCGTGCATAACTATTCACCCCCCCAAAGTCAATACTTTGTAGAGCCACCTTTTGCAGCAATTACAGCTGCAAGTCTCTTGGGGTATGTCTCTATAAGCTTGGCACATCTAGCCACTGGGATTTATGCCCATTCTTCAAGGCAAAACTGCTCCAGCTCCTTCAAGTTGGATGGGTTCCGCTGGTGTACAGCAATCTTTAAGTCATACCACAGATTCTCAATTGGATTGAGGTCTGGGCTTTGACTAGGCCATTCCAAGACATTTCAATGTTTCCCCTTAAACCACTCGAGTGTTGCTTTAGCAGTATGCTTAGGGTCATTGTCCTGCTGGAAGGTGAACCTCCGTCCCAGTCTCAAATCTCTAGAAGAATGAAACAGGTTTCCCTCAAGAATTTCCCTGTATTTAGCGCCATCCATCATTCCTTCAATTCTGACTAGTTTCCCAGTCCCTGCCGATGAAAAACATCCCCACAGCATGATGCTGCCACCACCATGCTTCACTGTGGGAATGGTGTTCTCTGGGTGATGAGAGGTGTTGGGTTTGGTGTCTTTGTTGCCTCTCTGATTAATGCCCTCCTTGCCTGGTCCGTGAGTTTTGGTGGGCGGCCCTCTCTTGGCAGGTTTGTTGTGGTGCCATATTCTTTCCATTTTTAATAATGGATTTAATGGTGCTCTGTGGGATGTTCAAAGTTTCTGATATTTTTTTATAACCCAACCCTGATCTGTACTTCTCCACAACTTTGTCCCTGACCTGTTTGGAGAGCTCCTTGGTCTTCCTGGTGCCGCTTGCTTGGTGGTGCCCCTTGCTTAGTGGTGTTGCAGACTCTGGGGTCTTTCAGAACAGGTGTATATATACTGAGATCATGTGACAGATCATGTGACACTTAGATTGCACACAGGTGGACTTTATTTGACTAATTATGTGACTTCTGAAAGTAATTGGTTGCACCATATTTTATTTAGTGGCTTTATAGCAAAGGGGGTGAATACATATGCACGCACCAATTTTCCGTAATTTTTTTTTTTTTGAAACAAGTACTTTTTTTCATTTCACTTCACCAATTTGGACTATTTTGTGTATGTCCATTACATGAAATCCAAATAAAAATCAATTTAAATTACAGGTTGTAATGCAACAAAATAGGAAAAACGCTGTCACGGATTCTGCCGAGGCTGCTCCTCCTCCTTGCTCGGGCAGGCTTCGGCGTTCGTCGTCCCCGGAGTACTAGCTGCTGCCGATCGATGTTTCGGTGTTTGTCTAGTTTAGTCTGTATTGTTTACACCTGTTCCCCATTATGTTTGATTGTATGCCCTATATTTACCCCTGTCTCTCATTTGGATTTTGTGTGTGATTGTTTCTTTGTGACGTGTGTCGTTGGTGAGCGGGTTAGTTCCTCCCTGTGTGGAGGGGTTCTGTGTGTCGTTGGTGAGCGGGTCAGTTCCTCCCTGTGTGGAGGGGTTCTGTGTGTCGTTGGTGAGCGGGTTAGTTCCTCCCTGTGTGGAGGGGTTCTGTGTGTCGTTGGTGAGCGGGTCAGTTCCTCCCTGTGTGGAGGTGTTCTGTGTGTCGTTGGTGAGCGGGTCAGTTCCTCCCTGTGTGGAGGTATTCTGTGTGTCGTTGGTGAGCGGGTTAGTTCCTCCCTGTGTGGAGGTATTCTGTTTCGTGTTCTTTGCATTCTGAGTAAAGTACGTTTCCCAGAGTTCTGTGTCCTGCGCCTGACTTCTTCCACCGCATTTCACTGACATTCGTGACAGAATCACACACCACGACATGGAGTCAGCAGGAGCGGCGGTGCCAACGGGATCACTGGAGGAGCGCGTTTTACAACAGGCGGCTATGCTCCAGGATCTTGGTACCGCCATGGAAGGGGTGATGAACACCTTGAGGCGATGGGAAAGAGGAGGTTTGCCCACACCTCCTCCAACGATACCACCACCATCAGCCACTCCCATCGTTTCACCTCTGGAGTCCAGTGGGATTCGGCTCTCGCTCCCGAGGGCTTATGATGGCACCGCGGCCGGGTGTCAGGGTTTCCTGCTCCAAGTGGAACTCTACCTGGCAACCATCCACCCGGCGCCCTCGGGATACGAGAGCGTGTCCGCCCTCATCTCCTGTCTGTCCGGCAAGGCACTGGAGTGGGCCAACGCCGAGTGGGGGGGAATAGACGCCGCTACAGTAAACTATGCGGAGTTCACCCGCCGCTTCAGGGCGGTGTTCGATCATCCCCCAGAGGGGAAGGCGGCGGGTGAGCGTCTGTTCCACCTCAGACAGGGGAAGAGGAGCGCGCAGGAGTTCGCACTGGACTTCCGGACTCTGGCTGCCAATGCGGGGTGGAATGAGAGGGCCCTCATCGACCACTACAGGTGCAGCTTAAGGGAGGACGTTCGTCGATAGTTGGCCTGCAGGGACACCAACCTAAGCTTCGATCAGCTGGTGGACATGTCGATTCGCCTAGATACCCTGTTGGCTACCCGCGGACGTCCGGAGTCGGGGCCGTCCATTCCATCCCCCAGCACTTCCGAGCCAAGCCCTATGGAGCTCGGGGGTGCTGGTGCTAGGGAGACTAGGAGGGAGACCAGGAGAGAGGCCGTCTCCTGCACCAACTGTGGCCGCAGAGGACACACTGCGGTTCGGTGCTGGGGAGGGTCTCCTAGGAATCGAGGCAGTAGGCAACGCACTGATGAGTCATTCCAGGTGAGTAAGCACCCAACTCACCCAGAGCTCTCTGCTGATCATATGTGTATTAAAGTTGTGTTTCCCGAGGTTTCTCCTCACTCCCAGCATAAGGCGCTAGTAGATTCAGGCGCAGCTGGGAATTTTATCGATCGCCATTTCACATATAAGTTAGGGATCCCTATTGTACCAGTCGATGTGCCCTTCCCCATCCATGCCCTAGATAGCCGTCCTTTGGGGTCGGGATTGATTAGGG
Organism: Coregonus sp. 'balchen'; assembly: GCA_902810595.1. NCBI lineage: Eukaryota > Metazoa > Chordata > Actinopteri > Salmoniformes > Salmonidae > Coregonus > Coregonus sp. 'balchen'. Next base: position 24,698,004 of record LR778256.1, read on the forward strand.
AAGTCACAGCGCCACTTAAGATGAAGACGCAGAAGGGCCATGAGGAGATTATACAATTGTATTTGATTGACTCTCCTGCGTTTCCTGTGGTGTTGGGGCTTCCCTGGTTAACATCTCATGACCCCAACATTTCATGGCAACAGAGGGCTCTCAAGGGATGGTCTGATCAGTGTGTGGGGCGGTGTGTAGGTGTTTCCGTAGGGGCAACGACGGTGGAAAGTCCGAACCAAATGCCCACAATGCACATTCCTCCTGAGTATGCCGATTTGGCACTCGCCTTCTGTAAGAAGAAGGCGACTCAATTACCACCTCATCGACAGGGGGATTGTGCGATAGACCTCCAGGTTGGCGCTGCGCTCCCTCGTAGTCATGTGTATCCTCTGTCTCAGGAGGAGACGGCAGCTATGGAGACATACGTCACCGAATCCTTGAGACAGGGATACATACGGCCGTCCACTTCCCCTGCGTCCTCGAGTTTCTTTTTTGTGAAGAAGAAGGATGGGGGTTTACGCCCGTGTATTGATTACCGTGGTCTCAATCAGATTACAATTAAATACAGCTATCCTCTCCCTCTGATTGCGAGTATGACGGAGTCATTACACGGGGCGCGATTCTTCACAAAATTGGATCTCAGGAGCGCTTACAACCTGGTGCGCATTAGGGAGGGAGATGAGTGGAAGACAGCATTCAGTACCACCTCGGGTCACTATGAGTACCTCGTCATGCCATACGGTCTAATGAATGCTCCTTCAGTCTTCCAATCATTTGTGGACGAGATTTTCCGGGATTTGCATGGACAGGGGGTAGTGGTGTATATTGATGACATTCTAATATACTCCGCTACACGAACCGAGCATGTGTCCCTGGTACGTCGGGTGCTGGGTAGACTGTTGGAGCATGACCTGTATGTGAAGGCGGAGAAATGTCTGTTTTTCCAGGAGTCCATCTCCTTCCTGGGACATCGGTTGTCCGCGTCAGGGGTGGAGATGGAGATTGACCGCGTTTCAGCCGTGCGTAATTGGCAGACTCCCACTACGGTTAAGGAGGTGCAGCGTTTTTTGGGGTTTGCCAATTACTACCGGAGGTTTATCCGGGGCTTTGGACAGGTAGCAGCTCCCATCACCTCCCTGCTAAAGGGGGGCCCGGTGCGTTTGCAGTGGTCGGCTGAGGCGGACAGGGCGTTTAGACATTTGAAGGACCTGTTCACCTCGGTTCCGGTGCTGGCACATCCGGATCCCTCTTTGGCGTTCCAAGTTGAGGTGGATGCGTCCGAGGCGGGGATCGGTGCTATACTGTCTCAGCGCTCGGGCACGCCTCCAAAACTCTGCCCCTGTGCTTTGTATTCCAAGAAGCTCAGTCCGGCGGAACGTAATTATGACGTGGGGGACAGGGAGCTGCTAGCGGTGGTTCAAGCCCTGAAGGTGTGGAGACATTGGCTTGAGGGGGCTAAACACCCTTTTCTCATTCTGACTGACCATCGTAACCTGGAGTACATCCGGGCAGCGAGGAGACTGAACCCTCGTCAGGCTAGGTGGGCCATGTTTCTGGCCCGGTTTGTCTTTAAGCTCACCTATATACCAGGGTCACAGAACGTTAAGGCAGACGCCCTGTCCCGACGATATGACACAGAGGAGAGGTCCATTGAGCCCACTCCCATACTTCCGGAGTCTTGTCTAGTGGCACCGGTGGTGTGGGAGGTCGATGCGGAAATCGAGCGGGCGTTACGTACCGACCCTACTCCCCCAGAGTGTCCAGAGGGGCGGAGGTACGTGCCGCTCGAGGTACGTGATCGACTGATATATTGGGCCATTTAAAGTCCTGAGGAGATTGAAAGAGGTATGTTATAGGTTACAATTGCCTATTAATTACCGCATTAACCCCTCGTTCCATGTGTCTCTCCTCAGGCCGGTGGTAGCTGGTCCACTCCAGGAGAATGAGATACGAGAGGCTCCTCCGCTCCCACTAGACATCGAGGGGGCTCCGGCGTACTCAGTCTGTTCCATCGTGGAACCGAGGCGTCGGATGGGGGGTCTGCAGTATCTCGTGGAGTGGGAGGGGTACGGTCCGGAGGAACGGTGCTGGGTCCCTAGGAGGGACATCCTAGATCCCTCCCTGTTGAGGGATTTCCACTGGAGTCATCCGACTCGCCCTGCTCCGCGTCCTCCTGGCCGTCCCCGAGGCCGGGGTCGGCGCACGGGTCAAGGGGGGGGTACTGTCACGGATTCTGCCGAGGCTGCTCCTCCCTCCTTGCTCGGGCAGGCTTCGGCGTTCGTCGTCCCCGGAGTACTAGCTGCTGCCGATCGATGTTTCGGTGTTTGTCTAGTTTAGTCTGTATTGTTTACACCTGTTCCCCATTATGTTTTAATTGTATGCCCTATATTTACCCCTGTCTCTCATTTTGATTTTGTGTGTGATTGTTTCTTTGTGACGTGTGTCGTTGGTGAGCGGGTTAGTTCCTCCCTGTGTGGAGGTATTCTGTTTCGTGTTCTTTGCATTCTGAGTAAAGTACGTTTCCGAGAGTTCTGTGTCCTGCGCCTGACTCCTTCCACCGCATTTCACTGACATTCGTGACAAACGCCAAGGGGGATGAATCCTTTAGCAAGTCAGTGTACTAGGCTCTTAGCCAGCTCAATACCACCAGGTCTGGATCAAATGGGGGGAATCTGGCTTAACCGTACTTAACAGAGTAGAGCAGTCTGTCTCTCACCATCCTGAGTGGTGTGAACAGGAAGTGGACCAGGTCATCAGCGCTGGGGTTCTGGATGTGGGACTTCAACTTCCCCTGGAGGAGAGACAAGGGAAAGTCATACAAACATTTGTTTTGAATAAAACAAATGTTAGATCTATATATTAAATAACATCATTCATCTTTGGTGTCTTACCAGCAGGTTGAAGGCATGTTTGAACTTCTGGAAACAGTCAACAAACTCCTCCTGAGTGGGAGGCTTGGCTCGCAGTGTTAGTACTCCCTCTGGTGGACAGAGAGACATGACAGGTAACATACAGTATTACAGTAGCATAGTCACAATCTACTTAAGGGAACAGTAACAAGGTCATGGACTGTAGAATCAAAATCAGGACCAGGCCAGGTGGACTACAAACTAGGTCTAAAGAACTACAGCACCCACCTCCGGGTCCCTTCTTCTTGTTCTTTTTAGATTTCTTCCTCTTGGAGAGCTCGTTGAAGGACTCGGCTGCTTTCTGCAGTTTGTTCACGAAGAACTCAATGTCGTCCAGAATGTGGTTGAGGATTTGCTGCAAGAGAAGACAGTAGTGTTTAAAAGACACACAGCCACAGACAGACTTACTTAGTTACTCACTAAATGAAGTCATGTCATGTCATGTAGGTGTGATTGATGTCCAACAGTCGCTGCCAGGCTCAAAATTAGCTGTGTTGTTGCTGACTGGAGATGCTGCTATAGTTAATTAGTGTGAAACACTATGACTTTCCGTTGCTTCAGCAATCGCTGTTTATCTCTTCTCCGTGTATTTTCCAAGCTTGTCTAAAATATTTAAAAGAACAGCGTGGGAGAGGAGGGTAGTGCATCGTACCGTATCACGTTCTGCATTTACTTTGGAAGGACTTTCATTCTGTACTGATTAACTGCAGACTACTGATCTCCAGCTCCTAATAGTGGTGTATCCTTGTTGTTACTACAGCCATGTTCTATTGGTTAGTATTAGAAGCACCTATATATGTCTGAAACTGTCATCCACGCTAGTTGCCACTCATGTCAGCTGAACATGGCATCTCATCTTCACCTGAAGACCTGACTCCAGATCAGCCTGTAGGTGAAACTACCCATCAGTCTGCAGTATTGAATAAACAAACAAACGACTGAAGACCTGACTCCAGATCAGCCTGTAGGTGAAACTACCCATCAGTCTGCAGTATTGAATAAACAAACAAACGACTGAAGACCTGACTCCAGATCAGCCTGTAGCTGAAACTACCCATCAGTCTGCAGTATTGAATAAACAAACAAACGACTGAAGACCTGACTCCAGATCAGCCTGTAGGTGAAACTACCCATCAGTCTGCAGTATTGAATAAACAAACAAACGACTGAAGACCTGACTCCAGATCAGCCTGTAGGTGAAACTACCCATCAGTCTTTCCTCCAGCGATCCTGGATCTGTTAAACCCATTCCTGGACGCACACGGACACCGCTGATACTCTGCTGACACTCTACTGACGGACGCACAGAGAGAGACAGACAGACAGACAGACAGACAGGCAGGCAGACAGACAGACGGACAGACCAGGCAGACAGACAGACAGACAGACAGGCAGACAGACAGACAGGCAAACAGACAGACGGTATCAATATGTGGTATCTGGACGGACAGACAGACAGACAGACAGACAGACAGACAGGCAGGCAGACAGACAGACAGACAGACAGACAGACAGACAGACAGACAGACAGCCAGGACAGCCAGCCAGACAGACAGACAGACAGACAGACAGACAGACAGACAGACAGACAGACAGGCAGGCAGGCAGACAGACAGACAGACAGACAGACAGACAGACAGCCAGCCAGCCAGCCAGCCAGCCAGCCAGCCAGCCAGACAGACAGACAGACAGACAGACAGACAGACAGACAGACAGTATCAGTATGTGGTATCGGGACGGACGCACAGAGAGAGAGGTAGAAAGACAGACAGACAGACAGACAGACAGACAGACAGACGGTATCAGTATGTGGTATCTGGACGGACGGACAGACAGACAGACAGACAGACAGACAGACAGACAGGCAGACAGACAGACAGGCAGGCAGACAGACGGCAGGCAGACGACAGAAGACAATGGTATCAAAATTTTATGGACGGACGGGCGACAGACAA
>LR778256.1:24702958-24750214 GCA_902810595.1 Coregonus sp. 'balchen'
AGATACTGGGGCTGAGAACAGGTAACTGAGGACTAAAGTTTATTAACTATATGTATTCTGAAGGATGGTCACCAGATTTTATAGGCTCATAGCAAGGGGGTGAATACATGTGCACGCACCACTTTTCGTTATATTTTTTAGAATTGTTTTTAACAAGTTATTTTTTAAATTTCTCTTCACCAATTTGGACTATTTTGGTATGTCCATTACATGAAATCCAAATAAAAATCCATTGAAATTACAGGTTGTAATGCACACAATAGGAAAAACGCCAAGGGGGATGAATACTTTTGCAAGGTCTTCTCTAGGTGTGACAAAGAGAGATGGTTCTTTACGCTTTGAGGTTAGTCTGTCTCTGGGTGAGACCAGAGAAATGGTTTCTTTACGCTTTTTGAGGTTAGTCCTGTCTCTGGGTGAGACAAGAGATGGTTTTATTTACGGTGTGAGGTCAGTGCATCATGATAATGGAGAATAGCCCACCCAAGACAGAATAAACACACAGTTTAAAACCCCTGGTCCTAATAGTGTACATTATGCCGTACATACCCACACACACACTGGAACCTCAATATGCAGATTATAAGACATACAACCTGAACCTAATACACAGAGCTACATTATCCACATACTGAGCCTGAACCTTAATATGTATCCAAACAGACACTGGTCCTCAAATGTACATTATCCGGACAAACACCTGGTTCTTAATTTGTACATTGTCCAGATTAGACACACTGGACCTCATATGTAGCTACATTATCAGGACACACACATCGGTCCTCCTGGAGCCTCAATATGTAGCTACATTATCATGACCACACACATCCGGTCCTCCTGGGACCTCAATATGTAGCTACATTATCAGGGACACACACACAGGACCTCCATATGTAGCTACATTATCAGGACACACACACTGGACCTCAATATGTAGCTACATTATCAGACACACACACTGGACCCTCATATGTATCTACATTATCAGGACACACACACTGGACCTCAATATGTAGCTTACATTATCAGGACACACACCATCGGTCCTCAACCATTTACATTATTCAGAAAAAACAACAACTTCAATATGTACATTATCATGGCATATATCACTCGTCCTCAATTTGTACATTATAAGTTACATTATCTTGGTTAACCTAGAACTAAAGTATTGCGTAATTGGTCAGATGCTCGATTAAGTTCTGGGTCCATAAAAAAAAAAAATATATCCAGTGTTTCTATGTCAAACAGTTTTGTTATATTTCAGTCTTCTGTGATGTATATGAAGTGTAATACCGGGATGCAAACTCAAAATTAAATACATTTCAACTCTATATCTGACATGGTAACAGAGACAGACAGACAGTATGAAAAATGTATGCACTCTGGATAAGAGCGTCTGCTAAATGACTAAAATGTAATGTAAATGTCTTATTTCTTTTACACCCATAACCATGAGTGTGAGGTGTATGCTTTTGTTTCAAAGTAGATTTGTTTAAGACTACCAAGAATCACTCTGTGTGACCCTGATTTAGCCCACTGCAGTAAAAGATTAAAGGAGCAGTACAGTCAATAACTTGATTTTGCCATTGTTTTTATGATATACAAACACTCAAAATGTGAAAAATAAATGATAATGCCCTTTTTTTGTCAGAGCTTTTTTGAAAAAAAATGCCTGGAATTTCCAGCCCATGGAGTTTTTTGGTTCCAGATCATTGACATCACAATCTGAATCTGATTATTCTGAAAATGATCAGTCATCTTTGATTTGTATGTGCGTCACAGGAGGCTGCTGAGGGGAGGACGGCTCATAATAACGGCCGGAATGGAGCGAATGGAATGGCCATCAAACACCTGGAAACCATGGAAACCATGCGTTTGATACCATAGCAGTAATTCCGCTCCAGTCATTAGCCACGAGTCCTGTTGGAAACCATGGAAACCATGCGTTTTGATACCATAGCAGTTATTCCGCTCCAGTCATTACCACGAGTCTGTTGGAAACCATGGAAACCATGCGTTTGATACCATAGCAGTAATTCCGCTCCAGTCATTACCACGAGTCTGTTCTCCCCAGTTAAGGTGCCGCCTACTTCCTGTGATAATGCAATCCTCCTACATTGAAAGAGGGAGGCTGGTTAGGCTCTAATGTCTAGACCAGGGGTTCCCAAACTGGGTCCTGGGGCCTCCCTTGGGTGCACATTTAGTTTTTTTTCCACCTAGCATTACACAGCTGATTCAAATAGCCAATTTATCATCAAGCTTTGATGATTGGAATCAGGCTGCGTAGCGCTAGGGTGAAAAAAACTATATGTGCACCCAAGGGGGGGCCCCAGGACCCAGCTTGGGAACGCTGGTCTAGACGATCCTGTCTGCCAATCAGGGCTGTGTATATATAATATTTACATTTGTATCACACATGGCCAACACGATCAGACTGAGCATTTCAATGGCAAAGGAGGCTCAGGGAAATTAATGCTACAAAAATTATTTGGAGTTATTTTCATGAAATAAAACTCAGTGATTTATTAGATACTACAGCGATGATTTAAAAATACAATTTAAAAGACTGCATGGGGGGCTTTAAGAGGAGATAGATGAGTGAGGGGAAGGAACACGGAACGAAGAGCCCAACCTCTCTTTGCTAGTTACGGGCAAAGTCTATGGGACCAAATTCCCCTCCAACGCTGCACAAATAGTGAAAGAGGCTAACACTGCGAAATGGAAAGACTCTAACGGCCTGCCCCTGCGAAATGTGCAAAGATGCCAACACACCATTCGAACATGTTAAAGATTGCCAACACCTGCGAAATGTGAAGATTCTAACACCTGTTGAAATGGTGAAGATGCTAACACCTTGAATGGTGAAAGATCTAACCCCATGCTAAATGTGAAAGATGCTACACCTGTGAATGGTAAAGATGCCTAACACTGCAAATGGAAAGATGCTAACCACCTGTGAAATGGTGAAAGATTCTAACACCTGTGAATGTGAAAGATTGCTAACACCTGTGATGGTGAAGATGCTACACCTGTGAAATGGTGAAAGTGCCTAACACCTGCGAAATGTGAAAGATTCTAACCCCTGTGAATGGTGAAAGAATGCTAACAACCTGCGAAATGTGCAATCTCTAACACCTGTGAAATGGTGAAGATGGCCCTACCCCTGTGAAATGTGAAAGATGCTAACAACTTTGAAATGGTGAAATATGCGTAACGACCTGTGAAATGTTAAAGATGCTAAACCTGTGAAATGGTGATCTGTCCAAAGCTCCAAGTAGCACTGCTCGCTGTCTCATGCGTCCCGTTTATGATGACAGATCTATCATTTATGTTGACATATTCTGTCCACATAGATTATCATGACCAGACACACACTATTCCTCTATATGTTGCGATTTTATCCTCACACTGACCTCAACATGTACTTACCCAGTAATACACACTGGACCTCCACATGTACATTACCCAGTTATACACACTGGACCTCAACATGTACATTACCCAGTTATACACACGGAGCCTCAAACATGTACAGTACCCATTTACACACTGGACCTCAACATGTACATTAACCCAGTTATACACACTGGACCTCACATGTACATTACCTACCCAGTTATCACACTGTCCTCAACATGTTACATTACCCAGTTATACACACTGGACCTCAACCTTTACATTACCCATTTAACACACTGGAACCTCAACAGGTACATTACCTACTCCCATTATACACACTGACCTCAACAGTCCTTCCCATTTATACACACTGGGGACCCTCAACCGTACATTACCCAGTTATAACACACTGGAACCTCAACATGTACGACCACGTTATACACACTGACCCCAAATTCTATACATTATCCGGTATTATTATTATATTATTAAGTTTTATTTTTTTACACGAACAGTCACATTTATCAACATTTCTGTAAGGTGCCGGTTTTTAGGCAGCTGGCTAATTTGAACCGAGTCCCTGGGAAGGTTATTACAACAATCCAATCACAATACAGACAGACAATAAGCAGAGACTGAGCAACATATGCCAGTAACACTTAGCAGCGACAAGACAGACGAGTCAACATATGAACCGGGAACACTTAACGTGGTAGACAGACGACAGACATCCACAAAAGCACCCCAAACAATGAACAGAAAATAAACCACAAGTCCACCCAGACGACAGAAAGCTAGCTCTACACAGCTTGGAATTGGTGGTTCACAACACGTTTGGGATTGTGGTTTCACACCGCTTGGGAGTGTGTTCACAACAACAGCTTTGGGGATTGGTGTTCACACACAGCTTGGATTGTGTTTCACACACACACATCTTTGGGATTGTGTTCACAACACACAGCTTGATTGTGTTACACACAGCTTGGGATTGTGTTCAACACACAGTGGGATTGGTGTTCACACACAGTTGGGATTGTGTTTACACACCGGGACTTCCTTTACATGCTTTGGTTTATTGGTGAAGGTGCGTAGGTGGAGCAGTTCCTTGTGTCTGCAGGCAGCGTGTTTTCCAGAGTGGGAAGTCTCTCATGAGAAAGCATCCTGGGCTGAAAGGTGCTTTTTTCCTTAAGGGAACTAAACAGTTTACCCTCTCATTTGCAGATAAACACACACACACTGGTTATGATCTGTCGATTATCCGGCCAGAAGAACATCCCACATTATCAGCATGTTCATCATCACACTGCTTCAGAAATAGAACACCCAAATCTACATGGATGAGAGATTCACAGAGGCGCATTCAGCCTCCATGTTGTACCACCCGCATTATGTCAGACCGCTGTGTGTCGGGCTGTTTCGTTGCTAGGAGACATGGACAATCTGTTGGCCTGCATCGTTGCCTAGGAGACATGGACAAATCTGTCTGGGTGACCTGGCTGAAACTGGCAGCCCTGCAACTCGCGCCCGGGACTTCCCCTCCCTCTCCGCCCCCCGGGGTTCTGCCTAGGCCTGGGAGAGGCCTGGGGGTAGAGAAGAGTACGGACGTGGGCTGTCGGGTGGCCCTGGCTGGGCGGTCCTTGGAGGAGAAGAGGCTCGGGAGGAGGTGGAACTTCTCCCTTCTCCTCCGAGGAACACGTCCACCACAGATTCCTTCTTCTCTTCCGCTGCTCACTGATGTTCTATGTACGTCTGGGATCACCTCAGGAAACCAGCAGGCTCCGGAACATCACCAGGTTCTGATTGGGTTGGTGCACACACAGGACAAGAGAAGATAGAACCTTGGTTTAACTGGTTGGTGTGTACTGACAATCATCTGATAATGTTCCACTCTGCTAAAATACAACCACTGTAATAACACAGGATACATCCACAGCCATGAATACCCATACTGGAGCCACGTGGTCCACGGCACACTGAAACCACACTGGTTCCAACCACCCTGATCATTGGTCAACCACACTGCAACCACACTGGTCCCAACCACACTTATCATTGGTCGCAACCACACTGCAACACACTGTTCCAACCAACCACACTGCAACCACACTGTCCAACCACAACTGATCAGTGGTCCACCACACTGCAACACAACTGGTCCACCCACACTTATCATTGGTCCAACCACACTGCAACCACACGGTCCACCACACTGATCAGGGTCCAACCAACACTGCAACACCGTGTCCAACCACACTGACTGATCATTGGTCCAACCACACTGCAACCACAGTGTGGCCCAAGCCAACCACAGACTGGCAACACAGTGGTCCAACCACACTGCAAACCACAGTGGTCCACCCACACTGCCCACAGTGGTCTCAACCACAACCTGATCATTGGTCCAACCACACTGGCAACCACAAGTGGTCAACCACAACTTATCATTGGTCGCAACCACACTGCCCCACAGTGGTCCACCACACTGATCATGTTCCAACACACTGCAACCACACTGGTCCGACCACACTGATCATTGGTCCCCAACACACTGTGCAACCACACTGGTCCCACCACACTGATCATTGGTCCAACAACCCCTGCAACACAGTGATCCAACCACACTGATCATTGGTCCAACCACACTACAACCACTTGGTCCAACCACACTGATCATTGGTCAACCACCCTGCAACCAAAGTGTCCAACCACACTGATCATTGGATCCAACAACACTGCAACCACAGTTGTCTACCCACACTGATATTGGTCCAACAACACTGCAACCACAGGGGCCAACCCCACTGATCATTGGCCAACCCACTGTCAATACCACACAAAGGAAGTGGTCCAACCACAACTGTCATTTGGTCCACCCCACTGCAACCACAGTGGTCCCACCACACGATCATTGTCCCACACACTGCAACCACAGTGGTCCACCACACTGATCATTGGTCCACCCAAACTGTAACCACAGTGGTCCAACCACACTGATCATTGGTCCAACCCACTGCAACCACAGTGGTCCACCAACACTGCAACCACATTGTGTCCAACCACACTGATCATTGTCAACCACACTGTCCACCACATTGGTCCAACCACCCTGATCATTGGTCCAACAACACTGCAAACCACAGTGGTCAAAAACCACAACTGATCATTGTCCAACAACACTGCAACCAACAGTGATCCAACCACCACTTATCATTGGTCCAACCACAAGCTGCACCACAGGGGTCAACAAAAAACACTGATCTTGGTCAACCCACCTGCAACCCCAGGGTCCAACACACACTGATGCATTGGTCCCACCAACACTGCACCAACAGTTTTTCCTACAACCACCTGATTTCATTGGTCCAACAACACTGCAACAATGTCCAACCACACTGATCATGGTCCCAACCACACTGTAACACCATAGTGTCCAACACACAAACAAATAATGTCATTGGTCCACCACACTGTAACCAAAGTGGGTCCAACCAAACTTATATTGCCACCCACACTGCCACCACAGTGGTGTCCCCCCCACACTGATCATTGGTCCCAACCACACTGCCACCACAGTGGTCCTCAACCACACTGATCACTTGGTCCACCACACACTTGCAACCACAGTGGTCAACCCTGCACCACAGTGGTCAACACCACCCTGATCAGTCCAACCACCTGCAACCACAGTGGTCCCACCCCACTATCATTGGTCCAACCACAACTGAACCACAGTGGTTCCAACCACCCTGATCATTGGTCCACCCACACTTTACCACAGTGGTCCACCACACTGTCATTGGTCCCACCACACTGCAACCACCGTGGTCCAACCACACTGCCAACACAGTGTTCCACCCACTGATCATTGGTCCAACACACTGCAACCACAGTGGTCCAACCACACTGATCATTGGGTCCAACCACACTGAAACCACAAGTTTCCACCACACTGATCATTGGTCACAACACTGCACCCACAGTGGTCCAACCACACTGATCATTGGTCCACAACCCTACAACTGCAACCACAGTGGTCCAACCCACACATATCATTGTCTCCCCCCAGACGCACCAGTGTCTCCACCACACTACACAACCACAGTGGTCAACCACTGATCTTGGTCCAACCAACACTGAAACCACAGTTGGTCCAACACATATCTTGTCCAACAACTGCAACCACAGTGGTCCAACCCTGATCATTGGTCCAACACATGCCAACCACAGTGGTCCAACCACACATATCATTGGTCCACCCACACTGCAACCACAGTGGTCCAACCACACTACAAAACCACAGTGGTCCCACCACCTGATCATTGGTCCCCCACACTGCCACCACGTGGTCTCACAACCACACTACAACCCAGTGGTCCAACCACACTGATCTATTGGTCCAACCACATCAAACAAACACATAATCCAAATAGATTGGATGATTACAATTACACAGATGGATGTGTCCCCCCTCCTCTCTTTATGTAACACATTAGCCAGTAAAATCTCCTAACTAAAGTCCTTTTTAAATGTTTATTGAACTTCTGAAGGTGTCCCTGCTATAGTGTGTTCTGTAACCTGGAACAGGATGACGAAGGCCAGTCTGGCATCCAGGCTGGCCCAGTAGGTTTTAGAGAACTGTATGCTTCTCTGACCATGGAGGGCTCTCTGTATCCTAACCTGTGGGAGGGAGGAGAAGATGTTACTAGAGTCTGGGGGAGGGGATGGAGAGAGGGTTACTATATGTCTGGGGGAGGGAGGGAGAAGAGGTTACTAGAGGGTGTGGGGGAGGGGAATGGGAGAGAGTTACTATCAAGGTCTGGGGGTGGGGATGGGATGGAGAGATGTTACTATGGTCTGGGGGGAGGGAGGGAGAGAGTACTATAGTGCTGGATTGTGGGGCGGGAGGGAGAGAGTTTCTATAACGGGGCTGGGAGGGGCGGGAGAGAGTTACTATAGGTCTGGGGGAAGGGAGGGAGAGAGGTTACTAAGGTCTGGGGGATGGGATGGAGAGAGGTTACTATAGTCTGGGGGAGGGGAGGGGAGGGAGTTAACTATAGTCTTGGTGGGGGCGGGGATGGAGCGCTGTTACTATAGGTCGGGGGAGGGAGGGAGAGAGAGAGAGGTACTCATAGGTCTGGGGGGAGGGGATTGATAGAGGTTACTACTATAGGGTCTGGGGGGAGGGAGGGAGGAGTTACTAGAGGTCTGGGGGATGGATGGAGAGAGGTTACTATTAAAAAGGCTCTGGTGGAGGGAAGGGAGAGAGGTTACTATAAAACTGTCTGGTTGGTGTGGAGGAGAGAGAGAGAGTTTCCTTAGGTCTGGTGGGGAGGTAGGGAGAGAGGTTTACTATATGGTCTGGGGGAAGGGGAGGGAGAGAGGTTACTATAGGGCTGGGGGATGTGAGGGATAGAGAGAGAGGTTACAATCTGTTGGGGGAGGGGAGGGAGAGATAGAGAGGTTACTATAGGTCCTGGGGGAGGGAGGGAGAGAGAGAGAGGTTACTAGAGGTCTTGGGGGAGGGGAGGGAAGAGAGTTACTCTCTCCGGTCTGTTTGGGAGGGGAGGGAGCGGGGTTACTAGAGGTCTGGGGGTGGGAGGGAGAGAGTTACTAGAGTCTGGGGGGAGGGGAGGGAGAGAGGTTACCTAGAGGTCCTGGGGGAGGGAGGGAGATAGGTTCCTATATTTATGGGAGGGGAGGGAGAGGGTTTACTATAGGTCTGGGTGAGTGGGGTAGAGAGGTACCATAGGTCTGGGGGAGGGAGGGAGAGAGGTTACTAGAGGTCTGTGGGGGAGGGGAGGGAGAGGTTACTATAGGTCTGGGGAGGGAGTGAAGAGGTTACTATAGGTCTGTGGGAGTGGAGGGAGAGGGTATTACTATAGGTCTTGAGGGGAGGGTAGGGAGAGAGGTTACTATAGGTCTGGGGGGAGGGGAGGGCGAGAGAGAGAGGTTACTATATGTCTGTGGTTGAGGGGATGGAGAGAGGTTTACTATAAGGTCCTGTGGGAAGGGGAGGGAGAGAGGTTACTAGAGGTCTGGGGGGAGGGGAGGTGAGAGGTTACTATATTCTGGGGAGGGGAGGGAGAGCGGTTACTCTAGGGGTCTGGTGGCTTGGTGGAGTGGGGGAGAGAGAGAGGTTACTATCAATATTTCTGGGGAGGGGGGAGAGAGGTTACTAGAGGCTGGGGAGGGGAGGGAGAGAGTTACTATATGTCTGGGGGAGGGAGTTAGAGAGAGAGGTTACTATATGTCTGGGGGATGGGAGGAGAGAGGAGATGTTACTACTATAAGGTCTGGGGGAGGGGATGTAGAGATGTTACTATAGGTCTGGGGGAGGGGAGGGAGAGGGGTTAACTAGAGGTCTGGAGGTGGGGATGGGAGAGGTTACTATAGGTTCTGGGGGAGGGGAAGGGAGAGCGGTTAGCTAGAGTTCTGGGGAAGGGGAGGGAGAGAGTTACTATAGGTCTGGGGGAGGTAAGGAGGAGAGGGATAGTGTTACTATAGGTCCTGGGGGAGGGGGAGGGATAGAGTTCTATAGGTCTGGTGGAGGGAGGGAAGAGGTTTACTATATTCTGGGGGAGGGGAGGGGAGAGGTTACTATGTCTTGGGAGGGGAGGGAGAGAGGTTATATATGTCGAGGGGAGGGGAGGGCGAGAGTTACTAGAGGTCTGGGGGAGGGGGATGGAGAGAGGTTAACTAGAGGTCTGGGGGGAGTGGAGGGAGAGAGTTACTATAGTCTGGGCTGGGGATGGAGGTGAGAGAGGTTTCTAAGGTCTGGGGGAAAGGGGAAGGGAGAGAGTTCACTTAGGTCTGCTGTGGTCTGCTGGGGGAGGGGAGGGAAGAGGTTCTATAGGTCTGGTGGGGGAGGGGAGGGAGAGAGGTTTACTATAGGGTCTGGGAGAGGGGAGAGGTTACTCATAGGTCTGGGGGAGGGGAGGGAGAGAGGTTACTAGAGTCTGGGGGAGGGAGGGAAGGTACTTACTTAGAGGTCTTTGGGAGGGGATGGAGAGAGTTACGAGAGTTCTGGGGAAGGGAGGGAGAGAGGTTACTATAGGTCGGGAGGGATGGAAGATAGAGAGGTACTAAGGGCTGTGGAGGGGAGGAGAGAGTTACTATAGTCTGGGAGGGGAGGGAGAGAGGTTAACTATAAATATGTCTTTGGTTTGGGAGGGGAGGGAGGAGTTTACTATAGGTCTGTGTTTTGTGGGTGAGGGAGGGAGAGAGGTTACTATAGTCTGGTGAGGGGAGGGAGAGACGTTTACTATATGTCTGTGTGGGGGAGGGGAGGGAGAGATGTTCCTATGTTCGGGGGAGGGGAGGGAGGAGTTCCTATAGTCTGGCTGAAGGGGGGGAGGGAGAGAGGTACTATAGGTCTGGTTCTGGGGGAGGAGGGAGAGAGGTTTTACTATAGGGTCTGCCTGGGGGAGGGAGGGGAGAGAGGTTACTTAGGTCTTGTGGAGGGGAGGGATGAGATTACTATAGGTCTGTGGTGGAGGGGAAGGAGAGAGGTTACTAGCGGCTGTACTCTTGGGTGAGGGAGGGCGAAGGTTACTTACTAGAGGTCCTAGGGTGATGGGAGGGATAGAGGTTACATATTTCCTGTGGGAGGGGAGGGAGAGAGGTTTAACTATAGTCTGGGGAGGGGAGAGGAGAGAGGTTACTATAGTTCTGGGGGAGGGGAGGGAGAGAGGTTACTACCGAGGTCTTGGGGAGGGAGGAGAGAGGTTACTATATGGTCTGGGTGGGGGAGGGAGGGGATAGGGTTAGTGACAGATACATCTCTCTCCTGTCTTCACCAGTTACTAGATAGAACACATGACTAATGAAAAAACACTCCAGTCTGAACTTAAACAAGTAAAACAAGGTAGAAAGTGTGTAGAAATGATAATGAACCTACATTTGAAATAATTTAACGTGGGGTTGCGACTGACAACCCGGTTCAATTTGGGTCCTGAGGCAAAATTAGTTGAGAACCACTGGTCTAGGGTACAGAGTCAAAATGGAGGTGGTCAGGCTGTAGTCTAGGGGACAGAGCCATAATGGAGGTGGTCAGGCTGTAGTCTAGGGGACAGAGCCATAATGGAGGTGGTCATGCTTGTATTTGGTAGTTATAGGGGGGACTGGGAGACCATAATGGAGGTGGTCAGGCTGTAGTTATAGGGGACAGAGCCATAATGGAGGTCGTCAGGCTGTAGTCTAGGGGACAGAGCCATAATGGAGGGTCGTCAGACTGTAGTCTAGGGGACAGAGCCATAATGGAGGTGGTCAGACTGTAGTCTAGGGGACAGAGCCATAATGGAGGTGGTCAGACTGTAGTCTAGGGGACAGAGCCATAATGGAGGTGGTCAGGCTGTAGTCTAGGGGACAGAGTCATAATGGAGGTGGTCAGGCTGTAGTCTAGGGGACAGAGCCATAATGGAGGTCGTCAGGCTGTAGTCTAGGGGACAGAGCCATAATGGAGGTGGTCAGACTGTAGTCTAGGGGACAGAGCCATAATGGAGGTCGTCAGGCTGTAGTCTAGGGGACAGAGTCATAATCTATCCTCTATCCAACCATTTTATTAATGATGCTCCTCAGTACCCCTCTATCTTCTATCCAACCATGTTAGTAATGACGCCCCTCAGTACCCCTCTATCCTCTATCCAATCATGTTATTAATGATGCTCCTCAGTACACCTCTATCCAACCATGTTATTAATGATGCCCCTCAGTACCCCTCTATACAACCATGTTATTAATGATGCCCCTCAGTACCCCTCTATACAACCATGTTATTAATGATGCCCCTCAGTACCCCTCTATCTTCTATCCAACCATGTTATTAATGATGCCCCTCAGTACCCCTCTATCTTCTATCCAACCATGTTATTAATGATGCCCCTCAGTACCCCTCTATCTTCTATCCAACCATGTTATTAATGATGCCCCTCAGTACACCTCTATCCAACCATGTTATTAATGATGCCCGTCAGTACCCCTCTATCTTCTATCCAACCATGTTATTAATGATGCTCCTCAGTACACCTCTATCTTCTATCCAACCATGTTATTAATGATGCCCCTCAGTACACCTCTATCCAACCATGTTATTAATGATGCCCCTCAGTACACCTCTATCCAACCATGTTATTAATGATGCCACTCAGTACCCCTCTATCTTCTTTCCAACCATGTTATTAATGATGCCCCCTCAGTACCCCTCTATCTTCTATCCAACCATGGCTAGAGAACCATGGGTAGAGGCAGGGCACAGAGACTAATTCAGACAATAGAACTTTCCCATAAAGCCCAATAACAGTCAGTTGAATGTTTCTACTAGAAACTGTCACGGTTTCGGCCGAGGCTGCTCCTCCTCCTTGTTCGGGCAGGTTTCGGCGGTCGTCGTCCCTGGAGTACTAGCTACCACCGTTTGATGTTTTCGATGTCTGTTTGGTTTTGTCTGATTGTGTACACCTGTTTCCTGTTTGGTTAATTATGTCTCCTATAAGTTTCTCGTTTGGTTAGTCTTGTGTTGTGTGTTATTGTCTGCCTGTCAATAGGAGCTGCGTGTTTTCGCTCTGTTTGTTTGTTTGGTGTTTTTACGCACAGTTTGCGTAATCGCTCGCCTCTGTTTGTTTTCGAGGCCGTGTATTGTATTTTGTCACATTTGACTAGTAAAGTCTGTTGGACGAAGCCTCTGTGTCCTGCGCCTGACTCCTACACCACATCCACATCAGTTCGTTTGACAGAATAACACACCACCTATGGAGTCAGCAGGAGCAGCGGCGGCACCCAAGTCGCTGGAGGAACGGATCAGCTATCAGGACACCATGATCCAGCAACTTGGGGCCGCCATGAACGATGTGTCTAACACTCTGCGCCGTTTGGTCACCGGAGAGGTGCCCACACCTCCGCACACCATACCATCACCATCGGCCAGTCCTTCTCTTCCAGCACCGGAACCCAGTGGTATTCGGCTCTCGCTCCCGAGGGCCTATGATGGTACCGCAGCCGGGTGTCAGGGGTTCCTCCTGCAGGTGGAACTCTACCTGGCTACCATACACCCGGTGCCCTCGGGATACGAGAGCGTCTCCGCCCTCATCTCCTTTCTCACCGGCAAGGCGTTGGAGTGGGCCAACGCCGAATGGGGGGGAATAGACGCCGCCACCATCACCTACGCGGAGTTCTCCCGCCGCTTCAGGGCAGTGTTCGACCATCCACCTGAGGGGAAGGCGGCGGGGGAGCGTCTGTTCCACCTCCGACAGGGGAGGAGGAGTGCACAGGAGTTCACCCTGGAGTTCCGGACTCTAGCGGCGGATGCAGGATGGAATGAGCGGGCCCTCATCGACCACTACCGTTGTAGTCTACGGGAGGACGTCCGTCGAGAGTTGGCCTGCAGGGATGCCCACCTCACCTTCGACCAGCTGGTGGACATGTCCATCCGGCTTGACACCCTGCTGGCAACCCGCGGACGTTCCGAGTGGGGGTCGTCCATTCCACCCTCCAGCACCTCCGAGCCGAGCCCTATGGAGCTCGGAGGTGCTGGCGCTAGAGAGAGGAGGAGGAGGAGCCCGAGGGGGGCTGTCCCCTGCACCAACTGTGGCCGTGGAGGGCACACTGCGGCCAGGTGCTGGGGAGGGTCTCCTAGGGGAGAGGACGACAGGTTACGCACTGGAGAGTCATTCCAGGTGAGTAGGCGTCCCACTTACCCAGAGCTCTCTGTTGTGCACGTCTGTTTACCTGTACATGTTCCACAGGTTGCACCTCATTCCCAGCATAAGGCGCAGCTGGGAATTTTGTTGATCGACATTTTTGTTTGAAACTAGGAATTCCCCTTCTTCCTGTCGACGCCCCCTTTCCAGTCCATGCGTTAGACAGCCGTCCCCTGGGATCAGGGTTGATTAGGGAGGTCACAGCGCCACTTAGGATGAGGACGCAGGGGGGTCATGAGGAAACTATTCAGCTATATCTGATTGACTCTCCTGCGTATCCGGTGGTGTTGGGGCTTCCCTGGTTGATTACCCATAACCCTTCTATTTCGTGGCAACAGAGGGCTCTTAAGGAGTGGTCTGCTCAGTGTGTGGGGCGATGTCTAGGTGTTTCCGTGGGGGCGACCTCGGTGGAGAGTCCAAACCAGGTGCCCGCGCTGCACGTTCCCCCTGAGTATGAGGATTTGGCAATCGTGTTCAGTAAATCGAGGTCGACGCAGTTGCCTCCTCATAGGCAGGGAGATTGTGCGATAGACCTCCAGGCAGGAGCAGCGCTTCCCCGGAGCCATGTGTATCCTCTGTCTCAAGAGGAGAAGAGAGCTATGGAGACGTACATAGCCGAATCTCTGAGACAAGGATACATACGGCCATCCACTTCCCCTGCGTCCTCGAGCTTCTTTTTTTGTGAAGAAGGATGGAGGTTTGCGCCCGTGCATTGATTACCGTAGTCTCAATCAGATCACGGTGAAATACAGTTATCCACTCCCGATGATTGCGACTATGACGGAGTCATTGCACGGGGCGCGTTTCTTCACAAAATTAGATCTCAGGAGCGCATACAACTTGGTGCGCATTAGAGAGGGCGACGAATGGAAGACAGCATTTAGTACCACCTCAGGTCATTACGAGTATCTCGTCATGCCATACGGGTTGATGAACGCTCCTTCAGTCTTCCAATCCTTCGTAGATGAGATCTTCAGGGACATGCAGGGGCAGGGTGTGGTCGTGTACATTGATGACATTCTTGTGTACTCTTCTACCCGAGCCGAGCATGTAGCCCTGGTGCGCCGAGTGTTGAGGAGGCTGTTGGAGCACGACCTGTATGTCAAGGCAGAGAAATGTCTGTTTTTCCAGGAGTCGATCTCCTTTTTGGGTTATCAGTTGTCTGCGTCAGGGGTGAAGATGGAGGTTGACCGAGTGTCAGCCGTGCGTAATTGGCAAACTCCAACTACTGTTAAAGAGGTGCAGCGGTTTTTGGGGTTTGCAAATTACTACCGGAGGTTTATCCGGGGTTTTGGACAGGTGGCAGCTCCCATAACGTCTCTGTTGAAGGGGGGTCCGGTGCGTTTGCAGTGGTCAGTCGAGGTGGACAGGGCTTTTGGGAGACTGAAGGACCTGTTTACTTCGGCTCCGGTGCTGGCGCATCCGGATCCCGCTTTACCATTTCAGGTGGAGGTTGACGCGTCAGAGGCCGGTATTGGGGCCGTACTTTCGCAACGGTCCGGCACGCCACCTAAACTCCGCCCCTGTGCTTTTTACTCCAAAAAGCTCAGCCCGGCGGAGCGAAATTATGACGTAGGGGACAGGGAGCTGTTAGCCGTGGTACAGGCCCTAAAGGTGTGGAGGCATTGGCTTGAGGGGGCTCAACACCCTTTTCTCATTTTGACTGACCACCGTAACCTGGAGTACATCCGGGCAGCTAGGAGATTGAACCCTCGCCAGGCGCGGTGGAACATGTTTTTAGCCCGGTTCGTATTTAAGATCACGTACATCCCTGGGTCCCAGAACGGTAAGGCAGACGCACTGTCTCGGCGGTATGACACGGAGGAGAGGTCCGTTGAGCCCACCCCCATACTGCCGGAGTCTTGTCTGGTGGCACCGGTAGTGTGGGAGGTCGATGCTGAAATCGAGCGGGCGTTGCGTACCGACCCTAGTCCTCCACAGTGCCCGGTGGGTCGGACGTACGTTCCGCTCGAGGTTCGGGATCGACTGATATATTGGGCTCACACGTCACCCTCCTCTGGACATCCTGGTATTGGCCGGACTGTGCACTGCCTTAGCGCTAAGTATTGGTGGCCAACGTTAGCAAGGGATGTGAGGGTTTATGTCTCCTCCTGTTCGGTGTGCGCCCAGTGTAAGGCGCCTAGACACCTGCCCAAGGGTAAGTTACAACCCCTGCCCGTTCCACAACGACCATGGTCTCACCTCTCGGTGGATTTCGTCACAGACCTTCCCCCTTCACAGGGGAATACTACTATACTGGTCGTTGTGGATCGGTTCTCTAAGGCCTGTCGTCTGCTCCCAATGCCGGGTCTTCCTACTGCCCTACAGACCGCCGAAGCACTATTCACCCACGTGTTCCGGCACTACGGGGTATAGTGTCTGATCGAGGTCCCCAGTTTACCTCCAGAGTCTGGAGGGCGTTTATGGAGCGTTTGGGGGTCTCGGTGAGCCTGACCTCGGGTTACCACCCGGAGAGTAATGGGCAGGTGGAACGTGTGAACCAGGATGTGGGTAGGTTTCTTAGATCGTATTGCCAGGGCCGGCCGGAGGAGTGGGCGAGGTATGTCCCCTGGGCAGAGATGGCCCAGAACTCTCTCCGCCACTCCTCAACCAATCTAACCCCTTTCCAATGTGTGTTAGGTTACCAGCCGGTTCTGGCACCGTGGCAGCAGAGCCAGATCGAGGCTCCTGCGGTGGATGAGTGGGTGCGGCGCTCGGAGGAGACGTGGAGCGGGCCATCCGCAGCGGGCCATCCGTCGTCACCTGCAGCGGGCCATCCGCGTACACCTGCAGCGGGCCAACCGTCGTCAGAAAGCGAGCGCCGATCTCCACCGCAGTGAGGGGCCGGTGTACGCACCTGGTGATCGAGTCTGGCTCTCTACCAGAAACCTGCCCCTCCGCCTGCCCTGCCGGAAACTGGGTCGGCGGTTTGTGGGGCCTTTTAAAGTCCTGAGAAGATTGAATGAGGTGTGTTACAGGTTATAACTGCCTATTGATTATACGAATATTAACCCCTCGTTCCATGTGTCTCTTCTCAAGCCGGTGGTAGCTGGTCCACTCCAGGACGATGAGATCAGGGAGACTCCTCCGCCCCCACTGAACATTGAGGGGGCTCCGGCGTACAATGTTCGGTCCATCTTGGATTCGAGACGTCGGATGGGGGGTCTCCAATATCTCGTGGAGTGGGAGGGGTACGGTCCGGAGGAACGGTGCTGGGTGCCGAGGAGAGACATCCTAGACCCGTCTCTCCTGACGGAGTTCCACCGTGGACACCCTACGCGCCCTGCTCCGCATCCTCCTGGTCGTCCCCGAGGCCGGGGTCGGCGCACGGCTGGAGCCGCGCGTCAAGGGGGGGATACTGTCACCGTTTCGGCCGAGGCTACTCCTCCTCCTTGTTCGGGCAGGTTTCGGCGGTCGTCCCCCCCGGAGTATTAGCTATCACTGTTTGATGTTTTCGATGTCTGTTTGGTTTTGTCTGATTGTGTACACCTGTTTCCTGTTTGGTTAATTATGTCTCCTATAAGTTTCTCGTTTGGTTAGTCTTGTGTTGTGTGTTATTGTCCGCCTGTCAATAGGAGCTGCATGTTTTCGCTCTGTTTGTTAGTTTGGTGTTTTTACGCACAGTTTGCGTAATCGCTCGCCTCTGTTTGTTTTCGAGGCCGTGTATTGTATTTTGTCACATTTGACTAGTAAAGTCTGTTGGACGAAGCCTCTGTGTCCTGCGCCTGACTCCTACACCACATCCACATCAGTTCGTTTGACAGAAACTGGGTTTCTACTATGAAACAACTAAAGTCCCTGGAGATACCGTGATACTACGGCTGGTCAGACAGACGGATCAAAAACAGACAAACTATTTTTGTCAATTTCTTTCAGAATGGACATCAAAGCCGAGTTGAATTTCCTCCAAAATGTTTGATTGACTGTATTGAATTAGGAAAACATCACAGAGACAGACTGGTCCTGGTGTATGGCCATATACAGGCATGGAGCAGGAATGTGTGAGACTGGCTCCGATTCACCCACCCTCCCTGCACTTTATCTGCCCTCAGGGACGTGCCTCTCCCTGGGAACCCCCCCCCCCCCCCCACACAAATCTGATTCCCTGAAAAAGACATCACCTCAATGATCCTCTGGCTGTCTCCATGTTTGGTTATCACAATACTGACCACGTTAAATATAGAGCAGACACACATTGATTCAATAATGCAGTGATCTCCAAAAGTATTGGGACAGTGACACGTTATTTTGGCTCTGTACTCCAGCGCTTTGGATTTTAAATGAGGTTAAAGTATAGATAGCTTTAATTTGTGGGTATGTTCATCCATATCGGGTGAATCGTTTAGAAATTACAGCACTTTTTGTACATAGTCCCCCCCCCCCCACCCCCCATTTTAGAGGTTAGAACTATTATTGTAATGGTGAGAGGTTAGCATGTTTTAGGGGTATGATATAAAATGCTAACCTCCCCTGTTATTGTAATGGTGAGAGGTTAGCATGTCTTGGGGGTATGATATAAAATGCTAACCTCTCCTGTTATTGTAATGGTGAGAGGTTAGCATGTCTTGGGGGTATGATATAAAATGCTAACCTCTCCTGTTATTGTAATGGTGAGAGGTTAGCATGTCTTGGGGGTATGATATAAAATGCTAACCTCTCCTGTTATTGTAATGGTGAGAGGTTAGCATGTCTTGGGGGTATGATATAAAATGCTAACCTCTCCTGTTATTGTAATGGTGAGAGGTTAGCATGTCTTGGGGGTATGATATAAAATGCTAACCTCTCCTGTTATTGTAATGGTGAGAGGTTCATTCATTCATTCAGGATCATCCGTAACCATGGCAGCATCCACATGAATGTAGAAGTGTTCAGAAACATATTCTATTCTTGTTTACAATAAAAGTGACTCCAAAATGACATAATACATTATTTACCGTTCATTTCTATTGGACACAAAATAATCTGAAACACAACCAAAACAAACAGCAAATGCATCCAACAAGTTTGTAGAGTCACAAGCTTGATTTAAACATTGCATTCTAGGAATATGGGACCAAATACTAAACTTATGACTACTTTAACACACATAGGTGAATTTGTCAAAATACTTTTGGTCTGTGATTTCTAAACGGTTCACCCCATGTGGATGGAAAATACCTTCAAATTAAAGCTGACAGTCTGCACTTTAACCTCACAGTCATTGTATCATTTCAAATCCAAAGTGCTGGAGTACAGAGCCAAAACAACAAAAAATATGACACCGTCTCAATACTTTTGGAGCTCAGTGTATTTCCTCTAGATGAGTGCGTGACAGTCCAAGAGGAAGTTGGACTGATTTCCACTAGTATCTCTGGGGAACGGAGCTCCAATCTGCAAAGAAACAAGGGTCAGCCCATTCCCACCCCACCCCTCCCCTCCCTCCCTCGCTCCCACCCCACCCCTCCCTCCCCTCCCTCCCACCCCACCCCACCCCTCCCCTCCCCTCCCCTCCCTCCCACCCCACCCCTCCCCTCCCCTCCCCTCCCACCCCACCCCTCCCCTCCCCTCCCCTCCCCTCCCTCCCTCCCTCACACACAGCCAATTACCAAGTTAGCCACTATGCCAGAAAACGTGGTCAACCCCTGATAACATTCCCCCCGCTGATAAAGCCCCCGGTTTCTCTAGTTCCCCAGCCCAGTGTGTTTTAGTAGAACCACAGTATGTGGTCCTGTGTTCCCCAGCCCAGTGTGTGGTCCTGTGTTCCCCAGCCCAGTATGTGGTCCTGTGTTCCCCAGTATGTGGTCCTGTGTTCCCCAGCCCAGTATGTGGTCCTGTGTTCCCCAGCCCAGTATGTGGTCCTGTGTTCCCCAGCCCAGTATGTGGTCCTGTGTTCCCCAGCCCAGTATGTGGTCCTGTGTTCCCCAGCCCAGTATGTGGTCCTGTGTTCCCCAGTATGTGGTCCTGTGTTCCCCAGCCCAGTATGTGGTCCTGTGTTCCCCAGCCCAGTATGTGGTCCTGTGTTCCCCAGCCCAGTATGTTTTAGTAGAACCACAGTATGTGGTCCTGTGTGGCTCAGTTGGTAGAGCATGTTGCTTGCAATGCCAGGGCTGAGGGTTTGATTCCCGCTGGGGCCACCCATACCAAAATGCATGTATGCTTTTAAGTCACTGTGGATAAAAGTGTCTGTTAAATGGCATATATTATATACACTGAGTGGACAAAACATTAGGAACACCTGCTCTTTCCATGACAGACTGACCAGGTGAATCCAGGTGAAAGATATGATCCCTTATTGATGTCACTTGTTAAATCCACTTCAAATCAGTGTAGATGAAGGGTAGGAGACATGTTAAAGAAGGACTTTTAAGCCTTGCGACAATTGAGACATGGATTGTGTATGTGTGCCATTCAGAGGGTGAATGGGCAAGACAAAATATTTAAGTGCCTTTGAACGGGGTATGGTAGTAGATGCCAGGCGAACCGGTTTGTGTCAAGAACTGCAATGCTGCTGGGTTTTTCACACCCAACAGTTTCCCGTGTGTATCAAGAATGGTCCACCACCCAAAGGATATCCAGCCAACTTGACACAACTGTGGGAAGCATTGGAGTCAACATGAGCCAGCATCCCTGTGGAACGCTTTCGACACCTTGTAGAGTCCATGGCCTGACGAATTGAGTCTGTTCTGAGGGTATAAGGGGGGGGGGGGGTATGGGGTGCAACTGAATATTAGGAAGGTGTTCTTTAGGTTTTACCCACTTAGTGTATCATTATGACCACACTTTGACCACTGCTCCTCTTCCATTAAATATTTAAAGACCAGGGGAGACCATCTCTCCCTCCATCCTCCCCGTCCCATCCGGCCCAACCCCCAGGAAGCGAATGATCTGACCTTACTGAACAGTCTCTTTCTTTAATAAAACCTTTTCATGACACAAACGCTGTGTTTTCTGGGAATCGTTCATCAGTCATGCTCTAACACTGGAGGGGCATTCCTATAGTCTTAAATGTGACGTGATAGTGTGTTTTAAAAACAGACAGAGACGGCATTCTGTCTCTACAGTGCTGTTATGTAACAGAATCCCAGCAGTCCTGCAAGGTTAGAACTGCAGGGTCTAGATGTTTGAGGTTAGAGAGACCTGCAGTGGTCCAGTCAGGCAGACAGTAACACCCTCTGTGTTGGGTTAGGAGATGGATTTGAAAACCAACAGGGCTGCAGGGTTCTGCCTCCACAGTTACGTAACAGAGTTCCCAACAGACCTGCAGGGTTAGGGTTATGCCATTTAGTAAATTATTTAAAGCCAGAGACATGGAACATGGCTGTAGGATTATTAGAGTTAGACAGACACTCTCTGTGTTAACTGGACCAACAACACTGATGATTAGAGAGAGAGGTAGCAGGAGAGAGTGGTAGCAGGAGAGAGAGAGAGGTAGCGGGAGAGAGGTAGCGGGAGAGAAGGTAGCAGGAGAGAGAGGTAGCGGGAGAGAGAGAGAGGTAGCGGGAGAGAGGGTAGCGGGAGAGAGAGGTAGCGGGAGAGAGGTAGCGGGAGAGAGAGGTAGCAGGAGAGAGAGGTAGCGGGAGAGAGAGAGAGGTAGCGGGAGAGAGGTAGCGGGAGAGAGAGGTAGCGGGAGAGAGAGGTAGCGGGAGAGAGAGGTAGCGGGAGAGAGAGGTAGCTGGAGAGAGAGGTAGCGGGAGAGAGAGGTAGCAGGGAGAGAGAGGTAGCAGGAGAGAGAGTGTAGCAGGGGAAGGGTAGCGAGAGGAGAGAGGTAGACGGGAGAGAGAGGTAGCGGGAGAGAGAGGTAGCAGGAGAGAGAGGTAGGCAGGAGAGAGAGGTAGCAGGAGAGAGAGGTAGCAGGAGAGAGAGGTAGCTGACTGATGGGAGCACCATGGATCCTGACTGATGGGAGCACCATGGAGGCAGCATGGGGATACCATGGAGGCAGCATGGGAGCACCATGGAGGCAGCATGGGAGCACCATGGAGGCAGCATGGGAGCACCATGGAGGCAGCATGGGAGCACCATGGATCATCAAGCACCAGTCTCTAATGTCAGTCCAACCTGTTACGTTCCCGCAGCAAGAACACCAAAAATCGTCGCTCAAACAGAAGGGGACAAACAAACAAAGAGTGACTGACAACAACCAAAACGAAACAGTTGGGATTTTAGGAGGGGTTCTGAAAGTCACTCATGGGGGTGTCCACTGGAGGTTGACTAGCAACAACAACTGGGCCCTAAAAGAAACCCACCATGAGACCCACTGAATCTGCCCAAGAAGAGGCCAACAAAATGAAAACCAAACTTAGAAACAGGAAGCAAACCAAAAAGTAGAGCAAAACAGAAACAGGGAAGATCAGATAAAGGAATTTTTTTCTCTCAAGACAACTGGAGCACTGGGCCAGCCACTCTTAAATATCACCTGGGCCAGCCACTCTTAAATATCACAGGTAAAACACCTTCTGACTAACGAGATGACAAGCCAGCACAGGTGTAACACATACTAAATAACGAGGTGACACCAATCGGTGCGCCCACCGTACTAACGTCCAACCTGAAAAATCTAAAAGCCTGTAAGAATCTTCTGACTACCAGCACTCCACAGCATGGAGGCTTCAATGAGAGGAGAGACACAATGTGGTGTGGTGCTAACCTGCAGACGGTGATCTCAGCGAGGAGTGGTGTGGTACTAACCTGCAGACGGTGATCTCAGCGAGGAGGTGCTAACCTGCAGACGGTGATCTCAGCGAGGAGTGGTGTGGTACTAACCTGCAGACGGTGATCTCAGCGAGGAGGTGCTAACCTGCAGACGGTGATCTCAGCGAGGAGTGGTGTGGTACTAACCTGCAGACGGTGATCTCAGCGAGGAGTGAGGAGGTACTAACCTGCAGACGGTGATCTCAGCGAGGAGTGAGGAGGTACTAACCTGCAGACGGTGATCTCAGCGAGGAGTGAGGAGGTACTAACCTGCAGACGGTGATCTCAGCGAGGAGTGAGGAGGTACTAACCTGCAGACGGTGATCTCAGCGAGGAGTGAGGAGGTGCTAACCTGCAGACGGTGATCTCAGCGAGGAGGTGCTAACCTGCAGACGGTGATCTCAGCGAGGAGGTGCTAACCTGCAGACGGTGATCTCAGCGAGGAGTGAGGAGGTGCTAACCTGCAGACGGTGATCTCAGCGAGGAGTGGTGTGGTACTAACCTGCAGACGGTGATCTCAGCGAGGAGGTGCTAACCTGCAGACGGTGATCTCAGCGAGGAGTGGTGTGGTACTAACCTGCAGACGGTGATCTCAGCGAGGAGTGAGGAGGTACTAACCTGCAGACGGTGATCTCAGCGAGGAGGTGCTAACCTGCAGACGGTGATCTCAGCGAGGAGTGAGGAGGTGCTAACCTGCAGACGGTGATCTCAGCGAGGAGTGGTGTGGTACTAACCTGCAGACGGTGATCTCAGCGAGGAGGTGCTAACCTGCAGACGGTGATCTCAGCGAGGAGTGGTGTGGTACTAACCTGCAGACAGTGATCTCAGCGAGGAGTTGCTAACCTGCAGACGGTGATCTCTCGCGAGGAGTGAGGAGGTGCTAACCTGCAGACGGTGATCTCAGCGAGGAGTGAGGAGGTACTAACCTGCAGACGGTGATCTCAGCGAGGAGTGAGGAGGTACTAACCTGCAGATGGTGATCTCAGCGAGGAGGTGCTAACCTGCAGACAGTGATCTCAGCGAGGAGTGAGGAGGTACTAACCTGCAGACGGTGATCTCAGCGAGGAGTGAGGAGGTACTAACCTGCAGACGGTGATCTCAGCGAGGAGTGAGGAGGTACTAACCTGCAGACGGTGATCTCAGCGAGGAGTGAGGAGGTACTAACCTGCAGACGGTGATCTCAGCGAGGAGTGAGGAGGTGCTAACCTGCAGACGGTGATCTCAGCGAGGAGTGGTGTGGTACTAACCTGCAGACGGTGATCTCAGCAAGGAGTGAGGAGGTACTAACCTGCAGACGGTGATCTCAGCGAGGAGGTGCTAACCTGCAGACGGTGATCTCAGCGAGGAGGTACTAACCTGCAGACGGTGATCTCAGTGAGGAGGTGCTAACCTGCAGACGGTGATCTCAGCGAGGAGTGAGGAGGTACTAACCTGCAGACGGTGATCTCAGCGAGGAGTGAGGAGGTACTAACCTGCAGACGGTGATCTCAGCGAGGAGTGAGGAGGTGCTAACCAGCAGACGGTGATCTCAGCGAGGAGTGAGGGGGTGCTAACCTGCAGACGGTGATCTCAGCGAGGAGTGAGGAGGTGCTAACCTGCAGACGGTGATCTCAGCGAGGAGTGAGGAGGTACTAACCTGCAGACGGTGATCTCAGCGAGGAGTGAGGAGGTACTAACCTGCAGACGGTGATCTCAGCGAGGAGGTGCTAACCTGCAGACGGTGATCTCAGCGAGGAGTGAGGAGGTGCTAACCTGCAGACGGTGATCTCAGCGAGGAGTGGTGTGGTACTAACCTGCAGACGGTGATCTCAGCGAGGAGGTGCTAACCTGCAGACGGTGATCTCAGCGAGGAGGTGCTAACCTGCAGACGGTGATCTCAGGAAGGAGTGAGGAGGTGCTAACCTGCAGACGGTGATCTCAGCGAGGAGTGGTGTGGTACTAACCTGCAGACGGTGATCTCAGCGAGGAGTGAGGAGGTACTAACCTGCAGACGGTGATCTCAGCGAGGAGGTGCTAACCTGCAGACGGTGATCTCAGCGAGGAGTGAGGAGGTACTAACCTGCAGACGGTGATCTCAGCGAGGAGTGAGGAGGTGCTAACTTGCAGACGGTGATCTCAGCGAGGAGTGGTGTGGTACTAACCTGCAGACGGTGATCTCAGCGAGGAGTGAGGAGGTACTAACCTGCAGACGGTGATCTCAGCGAGGAGGTGCTAACCTGCAGACAGTGATCTCAGCGAGGAGTGAGGAGGTGCTAACCTGCAGACGGTGATCTCAGCGAGGAGTGAGGAGGTGCTAACCTGCAGACGGTGATCTTAGCGAGGAGTGAGGAGGTGCTAACCTGCAGACGGTGATCTCAGCGAGGAGGTGCTAACCTGCAGACGGTGATCTCAGCGAGGAGTGAGGAGGTGCTAACCTGCAGACGGTGATCTCAGCGAGGAGGTGCTAACCTGCAGACGTTGATCTCAGCGAGGAGGTGCTAACCTGCAGACGGTGATCTCAGCGAGGAGTGAGGAGGTGCTAACCTGCAGACGGTGATCTCAGCGAGGAGCGAGGAGGTACTAACCTGCAGACGGTGATCTCAGCGAGGAGTGAGGAGGTGCTAACCTGCAGACGGTGATCTCAGCGAGGAGGTGCTAACCTGCAGACGGTGATCTCAGCGAGGAGGTGCTAACCTGCAGACGGTGATCTCAGCGAGGAGTGAGGAGGTGCTAACCTGCAGACGGTGATCTCAGCGAGGAGTGAGGAGGTGCTAACCTGCAGACGGTGATCTCAGCGAGGAGTGAGGAGGTGCTAACCTGCAGACGGTGATCTCAGCGAGGAGTGAGGAGGTACTAACCTGCAGACGGTGATCTCAGCGAGGAGTGAGGAGGTGCTAACCTGCAGACGGTGATCTCAGCGAGGAGTGAGGAGGTACTAACCTGCAGACGGTGATCTCAGCGAGGAGGTGCTAACCTGCAGACGGTGATCTCAGCGAGGAGTGAGGAAGTACTAACCTGCAGACGGTGATCTCAGCGAGGAGTGAGGTACTAACCTGCAGACGGTGATCTCAGCGAGGAGTGAGGAGGTGCTAACCTGCAGACGGTGATCTCCGCGAGGAGTGAGGAGGTACTAACCTGCAGACGGTGATCTCAGCGAGGAGGTACTAACCTGCAGACGATGATCTCAGCGAGGAGTGAGGAGGTGCTAACCTGCAGACGGTGATCTCAGCGAGGAGTGAGGAGGTACTAACCTGCAGACGGTGATCTCAGCGAGGAGTGAGGAGGTGCTAACCTGCAGACGGTGATCTCAGCGAGGAGTGAGGAGGTACTAACCTGCAGACGGTGATCTCAGCGAGGAGTGAGGAGGTGGGGGCTTTGCCAGGTCTGAAGTTGGACACGTTGAAGTGAGAGAGGGTGTGGTCTATGAAGCCGTGCATGGTGCCCGTCTGACTGTACATGTACTGGTACACCAGCCTGGGAATGAAGTCCGACGTAAACGAGATCACAAACGCCTGACAGGGAGAGAGAGCACATTAAAGGGAGACTGGGAGATTGACATTTATTAAAGGGAGACTGCGAGATTGACATTTATTAAAGGGAGACTGCGAGATTGACATTTATTAAAGGGAGACTGTGAGAATGACATTTATTAAAGGGAGACTGTGAGAATGACATTTATTAAAGGGAGACTGTGAGAATGAAATGTATTAAGTGTCACATGATCTGTCACATGATCTCAGTATATATACATCTGTTCTGAAAGGCCCCAGAGTCTGCAACACCACTAAGCAAGGGGCACCACCAAGCAAGCGGCACCATGAAGACCAAGGAGCTCTCCAAACAGGTCAGGGACAAAGTTGTGGAGAAGTACAGATCAGGGTTGGGTTATAAACTCTTGGCAGGTTTGTTGTGGTGCCAAATTCTTTCCATTTTTTTATAATGGATTTAATGGTGCTCCGTGGGATGTTCAAAGTTTCGGATATTATTTTATAACCTGATCTGTACTTCTCCACAACTTTGTCCCTGACCTGTTTGGAGAGCTCCTTGGTCTTCCTGGTGCTGCTTGCTTGGTGGAGGTAATTGGTTGCACCAGATCTTATTTAGTGGCTTCATAGCAAAGGGGGTGAATACATATGCACGCACCACTTTTCCGTAATTTATTTTTTCGAATTTTTTGAAACAAGTAATTTTTTTCATTTCACTTCACCAATTTGGACTATTTTGTGTATGTCCATTACATGAAATCCAAATAAAAATCAATTTAAATGACAGGTTGTAATGCAACAAAATAGGAAAAATGATGAATCCTTTTGCAAGGCACTGTATGTGTGTGGAGGTGGTTCCCAGGGAGAAGCTGGTCCCTGAAGGCAGATCGTGCCCCTACGGTCTCTCTCTGACATGATAATATAAATCTGCTCTATATTAAAGTCAACTGCCAGGGCTTACAGCCCGTGACATCACACACACACTGTTGATTTAAGGTTTACAGCAGCAAAACGATCCACATGAAACATAAAACCACCATTATTATTCTGACTGAATATCACTCGTCTCCATTACTACACATTATCTCATCACATCAAACAGAGAGACATATTACAGAGGACATTATCTCGAGTAGAACTAAACATTTTGGGGGATTATCTGATTGATCCATTTACATCATTCAGTCTAGGATGATGTCTAGCTGGATCAGGAGTTAGGCTCCCGAGTGGAGCAGCGGTCTAAGGCACTGCATCTCAGTGCTAGAGGCGTCACTACAGACCGAGTGGAGCAGCGGTCTAAGGCACTGCATCTCAGGGCTTGAGGCGTCACTACAGACCGAGTGGCGTAGCGGTCTAAGGCACTGCATCTCAGTGCTTGAGGCGTCACTACAGACCGAGTGGAGCAGCGGTCTAAGGCACTGCATCTCAGTGCTTGAGGCGTCACTACAGACCGAGTGGAGCAGCGGTCTAAGGCACTGCATCTCAGCGCTAGAGGCGTCACTATAGACACCCTGGTTCGATTCCAGGCTGTATCACAACCGGCCGTGATTGGGAGTCCCATAGGGCGGCGCACAATTATTGTTTGGCCGGTGTAGGCCGCCATTGTAAATAAGAATGTGTTCTTAACTGACTTGCCTAGTTAAATAAAGGTTAAATAAATAAAATAAATGAGCAACACCCTAAAAGGCTCTGAAAAGCTGCCGATTATCTCCGGCCCCGTGCCGTCGCTGGTCTTTAAGCCAGATATGAGGTGCTAAGAACCTTCTGCAGCCCACATCATCTTTTGCTTCCAAAAAGTGTTGAAATTCTCAATAAAAGTTATGCCAACAGATTGGCAGTAGTCAGGCTGCAGAAGTTTCACCAGGCTTCATATTTGGCTTAAAGACTCCTGCCACTCTGTTGGCAGAACCTTTGAGAATAGACACTTTTGGAAGCAAAAGATGCTCTACAGAGACGGACTCCGCCCCAAACCATCAAGGAGCCTGGACCCTCTCGTCACATTTCAAGGCCTAAATTATGATTGTGAAATGCAGGCTTCAGACAATCTAAAAGACCTGTAATGATCTAAACCCAACCCAGCGGGTGACTAAGCCGACACGGCCCAACCCTTCAGATCCTTCAAAGTCAACTAGAGAAATATGTATTAGATATTAGTGACCACCGCCCAGCTGTTTGTGTTAGAGATGTGATAATACAAAAATCTAAGCCTCGTTTCGTCACAAAGAGGAACTTAAAAAACTTCAGTGAACAGGCTTTTTTACATGATCTTTATTTTAGTGACCTTGATTGTATTTTAGCTATCCCTGAACCTGATTTAGCTTTCAGCCTTTTTGCAGATGTCTTCAATACCATTGTGGATAATCATGCTCCCTTCAAAAAGCTAAGGGTTAATGGTAGGTTGAATGTCTGGTACACTCCGGAATTATCAGAAGTCATTCATAAGAGATGATGCTTGGGTCAAGGCCAGGAACACAGGCTTAGGCATGGACTGGCAAGCTTTTTAAGCAACTGAGTAATCATTGTGTAAGACAAATCAGAAAGGTTAAATCTGATTATTATGTAACCGCTCCTTGGGATTGTAATGGGAACCGGGAAAAATTCTGGAAAACTGTCAAATCCCTGAAGGGTTCTTTCTCCTCTCTGCCACAACAAATTAATTCAGACACAGGCCTCATTACAAAAAAAAGACACCATCATTCATGCATTTAATCACCATTTTATTTCAGCGGGCTCTCTCTTTGAAATAACTTCTAAGCCTGTTCACAATGATATTGGGCTGGATGCTGATAGGGGAAACTTGCTGAATGATCAGAGAAATTATAGTCAAAGCTTTTATTTTAGGCCGTTTACAGAGAAATAAGTCCTGGATGCTTTGATAGCAGTAGACAAGAAATCCACAGGGGTCGACCAATAGGATTCCGGTCTGCTTAGGTGTGCAGCACCCATCATTGTTGGCTCAACAGCACCACCACCACCATGCTTGACCTTTGGTATGATGTTCTTACTGTGGAATGCAGAGTTTGGTTTTCGCCAGGCATTACTGGAACCATGTCGTCCAAAAAGTTATACTTTTGAATCATCTGTCCATAGAACGTTCTTCCAAGAGTCTTGGTAATCATCCAGGTGCTTTTTGGCAAACTTGAGTCAACTTTTTGGATGAGATGGGTCCCATTATGCCTGGCCAAAACCAAACACTGCATTCGACAGTAAGAACATCATACCAAAGGTCAAGCATGGTGGTGGTGGTGGTGGTGGTGTGATGGTTTGGGGATGCTTTGCTGCCTCAGGACCTGGACAACTTGCCTTAATAGAAGGAACCATGAATTCTGCTCTGTATCAGAGAATTCTACAGGAGAATGTCAGACCATCCGTCTGTGAGCTGAAGCTGAAGCGCAGCTGGGTCATGCAGCAAGACAATGATCCAAAACACACAATCAAGTCTACATGAAAATTGCTAAAAAGCAACAAATGGGAAGTTTTGGAATGGCCTAGTCAAAGTCCAGACCTAATCCCAATTGAGATGTTGTGGCAGGACTTGAAACGAGCAGTTCATGCTTGAAAACCCACACGTCACTGAGTTAAAGCAGTTCTGCATGGAAGAGTGGGCCAAAATTCCTCCACAGCGACGTGAGAGACTGATCAACAACTACAGGAAGCATTTGGTTGGAGTCATTGCAGCTAAAGGTGGCACAACCAGTTATTGAGTGTAAGGGGGCAATTACTTTTTCACACAGGGGAATTGGGTGTTGCATAACTTTGTTTATGAAATAAATGAAATAAATATGTAATTGTTGTGTTATTTGTTCACTTATGTTCCCTTGATCTAATATTAGGTTTTGGTTGAAGATCTGATAACATTCAGTATCACAAATATGCAAATGTAGAAAGGGGGCAAATACTTTTTCACAGCACTGTATATAAATGCTATTGGTCAATCTGTTCAAACATGTAACTGTAATCTATATTTAGATGATCCTATTATGAACGCAATTGCCCCGACTGCTGACCTGGCTGTGAAAAGGCTACAGTCCCATTTTGCAGTTGTGTAGGAAGCCCTTACTGATTTAAAACTGGTACCTAAAAGGATCTGACCCTTTTTTTCAATTTTCGCCTAAAATTGCATACCCAAATCTAACTGCCTGTAGCTCAGGACCTGAAGCAAGGATATGTATATTCTTGACATCATTTGAAAGGAAACACTTTGAAGTTTGTGGAAATGTCAGAGAATATAACATTTTAGATCTGGTAAAAGTTAAACAAAAAACATGCGTTTTCAATTATTTCTTTTTTGAATCGTCTTTCAAATGCAAGAGAAAGGCCAGACAGTGATGTAGGATTCTAGGTGTAATTTCGATGTTGTCCACAAGATGGCAGCAGTGTGTGTGCAAAGTTTCAGACTGATCCAGTGAAGAATTACATCACTACACAGTATTTGGTATTGAGTATGCCAGGAGTTTTCCCAAATGTGGCGAATTGGTAAATTTATACATTTTCATGTACATAACTATAGAGAACATACAAAAATGCTATGGTAATAAAAAAATGTACATTTACACACTCCCAGGAATGTCATACATGATGGATCATTAGCTTCCCTACAGAAAATACACTAACCTTCACACATCTAGATGGCGGGGTGGGGGCGGAGCCAGAGACAGTAGTGGGGTCAAACTGTAGAACCCAGTTCCTACATTTGAATATGAAATGTTTTTTTTTCTTCAAACAAAACTATGCTACATTGTATCTCTGGGACCCTTAGGATGACAAATCAGAGCAAGATTACTGAATGTAAGTACATTATTTACCTTCAGAGGTGAATGTTCCAAACCAGTTGCCGTGACAACAGTGTTTAGTTGTTGTGCACTATCCTCAAACAATAGCATGGTATTTTTTTTGCTGTAATAGCGACTGTAAATTGGACAATGCAGTTAGAGTGACAAGAATTTAAGCATTCTGCCCATGTAAGACATGTCTATGTCCCGGAAAGTTTGCTGTTGTTTAACAACGCCATTCATATCGCATATTGAGCAGCAACTGTCCCGGTATAGGGACACCGATCCCGTAGAGGTTAATACAGGC
Source organism: Coregonus sp. 'balchen' (assembly GCA_902810595.1). NCBI lineage: Eukaryota > Metazoa > Chordata > Actinopteri > Salmoniformes > Salmonidae > Coregonus > Coregonus sp. 'balchen'. Next base: position 24,734,262 of record LR778256.1, read on the forward strand.
TAAACTAAATACATGTTTTCAAGTTCTCTCAGATGGATTACATCTTTACTCATCGGATGGTTCTATAATCGAACGAGTCCCAGCATACAAATACCTTGCAATCTGGGTTGACAATGATTTATCATCTTTTTAAAAACATACAACTGAGCTTGTTAAGAAACAAACATTTTATTTTTTATTTTTACAGAAACAGATCTTGTCTCTCTCTAGTCAGCAGGAAGCAGATTGTGCAGTCAACCTTTCTACCTGTTGTTGTTATGGTGATACTATTTATCAACCTTTCTACCTGTTGTTGTTATGGTGATACTATTTATCAACCTTTCTACCTGTTGTTATGGTGATACTATTTATCAACCTTTCTACCTGTTGTTGATTATGGTGATACTATTTATCAACCTTTCTACCTGTTGGTGATTATGGTGATACTATTTATCAACCTTTCTACCTGTTGGTGATTATGGTGATACTATTTATCAACCTTTACCTGTTGTTATGGTGATACTATTTATCAACCTTTCTACCTGTTGTTGTTATGGTGATACTATTTATTAACCTTTCTACCTGTTGTTGTTATGGTGATACTATTTATCAACCTTTCTACCTGTTGGTGATTATGGTGATACTATTTATCAACCTTTCTACCTGTTGGTGATTATGGTGATACTATTTATCAACCTTTCTACCTGTTGTTATGGTGATACTATTTATCAACATTTCTACCTGTTGTTATGGTGATACTATTTATCAACCTTTCTACCTGTTGTTATGGTGATACTATTTATCAGCCTTTCTACCTGTTGTTGATTATGGTGATAATATTTATCAACCTTTCTACCTGTTGGTGATTATGGTGATACTATTTATCAACCTTTCTACCTGTTGTTATGGTGATACTATTTATCAACCTTTCTACCTGTTGTTGATTATGGTGATACTATTTATCAACCTTTCTACCTGTTGTTATGGTGATACTATTTATCAGCCTTTCTACCTGTTGTTGATTATGGTGATACTATTTATCAACCTTTCTACCTGTTGGTGATTATGGTGATACTATTTATCAACCTTTCTACCTGTTGTTATGGTGATACTATTTATCAACCTTTCTACCTGTTGGTGATTATGGTGATACTATTTATCAACCTTTCTACCTGTTGTTGATTATGGTGATACTATTTATCAACCTTTCTACCTGTTGGTGATTATGGTGATACTATTTATCAACCTTTCTACCTGTTGTTATGGTCATACTATTTATCAGCCTTTCTACCTGTTGGTGATTATGGTGATACTATTTATCAACCTTTCTACCTGTTGTTGATTATGGTGATACTATTTATCAACCTTTCTACCTGTTGGTGATTATGGTGATACTATTTATCAACCTTTCTACCTGTTGGTGATTATGGTGATACTATTTATCAACCTTTCTACCTGTTGGTGATTATGGTGATACTATTTATCAACCTTTCTACCTGTTGTTATGGTGATAGTATTTATCAACCTTTCTACCTGTTGTTGATTATGGTGATACTATTTATCAACCTTTCTACCTGTTGGTGATTATGGTGATACTATTTATCAACCTTTCTACCTGTTGGTGATTATGGTGATACTATTTATCAACCTTTCTACCTGTTGTTGATTATGGTGATACTATTTATCAACCTTTCTACCTGTTGTTATGGTGATACTATTTATCAACCTTTCTACCTGTTGGTGATTATGGTGATACTATTTATCAGCCTTTCTACCTGTTGGTGATTATGGTGATACTATTTATCAGCCTTTCTACCTGTTATGGTGATACTATTTATCAGCCTTTCCACCTGTTGTTGATTATGGTGATACTATTTATCAACCTTTCTACCTGTTGGTGATTATGGTGATACTATTTATCAACCTTTACCTGTTGTTATGGTGATACTATTTATCAACCTTTCTACCTGTTGGTGATTATGGTGATACTATTTATCAACCTTTCTACCTGTTGGTGATTATGGTGATACTATGTATCAGCCTTTCTACCTGTTGTTATGGTGATACTATTTATCAGCCTTTCTACCTGTTGTTGATTATGGTGATACTATTTATCAACCTTTCTACCTGTTGGTGATTATGGTGATACTATTTATCAACCTTTACCTGTTGTTTATGGTGATACTATTTATCAACCTTTCTACCTGTTGGTGATTATGGTGATACTATTTATCAACCTTTCTACCTGTTGGTGATTATGGTGATACTATTTATCAACCTTTCTACCTGTTGTTATGGTGATACTATTTATCAACCTTTCTACCTGTTGGTGATTATGGTGATACTATTTATCAACCTTTCTACCTGTTGGTGATTATGGTGATACTATTTATCAGCCTTTCTACCTGTTGTTGTTATGGTGATACTATTTATCAACCTTTCTACCTGTTGGTGATTATGGTGATACTATTTATCAGCCTTTCTACCTGTTGGTGATTATGGTGATACTATTTATCAGCCTTTCTACCTGTTGGTGTTATGGTGATACTATTTATCAGCCTTTCTACCTGTTGTTGTTATGGTGATACTATTTATCAACCTTTCTACCTGTTGTTGTTATGGTGATACTATTTATCAACCTTTCTACCTGTTGGTGATTATGGTGATACTATTTATCAACCTTTCTACCTGTTGGTGATTATGTTGATACTATTTACCAGCCTTTCTACCTGTTGTTATGGTGATACTATTTATCAGCCTTTCTACCTGTTGGTGATTATGGTGATACTATTTATCAACCTTTCTATCTGTTGTTATGGTGATACTATTTATCAACCTTTCTACCTGTTGGTGATTATGGTGATACTATTTATCAACCTTTCTACCTGTTGTTGATTATGGTGATACTATTTATCAACCTTTCTACCTGTTGGTGATTATGGTGAAACTATTTATCAACCTTTCTACCTGTTGTTATGGTGATACAATTTATCAACCTTTCTACCTGTTGTTATGGTGATACTATTTATCAACCTTTCTACCTGTTGGTGATTATGGTGATACTATTTATCAACCTTTCTACCTGTTGGTGATTATGGTGATACTATTTATCAACCTTTCTACCTGTTGGTGATTATGGTGATACTATTTATCAACCTTTCTACCTGTTGGTGATTATGGTGATACTATTTATCAACCTTTCTACCTGTTGGTGATTATGGTGATACTATTTATCAACCTTTCTGCCTGTTGGTGATTATGGTGATACTATTTATCAACCTTTCTACCTGTTGGTGATTATGGTGATACTATTTATCAACCTTTCTACCTGTTGTTGATTATGGTGATACTATTTATCAACCTTTCTACCTGTTGTTGTTATGGTGATACTATTTATCAACCTTTCTACCTGTTGGTGATTATGGTGATACTATTTATCAACCTTTCTACCTGTTGTTATGGTGATACTATTCATCAACCTTTCTACCTGTTGTTGTTATGGTGATACTATTTATCAACCTTTCTACCTGTTGGTGATTATGGTGATACTATTTATCAACCTTTCTACCTGTTGGTGATTATGGTGATACTATTTATCAACCTTTCTACCTGTTGGTGATTATGGTGATACTATTTATTAACCTTTCTACCTGTTGTTATGGTGATACTATTCATCAACCTTTCTACCTGTTGTTGTTATGGTGATACTATTTATCAACCTTTCTACCTGTTGGTGATTATGGTGATACTATTTATCAACCTTTCTACCTGTTGGTGATTATGGTGATACTATTTATCAACCTTCTACCTGTTGGTGATTATGGTGATACTATTTATCAGCCTTTCTACCTGTTGGTGATTATGGGTGATACTATTTATCAACCTTTCTACCTGTTGGTGATTATGGTGATACTATTTATCAACCTTTCTACCTGTTGGTGATTATGGTGATACTATTTATCAACCTTCTACCTGTTTGTTGATTATGGTGATACTATTTATCAACCTTTCTACCTGTTGTTGTTATGGTGATACTATTTATCAACCTTTCTACCTGTTGGTGATTATGGTGATACTATTTATCAACCTTTCTACCTGTTGGTGATTATGGTGATACTATTTATCAACCTTTCTAACCTGTTGGTGATTATGGTGATACTATTATCAACCTTTCTACCTGTTGGTGATTATGGTGATACTATTTATCTACCTTTCTACCTGTTGGTGATTATGGTGATACTATTTATCAACCTTTCTACCTGTTGGTGATTATGGTGATACTATTTATCACCTTTCTACCTGTTGTTGATTATGGTGATACTATTTATCAACCTTTCTACCTGTTGTTGATTATGGTGATACTATTTATCAGCCTTTCTACCTGTTGGTGATTATGGTGATACTATTTATCAACCTTTCTACCTGTTGTTGTTATGGTGATACTATTTATCACCTTTCTACCTGTGTATGGTGATACTATTTATCAACCTTTCTACCTGTTGGTGATTATGGTGATACTATTTATCAACCTTTCTACCTGTTGGTGATTATGGTGATACTATTTATCAACCTTTCTACCTGTTGTTATGGTGATACTATTTATCAGCCTTTCTACCTGTTGTTGTTATGGTGATACTATTTATCAACCTTTCTACCTGTTGGTGATTATGGTGATACTATTTATCAACCTTTCTACCTGTTGGTGATTATGGTGATACTATTTATCAGCCTTTCTACCTGTTGTTATGGTGATACTATTTATCAGCCTTTCTACCTGTTGGTGATTATGGTGATACTATTTATCAACCTTTCTATCTGTTGTTATGGTGATACTATTTATCAACCTTTCTACCTGTTGGTGATTATGGTGATACTATTTATCAACCTTTCTACCTGTTGTTATGGTGATACTATTTATCAACCTTTCTACCTGTTGTTGATTATGGTGATACTATTTATCAACCTTTCTACCTGTTGTTGGTATGGTGATACTATTTATCAACCTTTCTACCTGTTGTTGATTATGGTGATACTATTTATCAACCTTTCTACCTGTTGGTGATTATGGTGATACTATTTATCAACCTTTCTACCTGTTGTTGATTATGGTGATACTATTTATCAGCCTTTCTAAATGTTGTTGTTATGGTGATACTATTTATCAACCTTTCTACCTGTTGGTGATTATGGTGATACTATTTATCAGCCTTTCTACCTGTTGGTGATTATGGTGATACTATTTATCAACCTTTCTACCTGTTGGTGATTATGGTGATACTATTTATCAACCTTTCTAACTGTTGGTGATTATGGTGATACTATTTATCAACCTTTCTACCTGTTGTTGTTATGGTGATACTATTTATCAACCTTTCTACCTGTTGTTATGGTGATACTATTTATCAACCTTTCTACCTGTTGGTGATTATGGTGATACTATTTTTCAACCTTTCTACCTGTTGTTATGGTGATACTATTTATCAACCTTTCTACCTGTTGGTGATTATGGTGATACTATTTATCAACCTTTCTACCTGTTGTTATGGTGATACTATTTATCAACCTTTCTACCTGTTGGTGATTATGGTGATACTATTTATCAACCTTTCTACCTGTTGGTGATTATGGTGATACTATTTATCTACCTTTCTACCTGTTGGTGATTATGGTGATACTATTTATCAACCTTTCTACCTGTTGGTGATTATGGTGATACTATTTATCAACCTTTCTACCTGTTGTTGATTATGGTGATACTATTTATCAACCTTTCTACCTGTTGTTGATTATGGTGATACTATTTATCAGCCTTTCTACCTGTTGGTGATTATGGTGATACTATTTATCAACCTTTCTACCTGTTGTTATGGTGATACTATTTATCAGCCTTTCTACCTGTTATGGTGATACTATTTATCAACCTTTCTACCTGTTGGTGATTATGGTGATACTATTTATCAACCTTTCTACCTGTTGGTGATTATGGTGATACTATTTATCAACCTTTCTACCTGTTGTTATGGTGATACTATTTATCAGCCTTTCTACCTGTTGTTGTTATGGTGATACTATTTATCAACCTTTCTACCTGTTGGTGATTATGGTGATACTATTTATCAACCTTTCTACCTGTTGGTGATTATGGTGATACTATTTATCAGCCTTTCTACCTGTTGGTGATTATGGTGATACTATTTATCAGCCTTTCTACCTGTTGGTGATTATGGTGATACTATTTATCAACCTTTCTACCTGTTGTTGATTATGGTGATACTATTTATCAACCTTTCTACCTGTTGGTGATTATGGTGATACTATTTATCAACCTTTCTACCTGTTGGTGATTATGGTGATACTATTTATCAAACTTTCTACCTGTTGTTGATTATGGTGATACTATTTATCAACCTTTCTACCTGTTGTTGTTATGGTGATACTATTTATCAACCTTTCTACCTGTTGGTGATTATGGTGATACTATTTATCAACCTTTCTACCTGTTGTTATGGTGATACTATTCATCAACCTTTCTACCTGTTGTTGTTATGGTGATACTATTTATCAACCTTTCTACCTGTTGTTATGGTGATACTATTTATCAACCTTTCTACCTGTTGGTGATTATGGTGATACTATTTATCAACCTTTCTACCTGTTGGTGATTATGGTGATACTATTTATCAACCTTTCTACCTGTTGGTGATTATGGTTGATACTATTTATCAACCTTCTACCTGTTGATTATGGTGATACTATTTATCAACCTTTCTACCTGTTGGTGATTATGGTGATACTATTTATCAACCTTTCTACCTGTTGGTGATTATGGTGATACTATTTATCAACCTTTCTACCTGTTGTTGATTATGGTGATACTATTTATCAACCTTTCTACCTGTTGTTGATTATGGTGATACTATTTATCAACCTTTCTACCTGTTGTGTTATGGTGATACTATTTATCAACCTTTCTACCTGTTGGTGATTATGGTGATACTATTTATCAACCTTTCTACCTGTTGTTATGGTGATACTATTCATCAACCTTTCTACCTGTTGTTGTTATGGTGATACTATTTATCAACCTTTCTACCTGTTGGTGATTATGGTGATACTATTTATCAACCTTTCTACCTGTTGGTGATTATGGTGATACTATTTATCAACCTTTCTACCTGTTGGTGATTATGGTGATACTATTTATCAACCTTTCTACCTGTTGGTGATTATGGTGATACTATTTATCAACCTTTCTACCTGTTGTTATGGTGATACTATTTATCAACCTTTCTACCTGTTGTTGATTATGGTGATACTATTTATCAGCCTTTCTACCTGTTGGTGATTATGGTGATACTATTTATCAACCTTTCTACCTGTTGTTGATTATGGTGATACTATTTATCAACCTTTCTACCTGTTGTTGATTATGGTGATACTATTTATCAACCTTTCTACCTGTTGTTGTTATGGTGATACTATTTATCAACCTTTCTACCTGTTGGTGATTATGGTGATACTATTTATCAACCTTTCTACCTGTTGTTATGGTGATACTATTCATCAACCTTTCTACCTGTTGGTGATTATGGTGATACTATTTATCAACCTTTCTACCTGTTGGTGATTATGGTGATACTATTTATCAACCTTTCTACCTGTTGGTGATTATGGTGATACTATTTATCAACCTTTCTACCTGTTGTTATGGTGATACTATTTATCAACCTTTCTACCTGTTGTTGATTATGGTGATACTATTTATCAGCCTTTCTACCTGTTGGTGATTATGGTGATACTATTTATCAACCTTTCTACCTGTTGGTGATTATGGTGATACTATTTATCAACCTTTCTACCTGTTGGTGATTATGGTGATACTATTTATCAACCTTTCTACCTGTTGGTGATTATGGTGATACTATTTATCAACCTTTCTACCTGTTGGTGATTATGGTGATAATATTTATCAGCCTTTCTACCTGTTGGTGATTATGGTGATACTATTTATCAACCTTTCTACCTGTTGGTGATTATGGTGATACTATTTATCAAAGTGCAGCTGCCACTACTCTTAAAGCCTTGGATGCCGTTTATCATAGCGCCCTTCGTTTTATCACAGGAGACAGTTGTATTAATCATCACTGTGTTCTTTACCAACAGGTTGTCTGGACCTCTTTAAAGTCACGTAGATCACATCATTATGCTCTTTTTGTTTACAAAGCCCTGCTCTCCAAACCTCTGACTTACTGAACATCACTTATGATTCAAAATGACAAGTTATCAAGCCTGTTCACAGGGTTGGTTAACTCTGGAGACTCCTTTAGTGTTCCCAGGGTTGGTTAACTCTGGAAACTCCTTTAGTGTTCCCAGGGTTGGTTAACTCTGGAGACTCCTTTAGTGTTCCCAGGGTTGGTTAACTCTGGAGACTCCTTTAGTGTTCCCAGGGTTGGTTAACTCTGGAGACTCCTTTAGTGTCTACGGGGTTGGTTAACTCTGGAGACTCCTTTAGTGTTCCCAGGGTTGGTTAACTCTGGAGACTCCTTTAGTGTTCCCAGGGTTGGTTAACTCTGGAGACTCCTTTAGTGATTTACCCAGGGTTGGGTGTAACTCTGGAGAGCTCCTTAGTGTTCCCAGGTTGGTTAAACTCTGGAGGAACTCCTTTAGTTGTTCCCATGGGTTGGTTAACTCTGGAGACTCCTTTAGTGGTTCCCAGGGTTTGGTTAACCTGAACTCCTTAGGTGTTCCCAGGGTTGGGTAACTCTGAGACTCCTTTAGTGTCTAACGGGATTGGTTAACTCTGGAGACTCCTTTAGTGTTCCCAGGGTTGGTTAACTCTGGAGACTCCTTTAGTGTTCCCAGGGTTGGTTAACTCTGGAGACTTCTTTGATGTCTAGAGAGTTGGGTAAATCAGTCTTTAATGTCCTTGCACCTTACGTGAGGAATAATCTACAATGCACTTTAAAATTGGAGGAATTTGTGCCACTAGGACATTTCAGATGGCTGTTTATTGTAGTTTAATGTGTTTACTGTATACTGAACAAAAATTTAAACGCAGCATGCAAAGTGTTGGTCCTATGTTTTATGAGCTGAAATAAAAGATCCCTGAAAATGTCCATATGCACAAAAAGCTAATTTCTCTCAAATTTTGGCCACAAATTTGTTTACATCCCTGTTAGTGATCATTTCTCCATTGCCAAGATAATCCATTCACCTGACAGGTGTGGCATATCAAGAAGCTGATTAAACAGCATGATCATTACACAGGTGCACCTTGTGTTGGGGACAATAAAAGGCTACTAAAATGTGCAGTTTTGTCACACAACACAATGCCACAGATGTCTCAAGTTTTGAGGGAGTGTGCAATTGGCATGCTGACTGCAGGAATGTCCACCAGAACTGTTGCCAAATAATTGAATGTTAATTTCTGTACCATAAGTCACCTCCAACGTCGTTTTAAAGAATTTGGCAGTATGCCAGCCCAGGAACTCCACATCAGACTTCTTCACCTGCAGGATCATCCGAGACCAACAACTCCGACAGCTGATGAAACTGAGGGTTTGCACAACCAATCATTTCTGCACACTCTGTCAGAAACTGTCTCAGGTAAGCTCATCTGTGTGCTCGTCGTCCTCACCAGGGTCTTGACATGACTGCAGTTCAGCGTCGTAACCAACTTCAGTGGGCAAATGCTCACCTTTGATGGCCACTGGCACGCTGGATAAGTGTGCTCTTCACTGATTAATCCCGGTTTCAACTGTAAGGGCCGATGTGTCGTATGGGCGAGCGGTTTGCTGATGTCAGCGTTGTGAACAGAGTGCCCCATGATGGCGGTGAGGTTATGGTATGGGGCGGCAGGTAGCTTAGTGGTTAAGAGCATTGTGCCAGTAACCGAAAGGTCGCTGGTTCTAATCCCTGAGCCGACTAGGTGAAAAATCTGTCGATGTGCCCTTGAGCAAGGCACTTAACCCTAATTAACCCTAAAGTCGCTCTGGATAAGAGCTTCTGCTAAATGACAAAAAAATTAAAAATAATAATAAATGGTATGGGCATAAACTGAACATGAACCACGTTGGGAACTTGACGAGACCACGTTGGGAGACTTGACGAGACCACGTTGGGAGACTTGGCGAGACCACGTTGGGAGACTTGGCGAGACCACGTTGGGAGACTTGGCGAGACCACGTTGGGAGACTTGGCGAGACCACGTTGGGAGACTTGGCGAGACCACGTTGGGAGACTTGGCGAGACCACGTTGGGAGACTTGGCGAGACCACGTTGGGAGACTTGGCGAGACCACGTTGGGAGACTTGACGAGACCACGTTGGGAGACTTGACGAGACCACGTTGGGAGACTTGACGAGATCACGTTGGGAGACTTGGCGAGACCACGTTGGGATACTTGGCGAGACCACGTTGGGATACTTGGCGATACCACGTTGGGAGACTTGACGAGACCACGTTGGGATACTTGACGAGACCACGTTGGGATACTTGACGAGACCACGTTGGGATACTTGACGAGACCACGTTGGCGACCACTCTCAACCAACCGCCTCTATTCTCCGTTCTATTGGCGAACGTGCAATCACAGGAGAATAAACTGGATGAGCTCCGTTCTAGATTATCCTATCAACGTGATCTGAAGAACATCCTATGTTTCTCCGAGACGTGGCTGAACAAGGACACGGTCAATATAAATCTAGCTGGTTCTGCTATACGTCGGCAGCGTTGGGTAAACTCAAGGGGGTGGTGTGTGTCCCTTTGTTAACAACAGCTGGTTCCCTAATATTAAGGATGTCTCGAGGTTCTGCTAGCCTGAGTTAGAATACCTCATGATAAGCTGTAGACCCACTATTTACCAAGAGAGTTTTCATCTATATTTTTCATAGCTGTCTGTTTACCACCACAAACCGATGTTGGCACTAAGACCGCACTCAACGAGCTGTATAAAGCCATAAGCAAACGCGAAGAAAATGCTCATCCAGAGGTGCCGCTCCTAGTGGCCAGGGACTTTAATGCAGGACAACTAAAATCCGTCTTACCTCATTTCTGCCAGCATGTCACGTGCAACTAGAGCCGAAAAAACTGAATCACCTTTACTCCACACACAGAGACACATGCAAAGCTCTCCCTCACCCTCCATTTGGCACATCTGACCATAAGTCTATCCTCCTGATTCCTGCGTACTCAAACAGGAAGTACCAGTGACACGCTCTATAAGGAAGTGGTCCGATGATGCGGATGCTAAGTTACATGACTGTTTAGCTAGCATAGACTGGAATATGTTCCGGGATTCATCCGGCTTCATCAATAAGCGCATCGACGACGTTGTCACCACAGTGACCGTACGTACATATCCCAACCAGAAGCCATGGATTACAGGCAACATCCGCACTGAGCTAAAGGCTAGAGCTGCCGCTCTCAAGGAGCGGGACACTAATAAGAAATACCGCTACGATGCAAGCAACACCGAACCATGCATGACAGCGCCAGTAGTTCCTGACGACCGTGTGATCACGCTCGCCGTAGCAGAAGTGAGGAAAACCTTTAAACAGGTTAACATTCACAAGGCCGCAGGGCCAGATGTTCATGCTACACACACACATCCCAGCTGCTGCCACCAGACTCGTATTATACTGCTCAGTTTATACCCTGTCCCCATCCCCCCCCTTCCACAATACACATGGAAATATTAGACTACAAATAGTTCCTTCCTGTATTATACTGATGCTAAAATGTCTAGTCTATTCTACTGAGCCATTTACTTTGTCTTTCTATTCTTATCGTAAATTAGTTATTTTTGTTGTTGCATTGTCTAGAAGGAACCTGCAAGTAAGCATTTCATTGGACGATGTATACCATGCATATCCCGTACATATGACTAATAAAACTTGAAACTCTCTATGGGCTGGCCTTGCAAGCAAACATATCTACACACAATAATCCCAAAGACAATATCAGCATGTAACGTATCTAGGAAGCTGTAAAATCGCCTAAACAAACTGCCCTTTCAATTTAGGAGTCTACAATCTCACCATGTTCAACCTGCAGATCGATGTGCCTCGCAGAGTGGAGTCTGACATGTATGATAGATGTTTTCGCGATCTAAAAGTCGTATTCCTATTAACTTCCAGTGTAGTGACTGCGACTTTATCGCAATGCTGCGTCATACCAGCCGAATCTCTGCCTGCTTGAACGGCAATAACTCAGATACACATGAAAACATGAAATGACCACTGGAATTGATAGAACATCACTCTGAGATGCACAAAAATGTAATAACATTAGAAATGGGTGAATCTTTCCTTTAATGCATCAGCGTGCAAAAAGTACACAGTGTGTTCTCAGAATGAGTGTGTGCGCTCCAATGTTAACACTTACATTTATAATGACAGAGAACTTTCCCATTCCACTCAGGATGTTGAACCAGATTCCTACAGAGAGAGAGAGAAAACAGAGCTGTGAGAGAAGCGTGGTGGGGTGTGGACGTGTCTGTGGGTCTGTGTGTGGACATGTGTGCGTCCGTGCGTGCGTGCAAGCGTGTGTGTTACCGATGTCTTTGGCTTGGACGGCGTCGGGTCGTCGCAGCTCGGTGACAAACTTCTTGGCGTCGAGGCGGATCTCGATCACGTTGTTGAGGAGAGCGAAGAGAGGAGCCAGAGGGAACGATGCGACAAACAGAGACACAAACCCAAACTGGATAACTGGGGAGAGAACACACACACACACACACACACACACACACACAGTGTTATTGGAGATCAACTACATGAGGAAGTGTCTGGAACAAGTCATTATCTTATCTGGTAGTCCTCTGTACCAGGCAAAATAACACCAACAAACAGCTGGAGGTGCAGGGACCGACCCAGAGTTCAGGACCTAGCAGGGACCGACCCAGAGTTCAGGACCTAGCAGGGACCGACCCAGAGTTCAGGACCTAGCAAGGACCAACCCAGAGTTCAGGACCTAGCAGGGACCAACCCAGAGTTCAGGACCTAGCAGGGACCAAGCCAGAGTTCAGGACCTAGCAGGGACCAACCCAGAGTTCAGGACCTAACAGGGACCAACCCAGAGTTCAGGACCTAGCAGGGACCAACCCAGAGTTCAGGACCTAGCAGGGACCAACCCAAAGTTCAGGACCTAGCAGGGACCAAGCCAGAGTTCAGGACCTAGCAGGGACCGACCCAGAGTTCAGGACCTAGCAGGGACCGACCCAGAGTTCAGGACCTAGCAGGGACCAACCCAGAGTTCAGGACCTAGCAGGGACCAACCCAGAGTTCAGGACCTAGCAGGGACCAACCCAGAGTTCAGGACCTAACAGGGACCAACCCAGAGTTCAGGACCTAGCAGGGACCGACCCAGAGTTCAGGACCTAGCAGGGACCAACCCAGAGTTCAGGACCTAGCAGGGACCGACCCAGAGTTCAGGACCTAGCAGGGACCGACCCAGAGTTCAGGACCTAGCAGGGACCGACCCAGAGTTCAGGACCTAGCAGGGACCAACCCAGAGTTCAGGACCTAGCAGTCGACTAAAGCAGACTCGAGAGCATAAACATTATAACTGATGTCCAGGGTGCCATTAGAGTAGAATAATACTTTATTGATCCCAACTTGGGAAATTGTTTTATCACTCAGCATCATCAATATATTCCAAGGACACAGAAACCCATATGAATGCATTGGGAAAGTATTCAAACCCCTTGACTTTTTCCACATTTTGTTACGTTACAGCCTTATTCTAAAATCTATATATATTTTGTAATGTCCCTCATCAATCTACACACAATACCCATTATGAAAAATCGAAAACAGGTTGTATTTTTTTTTTACATTTATAAAAAATAAAAATAAAACTTATTTACAGAAGTATTCAGACCCTTTGCTATGAGACTTGAAATTGAACTCAGGTGCTTCCTGTTTCCAGTACAGGTCAGAGCAAAAACCAAGCCATGAGGTCGAAGGAATTTTCCGTAGAGGTCTGAGAGAGGATTGTGTTGAGGCACAGATCTGGGGAAGGTACCAAAACATTTCTGCAGTATTGAAGGTCCCCAAGAACACAGTGGCCTCCATTACTCTTAAATGGAAGAAGTTTGGAACCACCAAGACTCTTCCTAGAGCTGGCCGCCCGGCCAAACTGATCAATCGGGGGAGAAGGGCCTTGGTCAGGGAGATGACCAAGAACCAGATGGTCACTCTGACAGAGCTCCAGTGTTCCTCTGTGGAGATGGGAGAACCTTCCAGAAGGACAACAATATCTGCAGCACTCCACCAAACCAGGCCTTTACAGTAGAGTGGACAAATGGAAGCCACTCCTCAGTAAAAGGCACATGACAGCCCACTTGGAGTTTGCCAAAAAGCACCTAAAGGACTCTCAGACAATGAGAAACAAGATTATCTGGTCTGATTAAACCAGAATTGAACTATTTTGGCCTGAATGCCAAATGTCCCGTTTGGAGGAAACCTGGCACCATCCCTACTGTGAAGCATGGTGGTGGCAGCATCATGCTGTGGGGATGTTTTTCAGCGGCAGGGTCTGGGAGACTAGTCAGGATTGAGGGAAAAATTAACGAAGCCAAGTACAGAGATCCTTGATGAAAACCTGCTCCAGAGCGCTCAGGACCTCAGACTGGGGCAAAGGTTCACCTTCCAACAGGACAACGACCCTAAGCACACAGCCAAGACAACGCAGGAGTGGCTTCGGGACAAGTCTCTGAATGTCCTTGAGTGGCCCAGCCAGAGCCCGGACTTGAACCCGATCTAACATCTCTGGAGACCTGAAAATAGCTGTGCAGCGACGCTCCCCATCCAACCTGACAGAGCTTGAGAGGATCTGCAGAGAAGAATGGGAGAAACTCCCCAAATACAGGTGTGCCAAGCTTGTAGCGTCATACCCAAGAAGACTCGAGGTTGTAATTGCTGCCAAAGATGCTTCAACAAAGTACTGAGTAAAGGGTCTGAATAGTTACGAAAATGTGATATTTCAGTTTTTTATTTGTAATAAATGTGTTTTTGCTTTGTCATTATGGGGTACTGTGTGTAGATTGATTCAATAGTTTTTTCCCCTCATCAATTTTAGAATAAGGCTGTAATGTAACAACATTTGGAAAAAGTGGAAAAAGAGAGAGGCAGGGTGGTGTGGTCTCTGTCCAGGTGTCTAGTTAGTTACCTGACAGGTAACAGGGAGAGAGGGGCAGGGTGGTATGGTCTCTGTCCAGGTGTCTAGTTAGTTACCTGACAGGTAACAGGGAGAGAGGGGCAGGGTGGTATGGTCTCTGTCCAGGTGTCTAGTTAGTTACCTGACAGGTAACAGGGAGAGAGGGGCAGGGTGGTATGGTCTCTGTCCAGGTGTCTAGTTAGTTACCTGACAGGTCCAGGTAACAGGGAGAGAGGGGCAGGGTGGTATGGTCTCTGTCCAGGTGTCTAGTTAGTTACCTGACAGGTAACAGGGAGAGAGGGGCAGGGTGGTGTGGTCTCTGTCCAGGTGTCTAGTTAGTTACCTGACAGGTAACAGGGAGAGAGGGGGCAGGGTGGTGTGGTCTCTGTCCAGGTGTCTAGTTAGTTACCTGACAGGTCCAGGTAACAGGGAGAGAGGGGCAGGGTGGTATGGTCTCTGTCCAGGTGTCTAGTTAGTTACCTGACAGGTCCAGGTAACAGGGAGAGAGGGGCAGGGTGGTATGGTCTCTGTCCAGGTGTCTAGTTAGTTACCTGACAGGTAACAGGGAGAGAGGGGCAGGGTGGTATGGTCTCTGTCCAGGTGTCTAGTTAGTTACCTGACAGGTAACAGGGAGAGAGGGGCAGGGTGGTATGGTCTCTGTCCAGGTGTCTAGTTAGTTACCTGACAGGTCCAGGTAACAGGGAGAGAGGGGCAGGGTGGTATGGTCTCTGTCCAGGTGTCTAGTTAGTTACCTGACAGGTCCAGGTAACAGGGCAGGGGTGTCTGTCAGAGGTGGCAGGGTGTTGGTCTCCAGGTGT
>LR778256.1:24750314-24819972 GCA_902810595.1 Coregonus sp. 'balchen'
AAAAAATTAAAAAGTCTTCCCCCTTCACCCTCTGAATGGAACACATACACATCATGTCTCAATTGTCGCAAGGCTTAAAAGTCCTTCTTTAACCTGTTTCCTCCCCTTCATCTACACTGATTGAAGTGGATTTAACAGGTGACATCAATAAGGGATCATAGCCTTCACCTGGTCAGTCTGTCATGGAAAGAGCAGGTGTTCTTAATGTTTTGTCCACTCAGTGTATATAATATTGCCATTTAAACAGACACTTTTATCCACAGTGACTTAAAAGCATACATGCATTTTGGTATGGTGGCCCCAGCGGGAATCAAACCCTCAGCCCTGGCATTGCAAGCAACATGCTCTACCAACTGAGCCACACAGGACCACATACTGTGGTTCTACTAAACATACTGGGCTGGGGAACACAGGACCACATACTGGGCTGGGGAACACAGGACCACATACTGGGCTGGGGAACACAGGACCACATACTGGGCTGGGGAACACAGGACCACATACTGGGCTGGGGAACACAGGACCACATACTGGGCTGGGGAACACAGGACCACATACTTGGGCTGGGGAACACAGGACCACATACTGGGCTGGGGGGAACACAGGACCACTACTGTGGTTCTACTAAAACCTAACTGGGCTGGGGAACACAGGACCACATACTGTGGTTCTACTAAAACATACTGGGCTGGGGAACACAGGACCACATACTGTGGTTCTACTAAAACATACTGGGCTGGGGAACACAGGACCACATACTGGGCTGGGGAACACAGGACCACATCTGTTGTTACTAAACATACTGGGCTGGGGAACACAGGACCCTGGTGGTTCACTAAAACAATACTGGGCTGGGGAACACCAGACCACATACGTGGGTTCTACTAAAACATACTGGGCTGGGGAACACAGGACCACATACTGGGCTGGGGAACACAGGACCACATACTGTGGTTCTACTAAAACATACTGGGCTGGGGAACACAGGACCACATACTGGGCTGGGGAACACAGGACCACATACTGTGGTTCTACTAAAACACACTGGCTGGGGAACTAGAGAAACCGGGGCTTTATCAGCGGGGGAATGTTATGGGGGGTTGACCACGTTTTCTGGCATAGTGGCTAACTTGGTAATTGGCTGTGTGAGGAGAAGGAGGGGGGGGGGGGGGGGGAGGGAGGGGTGGGAAATGTGTCTGACCCTTGTTTCTTTGCAGATTGGGCCTCCGTTCCCCAGAGATACTAGTGGAAATCAGTCCAACTTCCTTTTGGGACTGTCACGCACCCATCAAAGGAAATACACTGAGCTCCAAAGTTTTGGGAGACAGTGTCATATTTTTTGTTGTTTTGGCTCTGTACTCCAGCACTTTGGATTTGAAATGATACAATGACTGTGAGGTTAAAGTGCGGACTGTCAGCTTTAATTTGAAGGTATTTTCATCCACATCGGGTGAACCGTTTAGAAATTACAGACCAAAAGTATTTTGACAAATTCACCTAAGTGTGTTTAAAGTAGTCATAAGTTTAGTATTTGGTCCCATATTCCTAGAATGCAATGTTTAAATCAAGCTTGTGACTCTACAAACTTGTTGGATGCATTGCTGTTTGTTTTGGTTGTGTTTCAGATTATTTTGTGTCCAATAGAAATGAACGGTAAATAATGTATTATATCATTTTGGAGTCACTTTTATTGTAAACAAGAATAGAATATGTTTCTGAACTCTTCTACATTCATGTGGATGCTGCCATGGTTACGGATGATCCTGAATGAATGAATTAACTTCTCACCATTACAATAACAGGAGAGGTTAGCATTTTATATCATACCCCCAAGACATGCTAACCTCTCACCATTACAATAAACAGGGGAGGTTAGCATTTATATCATTACCCCTAAAACATGTAACTCTCACCATTACAATAACAGGAGAGGTTAGCATTTTATATCATACCCCAAGACAATGCTAACCTCTCACCATTACAATAACAGGAGAGGTTGCATTTTTATCATCCCCTAAAACATGCTAACCTCTCACCATTACAATAACAGGGAGTTAGCATTTATATCATACCCCTAAAACATACTACACCTCTCACCATTACAATAACAGGGGAGGTTAGCATTTTATATCATACCCCCAAGACATGCTAACCTCTCACCATTACAATAACAGGGGAGGTTGCATTTTATATCAATACCCCCAAGACATGCTAACCTCTCACCATTACAATAACAGGGGAGGTTAGCATTTTATATCATACCCTAAAAAAATGCTAACCTCTCACCATTACAATAACAGGGAGGTTAGCATTTATATCATACCCCAAGACATGCTAACCTCTCACCATTACAATAACAGGGGAGGTTAGCATTTTATATCATACCCCTAAAACATGCTAACCTCTCACCATTACAATAACAGGGAGGTTAGCATTTTATATCATACCCCTAAAAACATGCTAACCTCTCACATTACAATAACAGGGGAGGTTAGCATTTTATATCATACCCCCAAGACATGCTAACCTCTCACCATTACAATAACAGGGGAGGTTAGCATTTTATATCATACCCCCAAGACATGCTAACCTCTCACCATTACAATAACAGGGGAGGTTAGCATTTTATATCATACCCCTAAAACATGCTAACCTCTCACCATTACAATAACAGGAGAGGTTAGCATTTTATATCATACCCCCAAGACATGCTAACTCTCACCATTACAATAACAGGGGAGGTTAGCATTTTATATCATACCCCCAAGACATGCTAACCTCTCACCATTACAATAAACAGGGGAGGTTAGCATTTTAGATCATACCCCTAAAACATGCTAACCCTCTCACCATTACAATAACAGGGAGGTTAGCATTTTATATCAACCCCCAAGACAATGCTAACCTCTCACCATTACAAAACAGGGGAGGTTAGCATTTTATTCATACCCCCAAGACATGCTAACCTCTCACCATTACAATAACAGGGGAGGTTAGCATTTATATCATACCCCTAAAAAATGCTAACCTCTCACCATTACAATAACAGGGGGGGTTAGCATTTTATATCATACCCCTAAACTGCAACCTCTCACCTTACAAAAAACAGGGGAGGTTTTGCATTTTTATCATACCCCCAAAACATGCTAACCTCTCACCATTACAATAACAGGGGAGGTTAGCATTTTATATCATACCCCCAAGACATGCTAACCTCTACCATTACAATAACAGGGGAGGTTGCATTTTATATCATACCCCAAGACATGCTAAACCCCTCACCATTAAAATACCCGGGAGGTTAGCATTTTTATATCATACCCCCAAAACATGCTAACCTCTCACCATTACAATAACAGGGGAGGTTAGCATTTTATATCATACCCCCAAGACATGCTAACCTCTCACCATTACAATAACAGGGAGGTTAGCATTTTATATCATACCCCCTAAGACATGCTAACCTCTCACCATTACAATAACAGGGGAGGTTAGCATTTATATCATACCCCCAAACATGCTAACCTCTCACCATTACAATAACAGGGGAGGTTAGCATTTTATATCATACCCCCAAGACATGCTAACCTCTCACCATTACAATAACATGGGAGGTTAGCATTTTATATCATACCCCCAAGACATGCTAACCTCTCACCATTACAATAACAGGGGAGGTTAGCATTTTATATCATACCCCCTAAAACATGCTAACCTCTCACCATTACAATAACAGGGGAGGTTAGCATTTTATATCATACCCCCAAGACATGCTAACCTCTCACCATTACAATAACAGGGGAGGTTAGCATTTTATATCATACCCCCAAGACATGCTAACCTCTCACCATTACAATAACAGGGGAGGTTAGCATTTTTATCATACCCCCCAAGACATGCTAACCTCTCACCATTACAATAACAGGGGAGGTTAGCATTTTATATCATACCCCCAAGACATGCTAACCTCTCACCATTACAATAACAGGGGAGGTTAGCATTTTATATCATACCCCTAAAACAGCGTAACCTCTCACCATTACAATAACAGGGGAGGTTAGCATTTTATATCATAACCCCCAAGACATGGCTAACCTCTCACCATTACAATAACAGGGGAGGTTAGCATTTTATATCATACCCCCAAGACATGCTAACCTCTCACCATTACAATAACAGGGGAGGGTTAGCATTTTATATCCATACCCCCCAAAACATTCTAACCTCTCACCATTACAATAACAGGGAGGTTAGCATTTTATATCATACCCCTAAAACATGCTAACCTCTCACCATTACAATAACAGGGGAGGTTAGCATTTTATATCATACCCCCAAGACATGCTAACCCTCACCATTACAATAACAGGGGGAGGTTAGCATTTTATATCATACCCCTAAAACATGCTAACCTCTCACCATTACAATAACAGGGGAGGTTAGCATTTTAATATCATACCCCCAAGACATGCTAACCTCTCACCATTACAATAACAGGGGAGGTTAGCATTTTATATCATACCCCCAAGACATGCTAACCTCTCACCATTACAATAACAGGGGAGGTTAGCATTTTATATCATACCCCTAAAACATGCTAACCTCTCACCATTACAATAACAGGGGAGGTTAGCATTTTATATCATACCCCCAAGACATGCTAACCTCTCACCATTACAATAACAGGGGAGGTTAGCATTTTATATCATACCCCCAAGACATGCTAACCTCTCACCATTACAATAACAGGGGAGGTTCATAACCCCCCCCCAGAAATGCTAACCTCCCCTGTTATTGTAATGGTGAGAGGTTAGCATTTTTGGGGGGGGTTATGATATTTGTGCGTCTAACTTTCTCACTCATCATTATTTACCGTTAATTTCTATTGGACACAAAATAATCTGAAACGCAACCAAAACAAACAGCAAATGCATCCAACAAGTTTGTAGAATCATAAGCTTGATGTAATCATTGCTTGCTATGAATATGGGACCAAATACTAAACTTTTGACTACTTTAATACAAATATAAGTGAATTTGACCCAATACTTTTGGTCCTCTAAAATGGGGGGGGGGGGAACTATGTACAAAAAGTGCTTGTAATTTCTAAACGATTCACCCGATATGGATGAACATACCCACAAATTAAAGCTATCTATACTTTAACCTCATTTAAAATCCAAAGCGCTGGAGTACAGAGCCAAAATAACGTGTCACTGTCCCAATACTTTTGGAGATCACTGCATTATTAAATCAATGTGTGTCTGCTCTATATTTAACGTGGTCAGTATTGTGATAACCAAACATGGAGAACAGCCAGAGGATCATTGAGGTGATGTCTTTTTCAGGGAATCAGATTTGTGTGTGGGGGGGGGGGGGGGTTCCCAGGGAGAGGCACGTCCCTGAGGGCAGATAAAGTGCAGGGAGGGTGGGTGAATCGGAGCCAGTCTCACACATTCCTGCTCCATGCCTGTATATGGCCATACACCAGGACCAGTCTGTCTCTGTGATGTTTTCCTAATTCAATACAGTCAATCAAAACATTTAGGAGGAAATTCAACTCGGCTTTGATGTCCATTCTGAAAGAAAATTGACAAAATAGTTTGTCTGTTTTTGATCCGTCTGTCTGACCAGCCGTAGTATCACGGTATCTCCAGGGACTTTAGTTGTTTCATAGTAGAAACCCAGTTTCTGTCAACGAACTGATGTGGATGTGGTGTAGGAGTCAGGCGCAGGACACAGAGGCTTCGTCCAACAGACTTTACTAGTCAAATGTGACAAAATACAATACACAGCCTCGAAAACAAACAGAGGCGAGCGATTACGCAAACTGTGCGTAAAAAACACCCAAACAAACAAAACAGAGCGAAAAACACGCAGCTCCTATTGACAGGCAGACAATAACACACAACCACAAGGACTAACCAAACGAGAAACTTATAGGAGACATAATTAACCAAACAGGAAACAGGTGTACACAATCAGACAAAAACAAACAGACATCGAAAACATCAAAACGGTTGGGTAGCTAGTACTCCGGGGACGACGACCGCCGAAAACCTGCCCGAACAAGAAGGAGGAGCAGCCTCGGCCGAAACCGTGACAAGTTCTAGTAGAAAACATTCAACTGACTGTTATTGGGCTTTATGGGAAAGTTCTTTTGTTAAATTTACCCCTTGTCCCTGCCTCACCCTGGTTCCTAGCCAGGGTTGGATAGAAGATAAGGGGTACGAGGGGCCCTTAAATAACAGGTTTGTAAGGGGGTACTGGGGGCTCTTTAAATCAGGTTGGTAAAAGATAGGGGGTTGAGGGCCTCTTATAACATTGGATAAAAATGAGGGGTACTGGGGGGCCTTTAAAAAACTGGTTGGAAGAAATAGAGGGGTACTGAGGGCCATTATAACATGGTTTATAAAGATAAGGGGGTTAACTGGGGGGCTCTTAAAAACAGGTTGGATAGAAATAGAGGGGTTATAGGGGGGTCATTAAAACAGGGGTTGGATAGAAGAAGAGGGGTACGAGGGCATCTTAAAAACATGGTTGGAAAGAAAAGGGGTATGGGGGGCACATTAAAAAACTTTTTGGATAGAAATAAGGGGGTACTGGGGGGTATCATTAATAACGGGTTTGGGATAGAAGATAGGGGGGTCCGAGGGCCATCTTTATAAATGGTTGTATGAAATAGAGGGGTACTGAGGGCGCCCTTAATAACAGGGTTGGATAAAGTGGGGGGGTACTGGGGGGGCATTTAATAACATGGTTGGATGAAATAGAAGGTTTTACGAGGGGATATTAATAACATTTGTATAGAGGGTATGAGGGGCTCAAAATAAAGGGGTTTGGATAAAAAGAAGAGGGGTACTGAGGGGCACTTTTAATAACTGGTTTATGGGGGTTTACTGAGGGGCTCTTAATAACTGGTTGGATAAAGATGGGGGTACTGGGGGGGTATTAATAACAGGGTTGGATAAAAGATAAGGGTATGGGGGGCCTCATTAAAAACGGTTGGTAGTTGGGGGGGTCTGGGGGGGCTCTTTAAATACAGGGTTTTGATAGGTTTTGAGGGGGTACGGGGGAATCTTAAAAACGGTTTGGGATAAAAGATGGGGGGTGGGTACTGGGGGGCCATTAAATAACACGGTTATAGAAGATAGAGGGGGTACTAGGGCATATTATAACATTTTGGGGGATGAAGAAAAGGGGGGTACTGGGGGGCATCATTAATAACGGGGTTTGGATAGAAGATAGGGGGGTCTGAGGGGCTCTTTTATAATTGGTTGGATAGAAGATAGGGGGGTTAACCGAGGGCCACTTAAACTGGTTTGTATAAAAGATAGAGGGGGTCTGAGGGGCGTCATTAATAACACGGGGGATAAAATAGGGGGGTTGAGGGGCTATTAATAACATGGTTGGATGAGATAGAAGGGGTATGAGGGGGCATCTTTAAAACAGGTTTTGTATAAGGGGTATGAGGGGCACATTAATAAAATGGTTGGATGAAGATAGAGGGTAACTGGGGGGCATCATTAAAACATGGTTGGAAGAGGGGTACTGAGGGGCATATTTAAAACATGGTTGGTAGAAGATAGGGGGGGTTGGGGGCTCATTAAAAACCTGATTGTTAGAATAAGGGGACGAGGGGCATCATTATAAGGGTTTGGATAAAAAGATAGGGGGGTTTACTGGGGGGATCAAAATAACGGGGTTGTAAAGGGGGGTTTTATGGGGCTATTAAAAAACAGGGTTTGGATGGGGTTGTATGAGGGGCACATTAATAAATTTTTGGGATAGAAGATGGGGGTACTGGGGGGTCTTAAAAACCCTGATTGGTAGGGGATGGGGGGTACTGGGGGCTATTACTAACATGGTTGGATAAGGTGTTTTGATCTGTCCCCAGACTACCCTCCCCACCCCATTATGGTTTTGCCCCCTAACAAACAGCCACCCCTCCTTATGGCTCTGTCCCCAACTACAGTTGGCCCCCCTCCATTAGGCTTGTCCCCAGCTAAAGCCAAATGCCCTCCTTATGGCTCTTCCCCAGACTACTCTGACCACCCCCATTAGACTCTGTCCCCTAGACTACAGCCTACCCCCCTCCTTTAGGGGCTTTCCCCTAGACTCAGCTGACGCCCTCCATTATGGTCGTCCCAGACTACACCGGACCCCCTCCATTTTTGGCTCTGTCCCCAACACACCCCGACCACCCCCAATGGTCTGTCCCCTAGACTACACCTAACCTCCATTAGGCTTGCCCCCTATACTAAAAACCACCCCCCCCATTATGTCTCAGCCCCCATCCAGCCTGCCCACCTCCTTAGGGCCTGTCCCCTAGTACAGTCTACCACCTCCATTAGGCTCTGTCCCCTAATACAGTCTCCCACCCCATTATGACTCTGGTAGCCCTATGACCAGTGGTGCTTCAACTAATTTTTGGCCTCAGTACCGCAAATTGAACGCGGGTTGTCAGTCCGCCAACCCCAACGTTTAAATTTAATTTCAAAATGTAGGTTCATTATCAGTTCTACACACTTTCTACCCTGGTTTTACTTGTTTAAGTTCAGACTGGAGTGGTTTTTTCATTAGTCATTATGTGTGGTTTATCCTAAATCTTAGTACTGGTGAAGACAGGAAGGAGAGGATTGTCCTAACCTGTCAAGACCTATAGTAACCTTCCCCCCCCTCCCCCGGACCTATAGTAACCCTCTCTCCCCTCCCCTCCCCCAGAACCTATAGTAACCTCTCCTCCCTCCCCTTCCCCCATACCTCTAGTACCTCTCCCCTCCCCTCCCCCAGACCTATAGTAGACCCCTCTCTCCCTCCCCTCCCCCGACCTCTAGTAAACCTCTCTCCCTCCCCTCCCCCCAGACCTCTAGTAACCTCTCTCTCCCTCCCCCTCCCCCAGACCTCTAGTAAACCCTCTTCTCCCTCCCCTCCCCCAGACCTCTAGTAACCTCTCTCCCTCCCCTCCCCCAGACCTCTAGTAACCTCTCTCCCCTCCCCTCCCCCAGACCTCTAGTAACCTCTCTCCCTCCCCTCCCCCAGACCTCTAGTAACCTCTCTCCCTC
This sequence comes from Coregonus sp. 'balchen', assembly GCA_902810595.1. Taxonomy (NCBI): domain Eukaryota; kingdom Metazoa; phylum Chordata; class Actinopteri; order Salmoniformes; family Salmonidae; genus Coregonus; species Coregonus sp. 'balchen'. The sequence continues at coordinate 24,759,380 of LR778256.1, forward strand.
CCCTCCCCCAGACCTATAGTAACCTCTCTCCCTCCCCTCCCCAGACCTATAGTAACCTCTCTCCCTCCCCTCCCCCAGACCTATAGTAACCTCTCTCTCCCCTCCCCTCCCCCAGACCTATAGTAACCTCTCTCCCTCCCCTCCCCCAGACCTATAGTAACCTCTCTCCCTCCCCTCCCCCAGACCTCTAGTAACCTCCCCTCCCCCCCCCCCCCCCCAGACCTATAGTAAACCCTCTCTCCCTCCCCTCCCCCAGACCTCTAGTAACCTCTCTCCCTCCCCTCCCCCAGACCTATAGTACCCTCTCCCTCCCCAACCTCTCCTCCCTCCCCTCCCCCAGACCTCTAGTAACCTCTCTCCCCTCCCCTCCCCCAGACCTATAGTAACCTCTCTCCCCTCCCCCAGACCTATAGTAACCTCTCTCCCTCCCCTCCCCCAGACCTATAGTAACCTCTCCCCCTCCCTTCCCCAGAACCTATAGTAACCTCTCTCCCTCCCCTCCCCCCAGACCTATAGTAACCTCTCCCCCCTCCCCTCCCCCAGACCTATAGTAACCTCTCTCCCTCCCCTCCCCCAGCCTATAGTAACCCCTCTCCCTCCCCTCCCCCAGACCTCTAGTAACCTCTCTCCCTCCCCTCCCCCAGACCTATAGTAACCTCTCTCCCTCCCCTCCCCCAGACCTATAGTAACCTCTCTCCCCTCCCCTCCCCCAGACCTATAGTAACCTTTCTCCCTCCCCTCCCCCAGACCTATAGTAACCTTTTTTTATTTTTTATTTTTTTTTATTTAGCAGACGCTCTTATCCAGAGCGACTTACAGGAGTCAATTAGGGTTAAGTTGCCTTGCTCAAGGGCACAATCGACAGATTGTTTCCACCTAGTCGGCCAGGGATTAGAACCAGCGACCTTTCGGGTTTACTGGCAAAACGCTCTTAACCCACTAAGGCTACCTGGCCCCTAACCGCTCTCCCTCCCCTCGCCCCAGACCTATAGTAACCTATCTCTCCCTCCCCTCCCCAGACCTAGTAGTAACCTCTCTCCCTCCCCCCCCCAGACCTATAGTAACCTCTTCTCCCTCCCCCCCCCCAGACCTCTAGTAACCCTTCTCCCCCCTCCCCTCCCCCCAGACCTATAGTAACCTCCTCTCCCTCCCCTCCCCCCCCAGACCTCTAGTAACCCTCTCCCAACCCCTCCCCCCCAGACCTATAGTAACCTTCTCTCCCGCCCCTCCCCCAGACCTATGAGTAAACCTCTCTCCCTCCCCGTCCCCCAGACCTATAGGAACCTCCTCTCCCTCCCCCCTCCCCAGACATATAGGAACCTATGTAACCTCTCTCCCTCCCCTCCCCCCCAGACCTATATAACCTCTCTCCCTCCCCTCCCCCCAGACCTATAGTAACCTCTCTCCCTCCCCTCCCCCAGACCTATAGTAACCTCTCTCCCTCCCCTCCCCCCCCAGACCTCTAGTAACCTCTCTCCCTCCCCTCCCCCAGACCTATAGTAACCTCTCTCCCTCCCCTCCCCCAGACCTATAGTAAACCTCTCTCCCTCCCTCCCCCCAGACCTATAGTAACCTCTCTCCCTCCCCTCCCCCCAGACCTATAGTAACCTCTCTTCCCTCCCCTCCCCCAGACCTATAGTAACCTCTCTCCCTCCCCTCCCCCAGACCTATAGTAACCTCTCTCCCTCCCCTCCCCCAGACCTATAGTAACCTCTCTCCCTCCCCTCCCCCAGACCTATAGTAACCTCTCTCCCTCCCCTCCCCCAGACCTATAGTAACCTCTCTCCCTCCCCCTCCCCCAGACCTATAGTAACCTCTCTCCCTCCCCCTCCCCCCCCAGACCTATAGTAACCTCTCTCCCTCCCCTCCCCCAGACCTATAGTAACCTCTCTCCCTCCCCTCCCCCAGACCTATAGTAACCTCTCTCCCCTCCCCTCCCCCAGACCTATAGTAACCTCTCTCCCTCCCCTCCCCCAGACCTATAGTAACCTCTCCCTCCCCTCCCCCAGACCTATAGTAACCTCTCTCCCTCCCCTCCCCAGACCTTAGTACCTCTCCCCCCCCCCCAGACCTATAGTAACCTCTCTCCCTCCCCTCCCCCAGACCTATAGTAACCTCTCCCTCCCCTCCCCCAGACCTAGTAACCCTCTCCCTCCCCTCCCCCAGACCTTAGTAACCTCTCTCCCTCCCCTCCCCCAGACCTATAGTAACCTCTCTCCCTCCCCTCCCCCCCCCAGACCATCATAACCTCTCTCCCTCCCCTCCCCCAGACCTATAGTAACCTCTCTCCCTCCCCCCAGACCTATAGTAACCTCTCTCCCTCCCCTCCCCCAGACCTCTAGTAACCTCTCTCCCTCCCCTCCCCCAGACCTATAGTAACCTCTCTCCCCCCCTCCCCCAGACCTATAGTAACCTCTCTCCCTCCCCTCCCCCAGACCTATAGTAACCTCTCTCCTCTCCCTCCCCTCCCCAGACCTTAGTAACCTCTCTCCCTCCCCTCCCCCAGGACCTATAGTAACCTCTCTCCCTCCCCTCCCCCAGACCTATAGTAACCTCTCTCCCTCCCCTCCCCCCCAGACTTAGTAACCTCGCTCCCTCCACTCCCCCAGACTCTAGTGAACTCCTCCCTCCCTCCCAAACCTACTAGTAACCTCTGCCACTCCTCGCATCCCCAGTCAGTAACCTATAGAGGCACCTCATGTTCCCTCACCATTCCTAAAACCTTAGTAATCTGTCTCTCTTCCTCAGGTATAAGGATACAGAGGAGCCACATGTCAGTGACATACCATTCTTAAGATACTTTGGGCAATACTGGTTGACCAGAGGCTTGTCATCTGTTCGGTAAGTACAACAAATAGAAGGGACACTCAGATAGTTCAACTCAACATTTAAAAAGGACTTTAGTCAGGAGATTTACTGGATATATGTGTTTACATAAGAGAGAGAGGGGGGACACATCCATCTGTAATCATCACATCTCTTTGGATTATGTGTTTGGAATGTGGTTGGACCAATGATCAGTGTGGTTGGACCACTGTGGTTGTAGTGTGGTTGGACCACTGTGGTTGCAGTGTGGGTGGACCAATGATTAGTGTGGTTGGACCACTGTGGTTGCAGTGTGGGTGGACCAATGATCAGTGTGGTTGGACCACTGTGGTTGTAGTGTGGTTGGACCACTGTGGTTTGCAGTGTGGGTGGACCAATGATATGTGTGGTTGGACCACTGTGGTTGCAGTGTTGTTGGACCAATGATCAGTGTGGTTGGACCACTGTGGTTGCAGTGTTGTTGGACCAATGATCAGTGTGGTTGGACAACTGTGGTTGCAGTGTGGTTGGACCAATGATCAGTGTGGTTGGACCACTGTGGTTGCAGTGTGGTTGGACCAATGATCAGTGTGGTTGGACCACTGTGGTTGCAGTGTGGTTGGACCACTGTGGTTGCAGTGTGGTTGGACCAATGATCAGTGTGGTTGGACCACTGTGGTTACAGTGTGGGTGGACCAATGATCAGTGTGGTTGGACCACTGTGGTTGCAGTGTGGTTGGACCAATGATCAGTGTGGTTGGACCACTGTGGTTGCAGTGTGGGTGGACCAATGATCAGTGTGGTTGGACCACTGTGGTTACAGTGTGGTTGGACCAATGATCAGTGTGGTTGGACCACTGTGGTTGCAGTGTGGTTGGACCAATAATCAGTGTGGTTGGACCACTGTGGTTGCAGTGTTGTTGGACCAATGATCAGTGTGGTTAGACAACTGTGGTTGCAGTGTTGTTGGACCAATGCTCAGTGTGGTTGGACCACTGTGGTTGCAGTGTGGTTGGACCAATGATCAGTGTGGTTGGACCACTGTGGTTGCAGTGTGGTTGGACCAATGATCAGTGTGGTTGGATCACTGTGGTTGCAGTGTTGTTGGACAAATGATCAGTGTGGTTGGACCACTGTGGTTGCAGTGTGGTTGGACCAATGATCAGTGTGGTTGGACCACTGTGGTTGCAGTGTGGTTGGACCACTGTGGTTGCAGTGTGGTTGGACCAATGATCAGTGTGGTTGGACCACTGTGGTTACAGTTTGGGTGGACCAATGATCAGTGTGGTTGGACTACTGTGGTTGCAGTGTGGTTGGACCAATGATCAGTGTGGTTGGACCACTGTGGTTGCAGTGTGGGTGGACCAATGATCAGTGTGGTTGGACCACTGTGGTTACAGTGTGGTTGGACCAATGATCAGTGTGGTTGGACCACTGTGGTTGCAGTGTTGTTGGACCAATGATCAGTGTGGTTAGACAACTGTGGTTGCAGTGTTGTTGGACCAATGATCAGTGTGTTTGGACCACTGTGGTTGCAGTGTGGTTGGACCAATGATCAGTGTGGTTGGACCACTGTGGTTGCAGTGTGGTTGGACCAATGATCAGTGTGGTTGGATCACTGTGGTTGCAGTGTTGTTGGACCAATGATCAGTGTGGTTGGACCAGTGTGGTTGCAGTGTTGTTGGACCAATGATCAGTGTGGTTGGACCAGTGTGGTTGCAGTGTGGTTGGAACAATGATCAGTGTGGTTGGACCACTGTGGTTGCAGTGTGGTTGGACCAATGATCAGTGTGGTTGGACCACTGTGGTTGCAGTGTGGTTGGACCAATGATCAGTGTGGTTGGACCACTGTGGTTGCAGTGTGGTTGGACCACTGTTGTTGCAGTGTGGTTGGACCACTGTGGTTGCAGTGTGGTTGGACCAATGATCAGTGTGGTTGGACACGTGTGGTTGCTGTGTGGTTGGACCACTGATCAGTGTGGTTGGACCAGTGTGGTTGCAGTGTGGTTGGACCAATGATCAGTGTGGTTGGACCAGTGTGGTTGCAGTGTGGTTGGACCACTGATCAGTGTGGTTGGACCAGTGTGGTTGCAGTGTGGTTGGACCAGTGTGGTTGCAGTGTGGTTGGACCAGTGTGGTTGCAGTGTGGTTGGACCAATGATCAGTGTGGTTGGACCAGTGTGTTTGCAGTGTGGTTGGACCAATGATCAGTGTGGTTGGACCAGTGTGGTTGCAGTGTGGTTGGACCACTGTGGCTCCAGTATGGGTATTCATGGCTGTGGATGTATCCTGGTGTTTATACAGTGGTTGTATTTTAGTCAGAGTGGAACATTATCAGATGATTGTCAGTACAACACCAACCAGTTAAACCAAGTCCTATCTTCTCTTGTCCCTGTGTGCACCACCCCCCATCAGAACCTGGTGATGTTCCTGAGCCTGCTGGTTTCCTGGTTGATCCCAGACGTACCTAAGAACATCAGTGAGCAGCTGAAGAGAGAGAAGACTCTGTTGGTGGACGTGTTCCTCCGGGAGGAGAAGGAGAAGTTCCACCTCCTCCAGAGCCTCTTCTCCTCCAAGGACCAGCCCAGCCAGGGCCACCCCGACACGGACACGGCCCACGTCCGTACTCTACCCCCAGGCCCCTCCCAGGGCCTAGGCCAGCACCCGGGCGGAGAGGGAGGGGAGTCCCGGGCGCGATGCAGGGCTGCCAGTTTCAGCCAGTTCACCAGACAGATGTCCATGTCTCCTAGCAACGATGCAGGCCAACAGATGTCCATGTCTCCTAGCAACGACACAGCCCGACACACAGCGGTCTGACACTACTGCGGTAGCAACATGGAGGCTGAATGCGCCTCTGTGATCTCTCATCCATGTAGATTTGGTGTTCTCTTTCTGAAGCAGTGTGATGATGGAACATGCTGATAATGGACTTGTTCTTCTGGCCGGATAATCGACATATTCATAACCAGTGTGTGTGTGTTTATCTGCATAATGAGAGGTAACTGTTTAGTTCCCTTAAGGAAAAGCACCTTCAGCCAGATTGCTTTCTCTGAGAGAGCTTCCCACGTCTGGAAACACGCTGCCTTCAGACACACGGAACTGCTCCACCTACCGCACCTTCACAAATAACCTAAAGACACAGTCGTCTGGAAACACGCTGCCTTCAGACACACGGAACTGCTCCACCTACCGCACCTTCACAAATAACCCAAAGACATGTCTAAAGGACAGTCCGGTGTGTGAACACAATCCCAAGCTGTGTGTGAACACAATCCCAAGCTGTGTGTGAACACAATCCCAAGCTGTGTGTGAACACAATCCCAAGCTGTGTGTGAACACAATCCCAAGCTGTGTGTGAACACAATCCCAAGCTGTGTGTGAACACAATCCCAAGCTGTGTGTGAACACAATCCCAAGCTGTGTGTGAACACAATCCCAAACTGTGTGTGAACACAATCCCAAGCTGTGTAGAGCTGCTTTCTGTCGTCTGGTGGACCTTGTTGGTTATTTTTCTGTCATTTTGTTTGGTTGCTTTTTGTGTTATTGTCTGTCTGTCTGTCTACGTTAAGTGTTACCGGTCATATGTTGCTCAGTCTCTGCTTATTGTCTGTCTGTATTGTTATTGGAATTGTTTTTAATAACCTTCCCAGGGACTCCGGTCGAAAATTAGCCAGCTGGCTAAAACCGGCACCTTTACAGAAATGTTGATAAATGTGCACTGTTCCTGTAAAAAAATAAAACGTAATAATAATAATAATACCTGGATAATGTATAGAATATTGAGGTCCAGTGTGTATAACTGGGTAATGTACATGTTGAGGTCCAGTGTGTATAACTGGGTAATGTACATGTTGAGGTCCAGTGTGTATAACTGGGTAATGTACATGTTGAGGTCCAGTGTGTATAACTGGGTAATGTACATGTTGAGGTCCAGTGTGTATAACTGGGTAATGTACATGTTGAGGTCCAGTGTGTATAACTGGGTAATGTACATGTTGAGGTCCAGTGTGTATAACTGGGTAATGTACATGTTGAGGTCCAGTGTGTATAACTGGGTAATGTACATGTTGAGGTCCAGTGTGTATAACTGGGTAATGTACATGTTGAGGTCCAGTGTGTATAACTGGATAATGTACATGTTGAGGTCCAGGGTGAGGATAACATAGCAACATATAGAGGACTAGTGTGTGTCTGTCATGATAATCTATGGTGGACAGACTATGTCAACATAAATGATAGATCTGTCATCATACAACGGGATGCATGAGACAGCGAGCAGCGCTACTTCTGGATCTTTGGACAGATCACCATTTCACAGGTGTTAGCATCTTTCACCATTTCACAGGTGTTAGCATCTTTCACCATTTCACAGGTGTTAGCATCTTTCACATTTCACAGGTGTTAGCATCTTTCACCATTTCACAGGTGTTAGCATCTTTCACATTTCACAGGTGTTAGCATATTTCACCATTTCACAGGTGTTAGCATCTTTCACATTTCACAGGTGTTAGCATCTTTCACATTTCACAGGTGTTAGCATCTTTCACATTTCACATGTGTTAGCATCTTTCACATTTGCAGGTGTTAGCATCTTTCACATTTTGCAGGTGTTAGCATCTTTCACATTTCACAGGTGTTAGCATCTTTCACATTTCGCAGGTGTTAGCATCTTTCACATTTCGCAGGTGTTAGCATCTTTCACATTTCGCAGGTGTTAGCATCTTTCACATTTCGCAGGTGTTAGCATCTTTCACATTTCGCAGGTGTTAGCATCTTTCACATTTCGCAGGTGTTAGCATCTTTCACATTTCGCAGGTGTTAGCATCTTTCACATTTTGCAGGTGTTAGCATCTTTCACATTTCGCAGGTGTTAGCATCTTTCACATTTCGCAGGTGTTAGCATCTTTCACATTTGGCAGGTGGAGGGGACATTTGGCCCATAGACTTGCCCGTAACTAGCAAAGAGAGGGTGGAGCTCTTCGTTCCGGTTTCCCTCCTCATTCTATCTCTTCTCTTAAAGCCCCCATGCAGTCTTTTAAATTGTATTTTTAAATCATCGCTGTATGTCTAATAAATCACTGAGTTTATTTCATGAAAATAACTCCAAATATATTTTTGATCATTTATTTCCCTGAGCCTCCTTTTGCCATTGAAATGCTCAGTCTGATCGTGTGGCCATGTTGATACAAATGTAAATATATATATACACAGCCCTGATTGGCAGACAGGATCGTCTAGACCAGCGTTTCCCAAGCTGGGTCCTGGGGCCCCCCTTGGGTGCACATATTGTTTTTTTCACCTAGCGCTACGCAGCCTGATTCCAATCGTCAAAGCTTGATGATAAATTGGCTATTTGAATCAGCTGTGTAATGCTAGGGGGGAAAAATTGAAATGTGCACCCAAGGGAGGCCCCGGGACCCAGTTTGGGAACCCCTGGTCTAGACATTAGAGCCCCGGGACCCAGTTTGGGAACCCCTGGTCTAGACATTAGAGCCCCCGGGACCCAGTTTGGGAACCCCTGGTCTAGACATTAGAGCCCCGGGACCCAGTTTGGGAACCCCTGGTCTAGACATTAGAGCCCCGGGACCCAGTTTGGGAACCCCTGGTCTAGACATTAGAGCCCCGGGACCCAGTTTGGGAACCCCTGGTCTAGACATTAGAGCCCCAGGACCCAGTTTGGGAACCCCTGGTCTAGACATTAGAGCCCCAGGACCCAGTTTTGGGAACCCCTGGTCTAGACATTAGAGCCCCAGGACCCAGTTTGGGAACCCCTGGTCTAGACATTAGAGCCCCGGGACCCAGTTTGGGAACCCCTGGTCTAGACATTAGAGCCCCGGGACCCAGTTTGGGAACACCTGGTCTAGACATTAGAGCCCCAGGACCCAGTTTGGGAACCCCTGGTCTAGACATTAGAGCCCCGGGACCCAGTTTTGGGAACCCCTGGTCTAGACATTAGAGCCCGGGAACCCGTTTGGGAACCCCTGGTCTAGACATTAGAGCCCCAGGGACCCAGTTTTGGGAACCCCTGGTCTAGACATTAGAGCCCCGGGACCCAGTTTGGGAAACCCCTGGTCTAGACATTAGAGCCCCAGGACCCAGTTTTGGGAAACCCCTGGTCTAGACATTAGAGCCCCGGGACCCAGTTTGGGAACCCCTGGTCTAGACATTAGAGCCCCGGGACCCAGTTTTGGGAACCCCTGGTCTAGACATTAGAGCCCCGGGACCCCAGTTTGGGAACCCCTGGTCTAGACATTAGAGCCCCAGGACCCAGTTTGGGAACCCCTGGTCTAGACATTAGAGCCCCGGGACCAGTTTGGGAACCCCTGGGTCTAGACATTAGAGCCCCGGGACCCAGTTTGGGAACCCCTGGTCTAGACATTAGAGCCCCGGGACCCAGTTTGGGAACCCCTGGTCTAGACATTAGAGCCCCGGGACCCAGTTTGGGAACCCCTGGTCTAGACATTAGAGCCCCGGGACCCAGTTTGGGAACCCCTGGTCTAGACATTAGAGCCCCGGGACCCAGTTTGGGAACCCCTGGTCTAGACATTAGAGCCTCCCTCTTCAAAGTAGGAGGATACATATCACAGGAGGTAGGTGGCACCTTAACTGGGGAGAACAGACTCGTGGTAATGACTGGAGCGGACCTTAACTGGGGAGAACAGACTCGTGGTAATGACTGGAGCGGACCTTAACTGGGGAGAACAGACTCGTGGTAATGACTGGAGCGGACCTTAACTGGGGAGAACAGACTCGTGGTAATGACTGGAGCGGACCTTAACTGGGGAGAACAGACTCGTGTTAATGACTGGAGCGGACCTTAACTGGGGAGAACAGACTCGTGGTAATGACTGGAGCGGAATGGGATAAAATACACCTTAACTGGGGAGAACAGACTCGTGTTAATGACTGGAGCGGACCTTAACTGGGGAGAACAGACTCGTGGTAATGACTGGAGCGGACCTTAACTGGGGAGAACAGACTCGTGGTAATGACTGGAGCGGACCTTAACTAGGGAGAACAGGCTCGTGGTAATGACTGGAGCGGACCTTAACTGGGGAGAACAGACTCGTGGTAATGACTGGAGCGGACCTTAACTGGGGAGAACAGACTCGTGGTAATGACTGGAGCGGACCTTAACTGGGGAGAACAGACTCGTGGTAATGACTGGAGCGGACCTTAACTGGGGAGAACAGACTCGTGGTAATGACTGGAGCGGAATGGGATAAAATACACCTTAACTGGGGAGAACAGACTCGTGGTAATGACTGGAGCGGACCTTAACTGGGGAGAACAGACTCGTGGTAATGACTGGAGCGGACCTTAACTGGGGAGAACAGACTCGTGGTAATGACTGGAGCGGACCTTAACTGGGGAGAACAGACTCGTGGTAATGACTGGAGCGGACCTTAACTGGGGAGAACAGACTCGTGGTAATGACTGGAGCGGACCTTAACTGGGGAGAACAGACTCGTGTTAATGACTGGAGCGGACCTTAACTGGGGAGAACAGACTCGTGGTAATGACTGGAGCGGAATGGGATAAAATACACCTTAACTGGGGAGAACAGACTCGTGTTAATGACTGGAGCGGACCTTAACTGGGGAGAACAGACTCGTGGTAATGACTGGAGCGGACCTTAACTGGGGAGAACAGACTCGTGGTAATGACTGGAGCGGACCTTAACTGGGGAGAACAGGCTCGTGGTAATGACTGGAGCGGACCTTAACTGGGGAGAACAGACTCGTGGTAATGACTGGAGCGGACCTTAACTGGGGAGAACAGACTCGTGGTAATGACTGGAGCGGACCTTAACTGGGGAGAACAGACTCGTGGTAATGACTGGAGCGGACCTTAACTGGGGAGAACAGACTCGTGGTAATGACTGGAGCGGAATGGGATAAAATACACCTTAACTGGGGAGAACAGACTCGTGGTAATGACTGGAGCGGACCTTAACTGGGGAGAACAGACTCGTGGTAATGACTGGAGCGGACCTTAACTGGGGAGAACAGACTCGTGGTAATGACTGGAGCGGAATGGGATAAAATACACCTTAACTGGGGAGAACAGACTCGTGTTAATGACTGGAGCGGACCTTAACTGGGGAGAACAGACTCGTGGTAATGACTGGAGCGGACCTTAACTGGGGAGAACAGACTCGTGGTAATGACTGGAGCGGACCTTAACTGGGGAGAACAGGCTCGTGGTAATGACTGGAGCGGACCTTAACTGGGGAGAACAGACTCGTGGTAATGACTGGAGCGGACCTTAACTGGGGAGAACAGACTCGTGGTAATGACTGGAGCGGACCTTAACTGGGGAGAACAGACTCGTGGTAATGACTGGAGCGGACCTTAACTGGGGAGAACAGACTCGTGGTAATGACTGGAGCGGAATGGGATAAAATACACCTTAAACTGGGGAGAACAGACTCGTGGTAATGACTGGAGCGGACCTTAACTGGGGAGAACAGACTCGTGGTAATGACTGGAGCGGACCTTAACTGGGGAGAACAGACTCGTGGTAATGACTGGAGCGGAATGGGATAAAATACACCTTAACTGGGGAGAACAGACTCGTGGTAATGACTGGAGCGTACCTTAACTGGGGAGAACAGGCTCGTGGTAATGACTGGAGCGGAATGGGATAAAATACACCTTAACTGGGGAGAACAGACTCGTGGTAATGACTGGAGCGGACCTTAACTGGGGAGAACAGGCTCGTGGTAATGACTGGAGCGGACCTTAACTGGGGAGAACAGACTCGTGTTAATGACTGGAGCGGACCTTAACTGGGGAGAACAGACTCGTGGTAATGACTGGAGCGGACCTTAACTGGGGAGAACAGACTCGTGGTAATGACTGGAGCGGACCTTAACTGGGGAGAACAGGCTCGTGGTAATGACTGGAGCGGACCTTAACTGGGGAGAACAGACTCGTGGTAATGACTGGAGCGGACCTTAACTGGGGAGAACAGACTAGTGGTAATGACTGGAGCGGACCTTAACTGGGGAGAACAGACTCGTGGTAATGACTGGAGCGGACCTTAACTGGGGAGAACAGACTCGTGGTAATGACTGGAGCGGAATGGGATAAAATACACCTTAACTGGGGAGAACAGACTCGTGGTAATGACTGGAGCGGACCTTAACTGGGGAGAACAGACTCGTGGTAATGACTGGAGCGGACCTTAACTGGGGAGAACAGACTCGTGGTAATGACTGGAGCGGAATGGGATAAAATACACCTTAACTGGGGAGAACAGACTCGTGGTAATGACTGGAGCGTACCTTAACTGGGGAGAACAGGCTCGTGGTAATGACTGGAGCGGAATGGGATAAAATACACCTTAACTGGGGGAGAACAGACTCGTGGTAATGACTGGAGCGGACCTTAACTGGGGAGAACAGGCTCGTGGTAATGACTGGAGCGGACCTTAACTGGGGAGAACAGGCTCGTGGTAATGACTGGAGCGGAATGGGGACGGGCTCGTGGTAATGGCTGGAGTGGAATGGGTGGAATGGGGAGGACGGGCTCGTGGTAATGACTGGAGCGGAATGGGATAAAATACACCTTAACTGGGGAGAACAGACTCGTGTTAATGACTGGAGCGGACCTTAACTGGGGAGAACAGACTCGTGGTAATGACTGGAGCGGACCTTAACTGGGGAGAACAGACTCGTGGTAATGACTGGAGCGGACCTTAACTGGGGAGAACAGACTCGTGGTAATGACTGGAGCGGACCTTAACTGGGGAGAACAGACTCGTGGTAATGACTGGAGCGGAATGGGATAAAATACACCTTAACTGGGGAGAACAGACTCGTGGTAATGACTGGAGCGGACCTTAACTGGGGAGAACAGGCTCGTGGTAATGACTGGAGCGGACCTTAACTGGGGAGAACAGGCTCGTGGTAATGACTGGAGCGGAATGGGGACGGGCTCGTGGTAATGGCTGGAGTGGAATGGGTGGAATGGGGAGGACGGGCTCGTGGTAATGACTGGAGCGGAATGGGATAAAATACACCTTAACTGGGGAGAACAGACTCGTGGTAATGACTGGAGCGGAATGGGATAAAATACACCTTAACTGGGGAGAACAGACTCGTGGTAATGACTGGAGCGGAATGGGATAAAATACACCTTAAACTGGGGAGAACAGACTCGTGGTAATGACTGGAGCGGACCTTAACTGGGGAGAACAGGCTCGTGGTAATGACTGGAGCGGACCTTAACTGGGGAGAACAGACTCGTGGTAATGACTGGAGCGGAATGGGATAAAATACACCTTAACTGGGGAGAACAGACTCGTGGTAATGACTGGAGCGGACCTTAACTGGGGAGAACAGGCTCGTGGTAATGACTGGAGCGGACCTTAACTGGGGAGAACAGGCTCGTGGTAATGACTGGAGCGGAATGGGGACGGGCTCGTGGTAATGGCTGGAGTGGAATGGGTGGAATGGGGAGGACGGGCTCGTGGTAATGACTGGAGCGGAATGGGATAAAATACACCTTAACTGGGGAGAACAGACTCGTGGTAATGACTGGAGCGGAATGGGATAAAATACACCTTAACTGGGGAGAACAGACTCGTGGTAATGACTGGAGCGGAATGGGATAAAATACACCTTAACTGGGGAGAACAGACTCGTGGTAATGACTGGAGCGGACCTTAACTGGGGAGAACAGGCTCGTGGTAATGACTGGAGCGGAATGGGATAAAATACACCTTAACTGGGGAGAACAGACTCGTGGTAATGACTGGAGTGGAATGGGATAAAATACACCTTAACTGGGGAGAACAGACTCGTGGTAATGACTGGAGCGGACCTTAACTGGGGAGAACAGGCTCGTGGTAATGACTGGAGCGGACCTTAACTGGGGAGAACAGGCTCGTGGTAATGACTGGAGCGGAATGGGATAAAATACACCTTAACTGGGGAGAACAGACTCGTGGTAATGACTGGAGCGGAATGGGATAAAATACACCTTAACTGGGGAGAACAGACTCGTGGTAATGACTGGAGCGGACCTTAACTGGGGAGAACAGGCTCGTGGTAATGACTGGAGCGGAATGGGATAAAATACACCTTAACTGGGGAGAACAGACTCGTGGTAATGACTGGAGCGGACCTTAACTGGGGAGAACAGGCTCGTGGTAATGACTGGAGCGGACCTTAACTGGGGAGAACAGGCTCGTGGTAATGACTGGAGCGGAATAGGATAAAATACACCTTAACTGGGGAGAACAGACTCGTGGTAATGACTGGAGCGGACCTTAACTGGGGAGAACAGGCTCGTGGTAATGACTGGAGCGGAATGGGATAAAATACACCTTAACTGGGGAGAACAGACTCGTGGTAATGACTGGAGCGGACCTTAACTGGGGAGAACAGGCTCGTCGTAATGACTGGAGCGGACCTTAACTGGGGAGAACAGGCTCGTGGTAATGACTGGAGCGGAATGGGATAAAATACACCTTAACTGGGGAGAACAGACTCGTGGTAATGACTGGAGTGGAATGGGATAAAATACACCTTAACTGGGGAGAACAGACTCGTGGTAATGACTGGAGCGGACCTTAACTGGGGAGAACAGGCTCGTGGTAATGACTGGAGCGGACCTTAACTGGGGAGAACAGGCTCGTGGTAATGACTGGAGTTGAATGGGATAAAATACACCTTAACTGGGGAGAACAGACTCGTGGTAATGACTGGAGTGGAATGGGATAAAATACACCTTAAACTGGGGAGAACAGACTCGTGGTAATGACTGGAGCGGACCTTAACTGGGGAGAACAGACTCGTGGTAATGACTGGAGCGGACCTTAACTGGGGAGAACAGACTCGTGGTAATGACTGGAGCGGACCTTTACTGGGGAGAACAGACTCGTGGTAATGACTGGAGCGGACCTTAACTGGGGAGAACAGACTCGTGGTAATGACTGGAGCGGACCTTAACTGGGGAGAACAGACTCGTGGTAATGACTGGAGCGGACCTTAAATGGGGAGAACAGACTCGTGGTAAGACTGGAGCGGACCTGAACTGGGAGAACAGACTCGTGGTAATGACTGGAGCGGACCTTAACTGGGGAGAACAGACTCGTGGTAATGACTGGAGCGGACCTTAACTGGGGAGAACAGACTCGTGGTAATGACTGGAGCGGACCTTAACTGGGGAGAACAGACTCGTGGTAATGACTGGAGCGGACCTTAACTGGGGAGAACAGACTCGTGGTAATGACTGGAGCGGAATTACTGCTATGGTATCAAACGCATGGTTTCCATGGTTTCCAACAGACTCGTGGTAATGACTGGAGCGGAATTACTGGTATGGTATCAAACGCATGGTTTCCATGGTTTCCAACAGACTCGTGGTAATGACTGGAGCGGAATTACTGGTATGGTATCAAACGCATGGTTTCCATGGTTTCCAACAGACTCGTGGTAATGACTGGAGCGGAATTACTGGTATGGTATCAAACGCATGGTTTCCATGGTTTCCAACAGACTCGTGGTAATGACTGGAGCGGAATTACTGGTATGGTATCAAACGCATGGTTTCCATGGTTTCCAACAGACTCGTGGTAATGACTGGAGCGGAATTACTGGTATGGTATCAAACACATGGTTTCCATGGTTTCCAGGTGTTTGATGCCATTCCATTCGCTCCATTCCGGCCGTTATTATGAGCCGTCCTCCCCTCAGCAGCCTCCTGTGACGCACATACAAATCAAAGATGACTGATCATTTTCAGAATAATCAGATCAGATTGTGATGTCATGATCTGGACCAAAAACTCCATGGCTGAAATTCCAGGCATTTTTTTCAAAAAAGCTCTGACAAAAAAAGGGCATTATCATTATTTTCACATTTTGAGTGTTGTATATCATAAAAACAATGGCAAAATCAAGTTATTGACTGCACTGCCCCTTTAACCTTTTACTGCAGGGGGCTAAATCAGGGTCACACAGAGTGATTCTTGGTAGTCTTAAACAAATCTACTTTGAAACAAAAACATACACCTCACACTCATGGTTATGGGTGTAAAAGAAATAAGACATTTACATTTTAGTCATTTAGCAGACGCTCTTATCCAGAGTGCATACATTTTTCATACTGTCTGTCTGTCTCTGTTACCATGTCAGATATAGAGTTGAAATTTATTTAATGTTGAGTTTGCATCCCGGTATTACACTTCATATACATCGCAGAAGACTGAAATATAACTAAACTGTTTGACATAGAAACACTGGATTTTTATTTATTTATTTTTTATGGACCCAGAACTTAATCGAGCATCTGACCAATTACGCAATACTTTAGTTCTAGGTTAACCAAGATTAATGTCATTATAATGTACAAATTGAGGATGAGTGTATATATGCCACGATAATGTACATATTGAAGTTGTGTTTTTTCTGAATAATGTAAATGTTGAGGACCGATGTGTGTGTCCTGATAATGTAGCTACATATTGAGGTCCAGTGTGTGTGTCCTGATAACGTAGCTACATATTGAGGTCCAGTGTGTGTGTCCTGATAATGTAGCTACATATTGAGGTCCAGTGTGTGTGTCCTGATAATGTAGCTACATATTGAGGTCCAGGAGGACCGATGTGTGTGTCCTGATAATGTAGCTACATATTGAGGTCCAGGAGGACCGATGTGTGTGTCCTGATAATGTAGCTACATATTGAGGTCCGGTGTGTCTATATCTGGACAATGTACAAATTAAGACCAGTGTGTTTGTCCGGATAATGTAAATTTTGAGGACCAGTGTCTGTTTGGATACATATTAAGGTTCAGGCTCAGTATGTGGATAATGTAGCTCTGTATTCAGGTTCAGGGTGTATGTCCTTATAATCTGCATATTGAGGTCCAGTGTGTGTGTGTATGTACGGATAATGTACATATTGAGGACCAGTGGGTTTAAACTGTGTGTTTTATCTCTGTGTTGTGGAGGGCTATTCTCCATTATCATGATGCACTGACCTCACACCGTAAATAAACCATCTCTCTGGTCTCACCCAGAGACAGACTAACCTCAAAGCATAAAGAAACCATTTATCTGGTCTCACTCAGATGCAGACTAACCTCAAAGCGTAAAGAAACCATCTCTCTGGCCTCACCCAGAGACAGACTGACCTCAAAGCGTAAAGAAACCATCTCTCTTGTCACACCTAGAGACAGACCTTGCAAAAGTATTCATCCCCCTTGGCGTTTTTCCTATTTTGTTGCATTACAACCTGTAATTTCAATTGATTTTATTTGGATTTCATGTAATGGACATACACAAAATAGTCCAAATTGGTGAAGAGAAATGAAAAAAATAACTTAAAAAATAAATAACGGAAAAGTGGTGCGTGCACATGTATTCACCCCCTTTGCTATGAAGCCCCTAAATAAGATCTGGTGCAACCAATTACCTTCAGAAGTCACATAATTAGTTAGATTGCACACAGGTGGACTTTATTTAAGTGTCACATGATCTCAGTATATATACACCTGTTCTCAAAGGCCCCAGAGTCTGCAACACCACTAAGCAAGGGGCACCACCAAGCAAGCAGCACCATGAAGACCAAGGAGCTCTCCAAACAGGTTAGGGACAAAGTTGTGGAGAAGTACAGATCAGGGTTGGTAATAAAAAAATATCAGAAACTTTGAACATCCCACGGAGCACCATTAAATCCATTATTGAAAAATGGAAAGAATATGGCACCACAACAAACCTGCCAAGAGAGGGCCGATTGGAGTATCTGTCCATAGGACCACTTTAAGTCATACACTCCACAGAGCTGGGCTTTACGGAAGAGTGGCCAGAAAAAAGCCATTGCTTAAAGAAAAAAAATAAGCAAACACGTTTGGTGTTCGCCAAAAGGCATGTGGAAGACTCCCCAAACATATGGAAGAAGGTACTCTGGTCAGATGAGACAAAAATTGAGCTTTTTGGCCATCAAGGAAAACGCTATGTCTGGCGCAAACCCAACACCTCTCATCACCCCGAGAACACCATCCCCACAGTGAAGCATGGTGGTGGCAGCATCATGCTGTGGGGATGTTTTTCCATCGGCAGGGACTGGGAAACTGGTCAGAATTGAAGGAATGATGGATGGCGCTAAATACAGGGAAATTCTTGAGGGAAACCTGTTTCAGTCTTCCAAAGATTTGAGACTGGGATGGAGGTTCACCTTCCAGCAGGACAATGACCCTAAGCATACTGCTAAAGCAACACTCGAGTGGTTTAAGGGGAAACATTTAAATGTCTTGGAATGGCCTAGTCAAAGCCCAGACCTCAATCCAATTGAGAATCTGTGGTATGATTTAAAGATTGCTGTACACCAGCGGAACCCATCCAACTTGAAGGAGCAGTTTTGCCTTAAATAATGGGCAAAAATCCCAGTGGCTATATGTGCCAAGCTTATAGAGACATACCCCAAGAGACTTGCAGCTGTAATTGCTACAAAAGGTGGCACTACAAAGTATTGACTTTGGGGGGGTGAATAGTTATGCACGCTCAAGTTTTCAGTTTTTTTTGGTCGTATTTCTTGTTTGTTTCACAAGAAAACATATTTTGCATGTGTTGTGTAAATCAAATGATACAAACCCCCCAAAAATCAATTTTAATTCCAGGTTGTAAGGCAACAAAATAGGAAAAATGCCAAGGGGGGTGAATACTTTCGCAAGCCACTGTATACCCCCAGCAAACACAACTAACTTGTCTAGCTTTTCTGTCATTCTCTCAGGCTTCTCTTCTTACTGAACAATGTCATAACTCTTGGTGTATTAGACCCTTAGAAGATAGCAGTTCAGTATCTAAAGGTCATAACTCTTGGTGTATTAGACCCTTAGAAGATAGCAGTTCAGTATCTAAAGGTCATAACTCTTGGTGTATTAGATCCTTAGAAGATAGCAGTTCAGTATCTAAAGGTCATAACTCTTGGTGTATTAGACCCTTAGAAGATAGCAGTTCAGTATCTAAAGGTCATAACTCTTGGTGTATTAGAGACCCTTAGAAGATAACAGTTCAGTATCTAAAGGTCATAACTCTTGGTGTATTAGAGACCCTTAGAAGATAACAGTTCAGTATCTAATCTAGAAGATAGCAGTCAGTACTAAAGGTCATAACTTTGGTGTATTAGACCCTTAGAAGATAGCAGTTCAGTATCTAAAGGTCATAACTCTTGGTGTATTAGAGACCCTTAGAAGATAACAGTTCAGTATCTAAAGGTCATAACTCTTGGTGTATTAGAAGACCCTTAGAAGATAGCAGTTCAGTATCTAAAGGTCATAACTCTTGGTGTATTAGACCCTTAGAAGATAACAGTTCAGTATCTAAAGGTCATAACTCTTGGTGTATAGACCTTAGAAGATAACAGTTCAGTATCTAAAGGTCATAACTCTTGGTGTATTATTAGAGACCCTTAGAAGATAACAGTTCATATCTAAAGGTCATAACTCTGGTGTATTAGAGACCCTTAGAAGTAGCAGTTCAGTATCTAAAGGTCATAACTCTTGGTGTATTAGACCCTTAAGATAGCATTTCAGTATCTAAAGGTCATAACTCTTGGTGTATTAGAACCCTTAGAAGAGAAGCAGTTCAGTACTAAAGGTCATAACTCTTGGTGTTTTAGAGACCCTTAGAAGATAGCAGTTCAGTATCTAAAGGTCATAACTCTTGGTGTATTAAGACCCTTAGAAAGATAGCAGTTCAGTATCTAAAGGTCATAACTCTTGGTGTATTAGACCCTTAGAAGATAGCAGTTCAGTATCTAAAGGTCATAACTCTTGGTGTTTTAGAGACCCTTAGAAGATAGCAGTTCAGTATCTAAAGGTCATAACTCTTGGTGTGTTAGAGACCCCTTAGAAGATAGCAGTTCAGTATCGAAAGGTCATAACTCTTGGTGTAAATTAGACCCTTAGAAGATAGCAAGTTCAGTCATCTTAAAGGTCATAACTCTTGAATGTATTAGAGACCCTTAGAAGATAACAGTTCAGTAATCTAAAGGTCATAACCTTGGATGTATTAGAGACCCTTAGAAGATAACAGTTTCAGTATCGAAGGTTCAATAACTCTTGGTGTAATGATATACCCTTAGAAGGATAGCAGTTCAGTATCTAAGGTCATACTACCTTGGTGTATTAGAGACCCTTAGAAGATAAACAGTTCAGTATCTAAAGGTCATAACTCTTGGTGTATTACGAGACCCTTAAAGATGCAGTTCAGTATCTAAAGGTCATAACTCTTGGTGTATTAGAGACCCTTAGAAGATAACAGTTCGTATCTAAAGGTCATACTTTGGTGTATTAGACCTTAGAAGATAGCAGTTCAGTATCTAAAGGTCATAACTCTTGGTGTATTAGACCCTTAGAAGATACACTACATGACCAAAAGTATGTGGACACCTGCTTGCCGAACATCTCATTCCAAAATCATGGGCATTTAATATGGAGTTTGGTCCCCCCCCCCTTTGCTGCTATAACAGCCTCCACTCTTCTGGAAGGATTCCACTAGATGTTTGGAACATTGCTGAGGGACTTGCTTCCATTCAGCCACAAGAGCATTCGTGAGGTCGGGCACTGATGTTGGGCGATTAGGCCTGGCTCGCAGTTGCCGTTCCAATTCATCCCAAAGGTGTTCGATGGGGTTGAGGTCAGGGCTCTGTGCATGCTAGTTCTTCCACACCGATTTTGACAAAACATTTCTGTATGGACCTCGCTTTGTGCACGGGGGCATTGTCATGCTGAAACAGGAAAGGGCCTTCCCCAAACTGTTGCCACAAAGTTGGAAGCACAGAATCATCTAGAATGTCATTGTATGCTGTAGCGTTAAGATTTCCCTTCACTGGAACTAAAGGGCCTAGCCCGAACCATGAAAAATAGCCAGAGACCATTATTCCTTTTCCAGCTAACTTTCCAGTTGGCAATATGCATTGGGGCAGGTAGCATTCTCTTGGCAACCGCCAAACCCAGATTCGTCCATCGGACTGCCAGATGGTGAAGCGTGATTCATCACTCCAGAGAACGCGTTTCCACTTCTCCAGAGTCCAATGGCGGCGAGCTTGACACCACTCTAGCCAACGCTTGGCATGGTGATCTGAGGCTTGTGTGCAGCTGCCCGGCCATTGAAACCCATTTCATGAAGCTCCCGACAAAGAGTTATTGTGCTGACGTTGCTTCCAGAGGCAGTTTGGAACTCGGTAGTGAGTGTTACAACCGAGGACAGACGATTTCTACATGCTACGAACTTCAGCACTCGGAGGCGGTCCCATTCTGTGAGCTTGTGTGGCCTACCACTTCGCGGCTGAGCCGTTGTTGCTCCTAGACGTTTCCACTTCACAATAACAGCCCTTACAGTTGACATGGGCAGCTCTAGAAAGGCAGACATTTGATGAACTGACTTGTTGGAACGGTGGCATCCTATGACGGTGCCACGTTGAAAGTCACTGAGCTCTTCAGTAAGGCCATTCTACTGCCAATGTTTGTCTATGGAGATTGCATGGCTGTGTGATCGACCTTCTACACCTGTCAGCAACGGGTGTGGCTGAAATAGCCGAATCCACAAATTTGAAGTGGTGTCCACATACTTTTGTATTTATAGTGTATCAGTTAAGTATATCAAGTAGAGGCTAAACAATATGTCAAATGTTTGAAATGTACTGTAAGATGTACTATATAAAGCTACTGTGTGAGAGACTAATGGCTGTTCAGGTCCAGTAGAATCTGGTATTCTCTTTGCTTTGTAATGTCATGAGAGATCTGGAGTTTGACAAGTGTGTGTCAGGTTAAGGTTGGGTTCAGGAGAAGGACACTGTGTCAGGTTAAGGTTGGGGTCAGGAGAGGGACACTGTGTCAGGTTAAGGTTGGGGTCAGGAGAGGGACACTGTGTCAGGTTAAGGTTGGGGTCAGGAGAGGGACACTGTGTCAGGTTAAGGTTGGGGTCAGGAGAGGGACACTGTGTCAGGTTAAGGTTGGGGTCAGGAGAGGGACACTGTGTCAGGTTAAGGATGGGTTCAGGAGAAGGACACTTGTCAGGTTAAGGTTGGGGTCAGGAGAAGGACACTGTGTCAGGTTAAGGTTGGGGTCAGGAGAGGGACACTGTGTGTGTCAGGTTAAGGTTGGGTGTCAGGAGAGGGACACTGTGTCATGTTAGTCGGGGTCAGGGAGAGGGGACACCTGTTGGGTGGTGTCAGGTTACTGGTTGGGGTCAGGATGAGAGGGACATTCTGTGTCAAGGGTTTAAGGTTTGGGGTCCAGGAAAAGGCCACTGTGTCAGGTTAAGGTTTGGGGTGCAGAAGAATGGGAACAAACGTGTTGTCAGGTGTAAGCGTTGGGGGGGTCAGCGGAAGGGACACTGTGTCCAGGTTAAGGTTTGGGGTCAGCGAGGGACCACTGTGTTCAGGTTAAGGTGTGGGGTCAGCGGAGGGACACTGTGTCCATGGTTAAGGGTTGGGGTCCAGCGGATGGGAACACTGTGTCAGGTTAAGGTTTTGGGTCAGCGGAGGGACACTGTGGTCAGGCCGGTTTAAAGGTTTGGGGTTAGTCGGAGGGACACTGTGTCAGTTAAGGTTGGGGTGCAGCGGATGGGACGACTGTGGCCAGGGTAAGGTTGGGGTCAGCGGAGGGACACTGTGTCAGGTTAAGGGTTGGGTCAGCGGAGGGACACTGTGTCAGGTTAAGGTTGGGGTCAGCGGAGGGACAACTTGTCAGGTTAAGGTTGGGGTCAACGGAGGACAAATGTGTCAGGTTAGGTTGGGGTCAGCAGAGGGAACTGTGTCAGGTTAAGGTTGGGGGTCAGCGGGGGGACACTGTGTCGGTTAAGGTTGGGGTCACGGAGGGACACTGTTCAGGTTTAAGGTTGGGGTCAGGAGAGGACACTGTCAGGGAAAGGTTTGGGTTCAGGAGAGGGACACTGTCAGGTTAAGGTTGGGGTCAGCGGAGACACTGGGGTCAGGTTAGGTTGGGGTCATGGGGGACCCCTGTGTCAGGTTAAGGGTTGGGGCAACGGAGAACACTGTGTCAGGTTAAGGTTGGGGTCAGCAGAGGGACACGTGCAGGTTAAGGTTTGGGGTCAGGAGAAGGACACTGGGCAGGTTAAGGTTGGGGTCAGGAGAGGACACTGTGTCAGGTTTTAAAGGGTTGGGGTCAGCGGAGGGGCACTGTTTAGGTTGGGGTCAGGGAGGGACACTGTGTCAGGTTAAGGTTGGGTCAGGAGAGGGACACTGTGGGTCAGGTTAGGGTTGGGGTCAGAGAGGGACACTGTGTGTTCTCAGGTTAAGGTTGGGTCGCGGGGACACTGTGTCGTTAAGGTTTTGGGTCGCGGAGGGACAAATGTCAGGTTTAAGGTGGGGGCAGGAGAGGACACTTTTCAGGTTAAGGTTGGGTCAGGGGGACACTGTGTCGGTTAAAGGTTGGGGCGGAGAACACTGTGTCCTTTAAGTTGGGGTCAGCGGAGGGACCTTTGTTCAGTTAAGTTGGGGTCAGCGGAGGGACACTGTCGTAAGGTTTGGGGTCAGCTAGGACACTGTTGTCAGGTTGTTGGGGTCAGGGAGGACACTTTTGGGGTCAGGTTAAGGGTTGGGTCCCGGAGGACCTGTGTCAGGTTAAAGGGTTTGGTCAGCAGAGGGACACTGTGTCAGGTTGGGTCCAGCGAGGACATTTTTCAGTTAAGGTTGGGGCAGGAGGGACCCCTGTGTCAGGGTTAGGGTTGGGGTCAGCGGGGACACTGTCGGGTTAGGTTGGGTTTACGAGGGAACACTGTGTCCGTTAAGGTTTGGGTCAGCGTAGGGACCTGTTCAGGTTAGTTTGGGGGCAGGGAGGGACCGTTGTTGTCAGGTTAAGGGTTGGGTCCGGAGGTACCTGGTTCGGTTAAGGTGTGGTCACGAGGGACCTGTGTCAGGTTTTAAGGTGGGTTCGCGGGGACACTGTGCAGTTAAAGGTTGGGGTCAGCGGGGACAACTGTGTCAGTGTTGGGGTCAGGGAGGGACACGTGGGTGTCGGTTAGGTGGGGCAGGAAGAGACACTGTGTCAGGTTAGGGTTGGGTTCCGGAGGAACCTGTGTCAGTTAGGTTGGGGTCAGCGGAGGACACTGTGTCAGGTTTAAGGTTTGGGTCACGGCGGACAAATGTGTCAGGTTAGGTGGGGTCAGGGAGGGACACTGTGTGTTAAATTGGGGTCAGGAAGGGACACTGTGTGTCAGGTTAAGGTTGGGGTCAGCGGGGGGACACTGTGTCAGGTTAGGGTTTGGGGGGACGGGGGAAACTGTGTCAGGTTAAGGTTGGGGGTCAGGAGAGGGACACTGTGTCAGGTTAAGGTTGGGGTCAGGGGGACACTGTGTCAGGTTTAAGGGGTTTGGGGGCAGCGGAGGACACTGTGTCAGGTTAAGGTTGGGGTCAGCGGAGGGACACTGTGTCAGGTTAGGTTGGGGTCAGCAGAGGGACACTGTGTGGGGTTCCCGGTTAAGGTTGGGGTCAGCGGAGGACACTGTGTCAGGGTTAAAGGTTTTGGGGGGAGGAGAGGGACACTGGGGGTCAGGTTAAGGTTGGGGTCAGCGGAGGGACACTGTCAGGTTAAGGTTGGGGTCAGCGGAGGGACACTGTGTCAGGTTAAGGTTGGGGTCAGGAAGGGACACTTGTGTGGTCAGGTTAAGGGTTGGGGTCAGGAGAGGGGCCCTGGTTTTGGGCAGTTAAGGTTGGGTTTAGCGGAGGGGCACTGGTTTTTTGGTTAAGGTTGGGGTCAGCAGAGGGACACTGTGTCAGGGTTAAGGGTTTGGGGGCAGGGGGGACACTGTGTCAGGTTAAGGTTGGGGTCAGGAGGGACACTTGGTTTTCAGGTTAAAGGGTTGGGGGCAGAGGGGACCCTGTGTCGGTTTAAGTTGTGGGTCAGCAAAGGGACACTGTGTCAGGTTAAGGTTGGGGTCAGCGGAGGGGGCACTGTGTCAGGTTTAAAGGGTTGGGGTCAGCAGAGGGACACTGTGTCAGGTTAAGGTTGGGGTCAGCGGAGGGACACTGTGTCAGGTTAAGGTTGGGGTCAGCGGAGGGACACTGTGTCAGGTTAAGGTTGGGGTCAGCGGAGGGACACTGTGTCAGGTTAAGGTTGGGGTCAGCGGAGGGAAAACTGTGTTTAGGTTAAGGTTGGGGTCAGGGGGGGACACTGTGTCCGTTAAGGTTGGGTCCCGCGGGGGGACACTGTGTCAGGTTAAGTTGGGGTCAGCGGAGGGGCACTGTTCAGGTTAAGGGTTTGGGGTCCCGCGGGGGACTGTGTCAGGTTAAGGTTGGGGTCAGGAGAGGGACACTGTGTCAGGTTAAGGTTGGGGTCAGCGGAGGGACACTGTGTCAGGTTAAGGTTGGGGTCAGCGGAGGGACACTGTGTCAGGTTAAAGGTGGGGTCAGCGGAGGGACACTGTGTCAGGTTTAAGGGTTTGGGGTCACGGAGGGACACCCGTGTCAGGTTTTAAGGTTGGGGTCAGCGAGGGACACTGTGTCCGGTTAAGGTTTGGGGGCGCGGAGGGACAACTGTGTCAGGTTAAGTTGGGGTCAGCGAGGGACACTGTGTTTAGGTTAAGGTTGGGGTCAGCGGAGGGACACTGTGTCAGGTTAAAGGGTTGGGGTCAGCGGAGGGACACTGTGTCAGGTTAAGGTTGGGGTCAGCGGAGGGACACTGTGTCAGGTTAAGGGTTGGGGTCAGCGGAGGGACACTGTGTCAGGTTTAAGGTCGGGGGTCAGGAGGAGGGACACTTGTGTCAGGTTAATGGGTTTGGGTTCAGCGGCGGGACACTGTTGTTCAGGGTTAAGGTTGGGGTCAGCGGTAGGGGACCACTGTTCAGGTGGGGGTCAGGAGAGGGGAACACTGTGTCAGGTTAAGGTTGGGGTCAGCGGAGGGACACTGTGTCAGGTTAAGGTTGGGGTCAAGCAGGAGGGGACCACTGTGGTTCAGGGTTTAGGTTGGGGGGTCAGGAGAGGGGACACTCGTGTCAGGTTTGAAGGTTGGGTGGGTTCCAGCGGAAGGGACACTGTGTGTGCTGATGTCTATTAGTTGCTGAGCCTCATCTGTCCCTCTGCTTTATCTTCATGCCCTCCTGATGTAAGGTTTAGCATCCGGCTGCTGCTGTGTTTCTCCATCACATCAGATTGGATCTGTTAGTTGCTGAGCCTCATCTGTCCCTCTGCTTACTGCTTGTCTGGAAGAGGCTTATACAGTGCATTCGGAAAGTACTCAGACCCCTTGACTTTTTCCACATGTTGTTATGTTACAGCCTTATTCCAAATTGGATTAAATTGATTGTTTTCCTCATCAATCTACACACAGTACCCCAAAATGATAAAGCAAAAACTCTTTTTTAGATTTGTTTGCTAATTTATTAAAACTAAACTGAAATAAGACATTTACATTAGTATTCAGACCCTTTACTCAGTACTTTGTTGAAGCACCTTTGGCAGTGATTACAGCCTCGATTCTTCTTGGGTATGACGCTACAAGCTTGGCACACCTGTATTTGGGGAGTTTCTCCCATTCTTCTCTGCAGATCCTCTCAAGCCCTGTCGTGTTGGATGGGGAGCGTTGCTGCACAGCTATTTTCAGGCTGTCATGTGTCTTTTACTGAGGAGTGGCTTCCGTCTGGCCACTCTACCATAAAGGCCTAATTGGTGGAGTGCTGCAGAGATGGTTGTCCTTCTGGAAGGTTCTCCCATGTCCACAGAGGAACTCTGGAGCTCTGTCAGAGTGACCATCGGGTTCTTGGTTACCTCCCTGACCAAGGCCCTTCTCCCCCGATTGCTCAGTTTGGCCGGGCGGACAGCTCTAGGAAGAGTCTTGGTGGTTCCTAACTTCTTCCATTTAAGAATGATGGCCACTGTGTTCTTGGGGACCTTCAATGCTGCAGAATGTTTTTGGTACCTTGCCCAGCTCTGTGCATCGACACAATCCTATCTCGGAGTTCTACGGACAATTCCTTTGACCTCGTGGCTTGGTTTTTGCTCTGACATGCACTGTCAACTGTGGGACCTTATATAGACAGGTGTGTGCCTTTCCAAATCATGTCCAATCAATTGAATTTACCACAGGTGGATTCCAATCAAGTTGTAGAAACATCTCAAGGATGATCAATGGAAACAGGATGCACCTGAGCTCAATTTCGAGTCTCATAGCAAAGGGTCTGAATACTTTTTATTTGTAATACATTTGATAAAATGTCTAAAAGCCTATTTTCGCTTTGTCATTATGAGGTATTGTTTGTAGATTGATGAGGATGATTTTTTAATCCATTTTAGAATAAGGCTGTTACGTAACAATGTGGAAAAAGGGAAGGGGTCTGAATACTTTCCGAAGGCACTGTATCTGCCTGACAATTACTGATAGATACATCCTGTGGGTGTGGTTATCCCATTGAATGACTAGCATAGTCCCTCAAGCTAAATAGAATGAAGGATACTCACGTAACCACAGTTCTATGAGTTAGGGACTATGCTAGTCCAGCTGTCGGTGTTCTTGTAGCCTTGGGACGAGTCTTGAGGAAGTGCACAGGTATTTACAGAAGGTGGGGGGCATGCGCATCACATCCGTGGCACGGAATTACTCTGAAATTCATATCGGGACTCATCCTGCCGCCAGAAGGAAGGATATCCCATTGAGTGACTAACATAGTCCCTAGCTCATTGAACCGGGATGACGTGAGTAAGCTTCAGTATGTGAGGTGGTATAAGGTATCTAAGGGGTTGGGCTAAGGGAGGGAACAGGAATGTTCTGGGGTGGGGGAGGAAGAGAAGGACGAAGAGGGAGGGAAGAAGGAAAGCGAGAGAGATCAGAGAGAGAAAGTAAATGAGGTAGCGAGGGAGGAGGGAGAGGAAGTAAATGAGGTAGCGAGAGAGGAGGGA
Organism: Coregonus sp. 'balchen'; assembly: GCA_902810595.1. Taxonomy (NCBI): domain Eukaryota; kingdom Metazoa; phylum Chordata; class Actinopteri; order Salmoniformes; family Salmonidae; genus Coregonus; species Coregonus sp. 'balchen'. The sequence continues at coordinate 24,787,054 of LR778256.1, forward strand.
GAGGAAGTAAATGAGGTAGCGAGGGAGATCAGAGAGAGGAAGTAAATGAGGTAGCGAGAGAGGAGGGAGAGGAAGTAAATGAGGTAGCGAGGGAGATCAGAGAGAGGAAGTAAATGAGGTAGTGAGGGAGGAGGGAGAGGAAGTAAATGAGGTAGTGAGGGAGGAGGGAGAGGAAGTAAATGAGGTAGCGAGGGAGGAGGGAGAGGAAGTAAATGAGGTAGCGAGAGAGATCAGAGAGAGGAAGTAAATGAGGTAGCGAGGGAGGAGGGAGAGGAAGGACTTGACCTCAGAATAAGAGTAGCCCACCAGATAATAATAATAATGTTGATGATGATGATGATGATGGCTGTGAGATGAGATCATTATTGATGCATGAGGACAGAGTGAACTGGGACAGATTCACAGAGTTCTGATGTCTCCTAGCTCAGCTCCTGAACATGCTGCTAGTCAGACCTCCCAACTCCTTCACTCTGCTAGCTAGGAGACATCACAACTCTGTCAGAACATACTGCTAGTCAGACCTCCCAACTCCTTCACTCTGCTAGCTAGGAGACATCACAACTCTGTCAGAACATGCTGCTAGTCAGACCTCCCAACTCCTTCCCTCTGCTAGCTAGGAGACATCACAACTCTGTCAGAACATGCTGCTAGTCAGACCTCCCAACTCCTTCACTCTGCTAGCTAGGAGACATCACAACTCTGTCAGAACATGCTGCTAGTCAGACCTCCCAACTCCTTCACTCTGCTAGCTAGGAGACATCACAACTCTGTCAGAACATGCTGCTAGTCAGACCTCCCAACTCCTTCCCTCTGCTAGCTAGGAGACATCACAACTCTGTCAGAACATGCTGCTAGTCAGACCTCCCAACTCCTTCACTCTGCTAGCTAGGAGACATCACAACTCTGTCAGAACATGCTGCTAGTCAGACCTCCCAACTCCTTCACTCTGCTAGCTAGGAGACATCACAACTCTGTCAGAACATGCTGCTAGTCAGACCTCCCAACTCCTTCACTCTGCTAGCTAGGAGACATCACAACTCTGTCAGAACATGCTGCTAGTCAGACCTCCCAACTCCTTCACTCTGCTAGCTAGGAGACATCACAACTCTGTATGGGACCTGACTGTCAGAGCACTGTGAGTTCAGAACAGCCATCACTCTGGATGAGACCTATCTAGATCTGTCAGAACAACCCAGCCATGTAACATCATAATGAATGTTACCTATCTGGATCTGTCAGAACAACCCAGCCATGTATCATCATAGTGGATGACACCCACAGTGCATTCGGAAAGTATTCAGACCCCTTGGCTTTTTCCACATTTTGTTAAATTACAGCCTTAATCTAAAATGAATGAAATAACAAAAAAGTCCTCATCAATCTACACACAATGCCCCATAATGACAAAGGGAAAACAGGTTTTAAGATTTTTTTAGCAAATTAATTACAAATAGAAAACAGATACCTTATTTACATAAGTATTCAGACCCTTTACTATGAGACTCAAAATTGAGCTTGGGTGCATCCTGTTACCATTGATCATCCTTGAGATGTTTCTACAACTTGATTGGAGTCCACCTGTGGTAAATTAAATTGATTGGACATGATTTGGAAAGGCACACACCTGTCTATATAAGTTCCCACAGTTGACAGTGCATGTCAGAGCAAACACCAAGCCATGAGGTCGAATGAATTGTCCATAGAGCTCTGAGACAGGATTGTGTCGAGGCACAGATCTGGGGAAGGGTACCACATTTTTTTTTCAGCATTGAAGTTCCCCAAGAACACAGTGGCCTCCATCATTCTTAAATGGAAGAAGTTTAGAACCACCAAGACTCTTTCTAGAGCTGGCCGCCCGGCCAAACTGAGCAATCGGGGGAGAAGGGCCTTGGTCAGGGAGATGACCAAGAACCCGATGGTCACTCTGACAGAGCTCAGGAGTTCCTCTGTGGAGATGGGAGAACCTTCCAGAAGGACTACCATCTCTGCAGCACTCCACCAATCAGGCCTTTATGGTAGAGATGCCAGACGGAAGCCACTCCTCAGTAAAAGGCACATGACAGCCCGCTTGGAGTTTGCCAAAGGGCACCTAAAGGACTCTCGGACCATGAGAAACAAGATTCTCTGGTCCGATGAAACCAAGATTAAACTCTTTGGCCTGAATGCCAAGCGTCATGTCTGGAGGAAACCAGGCACCGCTCATCACCTGGCCAATACCATCCCTACGGTGAAGCATTGTGGTGGCAGAATCATGCTGTGGGGATGTTTTTCAGCGGCAGGGACTGGGAGACCAGTCAGGATTGAGGGAAAGATGAATGGAGCAAAGTACAGAGAGATCCTTGATGAAAACCTGCTTCAGAGCGCTCAGGACCTCAGACTGGGGCGAAGGTTCACCTTCCAACAGGACAACGACCCTAAGCACACAGCCAAGACAATTCAGGAGTGGCTTCGGGACAAGTCTCTGAATGTCCTTGAGTGGCCCAGCCAGAGCCCGGACTTGAACCCGATCAAACATCTTTGGAGAGACCTGAAAATAGCTGTGCAGCGACGCTCCACATCCAACCTGACAGAGCTTGAGAGGATCTGCAGAGAAGAATGGGAGAAACTCTCCAAATACAGGTGTGCCAAGTTTGTAGCATCATAACCAATAAGAATCGAGGCTGTTATCGCTGCCAAAGGTGCTTCAACAAAGTACTGCGTAAAGCGTCTGAATACTTGTTTATGCTTTTTCACTATGGAGTATTGTGTGTAGATTGATGAGGGGAAAAAAACTATTTAATCAATTTTAGAATAAGGTTGTAACGTAAGAAAATGTGGAAAAAGTCAAGGGGTCTGAATACTTTTCGAATGCACTTTATCTATCTGACCCAGATGACAGCAGAACAGAGGAGGAGCAGAACAGGATAATGCACTGTATCTATCTGACCCAGATGACAGCAGAACAGAGGAGGAGCAGAACAGGATAATGCACTGTATCTATCTGACCCAGATGACAGCAGAACAGAGGAGGAGCAGAACAGCATAATGCACTGTATCTGTCTGACCCAGATGACAGCAGAACAGAGGAGCAGAACAGGATAATGCACTGTATCTATCTGACCAAGATGACAGCAGAACAGAGGAGGAGCAGAACAGGATAATGCACTGTATCTGTCTGACCCAGATGACAGCAGAACAGAGGAGCAGAACAGGATAATGCACTGTATCTGTCTGACCCAGATGACAGCAGAACAGAGAAGCAGAACAGGATAATGCACTGTATCTGTCTGACCCAGATGACAGCAGAACAGAGGAGCAGAACAGGATAATGCACTGTATCTGTCTGACCCAGATGACAGCAGAACAGAGGAGGAGCAGAACAGGATAATGCACTGTATCTATCTGACCCAGATGACAGCAGAACAGAGGAGGAGCAGAACAGCATAATGCACTGTATCTATCTGACCAGATGACAGCAGAAACAGAGGAGATTAGAACAGGATAATGCACTGCATCTATCTGACCCAGATGACAGCAGAACAGAGGAGGAGCAGAAGAACAGGAGAATGTAAGGAGAGCCTGTGTTCTGAAGTCATAAACAGCCACCAGGCTGCACTTTCACAGGGTGTCATGTGTTGGCTACACCTCTGTGTATAAGCCCAGCCTGTGGCACATTCCTGAACTCCACGAAACTTTGATTTGTCTCAGGTGATGTTTATTATGTCTCATCTCATATCTCTATATATAGCACTATAGGTATAACTATCTCTATTCCTCTTCTTTATAACTCGCTCTATTCCCGCTTTATCATCTAGATAAGATGAGATCGTCTCTCTATGTCTCTCTCTCTCTCTGTCTCTCGTCTCTTGTCTCTGTCTATCTATCTCTATCTCTTCTCTCCTCTCTCTGCTCTCTCTCTCTCTCTGCCTCTATTCTCTGGGAAACATAATTAAAATATAATATATATAATAATATAATATAATATAATATAATATTGCATTAGCGCGCTTTATCAAAGCGATCAGTCTAGCGCATAATTTTACGTATGGTGGCCGGATCGAACCCACTACCTGCGTTAAGCGCTGCTTACCATTGGCTACAGGGACGCCATATGTTAACATTGCCAAAGCAAGTTAAATAGATAATAAACAAAAGTGAAATAAACAATAAATATTAACAGTAAACATTACACTCACAAAAGTTCAAAAAGAATAAAGACATTTCAAATGTCATATTATGTCTATATATAGTGTTGTAATGATGTGCAAATAGTTAAAGTACAAAAGGGGAAATAAATCAACATAAATATGGGTTGTATTTACAATGGTGTTTGTTCTTCACTGGTTGCCCTTTTCTTGTTGCAACAGGTCACAAATCTTGCTGCTGTGATTGCACACTGTGGTATTTCACCCAATAGATATGGGATAAAAAAAATAAAAAAAATATTTCACCTTTATTTAACCAGGTAAGCCAGTTGAGAACAAGTTCTCATTTACAACTGCGACCTGGCCAAGATAAAGCAAAGCAGTGCGATAAAAACAACAACACAGAGTTACATATGGGGTAAAAAAAACATAAGGTCATAAAATACAACAGAAAATATATATACAGTGTGTGCAAATGTAGCAAGTTATGGAGGTAAGGCAATAAATAGGCCATAGTGCAAAATAATTACAATTAGTATTAACACTGGAATGCTAGATGTGCAAGAGATTATGTGCAAATAGAGATACTGGGGTGCAAAAGAGCAAAATAAATAACAATATAGGGATGAGGTAGTTGGGTGGGCTAATTTCAGATGGGCTGTGTACATGTGCAGTGATCGGTAAGGTGCTCTGACAACTGATGCTTAAAGTTAGTGAGGGAGATAAGAGTCTCCAGCTTCAGAGATTTTTGCAATTCATTCCAGTCATTGGCAGCAGAGAACTGGAAGGAATGGCGGCCAAAGGAGGTGTTGGCTTTGGGAATGACCAGTGAGATATACCTGCTGGAGCGCAGACTACGGGTGGGTGCTGCTATGGTGACCAATGAGCTAAGATAAGGCGGGGATTTGCCTAGCAGTGATTTATAGATGGCCTGGAGCCAGTGGGTTTGACGACGAACATGTAGTGAGGACCAGCCAACAAGAGCGTACAGGTCACAGTGGTGGGTAGTGTATGGGGCTTTGGAGACAAAACGGATGGCACTGTGATAGACTACATCCAATTTGCTGAGTAGAGTGTTTGAGGCTATTTTGTAAATGACATCGCCGAAGTCAAGGATCGGTAGGATAGTCAGTTTTACGAGGGCATGTTTGGCAGCATGAGTGAAGGAGGCTTTGTTGCGAAATAGGAAGCCGATTCTAGATTTAACTTTGGATTGGAGATTCTTAATGTGAGTCTGGAAGGAGAGTTTACAGTCTAACCAGACACCTAGGTATTTGTAGTTGTCCACATACTCTAGGTCAGACCCGTCGAGAGTGGTGATTCTAGTCGGGTGGGCGGGTGCCAGCAGCGTTCGATTGAAGAGCATGCATTTAGTTTTACTAGTGTTTAAGAGCAGTTGGAGGCTACTGAAGGAGTGTTGTATGGCATTGAAGCTCGTTTGGAGGTTTGTTAACACAGTGTCCAATGAAGGGCCAGATGTATACAAAATGGTGTCGTCTGCGTAGAGGTGGATCTGAGAGTCACCAGCAGCAAGAGCGACATCATTGATATACACGGAGAAAATAGTCGGCCCAAGAATTGAACCCTGTGGCACCCCCATAGAGACTGCCATAGGTCCAGACAACAGGCCCTCCGATTTCACACATTGAACTCTATCTGAGAAGTAGTTGGTGAACCAGGCGAGGCAGTCATTTGAGAAACCAAGGCTATTTAGTCTGCCAATAAGAATGCGGTGGTTGACAGTGTCGAAAGCCTTGGCCAGGTCGATGAAGACGGCTGCACAGTACTGTCTATTATCGATCGCGGTTATAATATCGTTTAGGACCTTGAGCGTGGCTGAAGTGCACCCATGACCAGCTCGGAAACCGGATTGCATAGCGGAGAAGGTACGGTGGGATTCGAAATGGTTGGTGATCTGTTTGTTAACTTGGCTTTCAAATACTTTCGAAAGGCAGGGCAGGATGGATATGGGTCTGTAACAGTTTGGATCTAGAGTGTCACCCCCTTTGAAGAGGGGGATGACCGCGGCAGCTTTCCAATCTCTGGGGATCTCAGACGTTACGAAAGAGAGGTTGAACAGGCTAGTAATAGGGGTTGCGACAATTTCTGCGGCTAGTTTTAGAAAGAAAGGGTCCAGATTGTCTAGCCCAGCTGATTTGTAGGGGTCCAGATTTTGCAGCTCTTTCAGAACATCAGCTGTCTGAATTTGTTCATCAAAGTTGGATTTGTTTTCGAATTCTTTGTGGGTCTGTGTACATTTGGTAGGAGGTTAGGAAGTGCAGCTCAGTTTCCACCTCATTTTGTGGGCAGTGTGCACATAACCTGTCTTCTCTTGAGAGCCAGGTCTGCCTATGGCGACCTTTCTCAATAGCAAGGCTATGCTCACTGAGTCTGTACATAGTCAAAGCTTTCCTTAATTTTGGGCCAGTCACAGTGGTCAGGTATTCTGCCACTGTGTACTCTCTGTTTAGAGCCAAATAGCATTCTAGATTGATCAGTTTTTTTGTTAATTCTATCCAATGTGTCAAGTTATTAACTTTTTGTTTTCTCATGATTTGGTTGGGTCTAATTGTGTTGCTGTCCTGGGGCTCTGTGGGGTCTGTTTGTGTTTGTGAACAGAGCCCCAGGACCAGCTTACTTAGGGGACTCTTCTCCAGGTTCATCTCTTTGTAGGTGATGGCTTTGTTATGGAAGGTTTGGGAATCACTTCCTTTTAAGTGGTTATAATATTTAACGGGTCTTTTCTGGATTTTGATAATTAGCGGGTATTGGCCTAATTCTGCTCTTCAGGCATTATTTGGTGTTTTACGTTGGACACAGAGGATATTTTTGCAGAATTGTGCATGCAGAGTCTCAATTTGGTGTTTGTCCCATTTTGTGAATTCTTGGTCAGTGAGCGGACCCCAGACCTCACAACCATAAAGGGAACTGGATTCTATAACTAATTCAAGTATTTTTTGTTGAATTTTATGTTCCTTTTGATGGCATAGAAGGCCCTTTTTGCCTTGTCTCTCAGATTGTTCACAGCTTTGTGGAAGTTACCTGTTGTGCTGATGTTTAGGTGAAGGTACAGTGGGGAGAACAAGTATTTGATACACTGCCGATTTTGCAGGTTTTCCTACTTACAAAGCATGTAGAGGTCTGTAATTTTTATCATAGGTACACTTCAACTGTGAGAGACGGAATCGAAAACAAAAATCCAGAAAATCACATTGTATGATTTTTAAGTAATTAATTTGCATTTTATTGCATGACATCAGTATTTGATCACCTACTAACCAGTAAGAATTCCGGCTCTCACAGACCTGTTAGTTTTTCTTTAAGAACCCTCCTGTTCTCCACTCATTACCTGTATTAACTGCACCTGTTTGAACTCGTTACCTGTATAAAAGACACCTGTCCACACACTCAATCAAACAGACTCCAACCTCTCCACAATGGCCAAGACCAGAGAGCTGTGTAAGGACATCAGCGATACAATTGTAGACCTGCACAAGGCTGGGATGGGCTACAGGACAATAGGCAAGCAGCTTGGTGAGAAGGCAACAACTGTTGGCGCAATTATTAGAAAATGGAAGAAGTTCAAGATGATTGTCAATCACCCTCCGTCTGGGGCTCCATGCAAGATCTCACCTCGTGGGGCATCAATGATCATGAGGAAGGTGAGGGATCAGCCCAGAACTACACGGCAGGACCTGGTCAATGACCTGAAGAGAGCTGGGACCACAGTCTCAAAGAAAACCATTAGTAACACACTACGCCGTCATGGATTAATATCCTGCAGCGCACGCAAGGTCCCCCTGCTCAAGCCAGCGCATGTCCAGGCCCGTCTGAAGTTTGCCAATGACCATCTGGATGATCCAGAGGAGGAATGGGAGAAGGTCATGTGGTCTGATGAGACAAAAATAGAGCTTTTTGGTCTAAACTCCACTCGCCGTGTTTGGAGGAAGAAGAAGGATGAGTACAACCCCAAGAACACCATCCCAACCGTGAAGCATGGAGGTGGAAACATCATTCTTTGGGGATGCTTTTCTGCAAAGGGGACAGGACGACTGCACCATATTGAGGGGAGGATGGATGGGGCCATGTATCGCGAGATCTTGGCCAACAACCTCCTTCCCTCAGTAAGAGCATTGAAGATGGGTAGTGGCTGGGTCTTCCAGCATGACAACGACCCGAAGCACACAGCCAGGGCAACTAAGGAGTAGCTCCGTAAGAAGCATCTCAAGGTCCTGGAGTGGCCTAGCCAGTCTCCAGACCTGAACCCAATAGAACATCTTTGGAGGGAGCTGAAAGTCTGTATTGCCCAGCGACAGCCCTGAAACCTGAAGGATCTGGAGAAGGTCTGTATGGAGGAGTGGGCCAAAATCCCTGCTGCAGTGTGTGCAAACCTGGTCAAGACCTACAGGAAACGTATGACCTCTGTAATTGCAAACAAAGGTTTCTGTACCAAATATTAAGTTCTGCTTTTCTGATGTATCAAATACTTATGTCATGCAATAAAATGCAAATTAATTACTTAAAAATCATACAATGTGATTTTCTGGATTTTTGTTTTAGATTCCATCTCTCACAGTTGAAGTGTACCTATGATAAAAATTACAGACCTCTACATGCTTTGTAAGTAGGAAAACCTGCAATATCGGCAGTGCATCAAATACTTGTTCTCCCCACTGTATGTATAGTTTCTTGTGTGCTCTAGGGCAACGGTGTGTAGATGGAATTTGTATTTGTGGTCCTGGCAACTGGACCTTTTTTGGAACACCATTATTTTTGTCTTACTGAGATTTACTGTCAGGGCCCAGGTCTGACAGAATCTGTGCAAAATATCTAGGTGCTGCTGTAGGCCCTCCTTGGTTGGGGACAGAAGCACCAGATCATCAGCAGACAGTAGACATTTGACTTCAGATTCTAGTAGGGTGAGGCCGGGTGCTGCAGACAGTTCTAGTGCAATCGCCAATTGGTTGATATATATGTGACTCTTTTCAGGAAACTAGGCGTATGTCGCATGTCACTACTTCACAGGAAAGCCATTTGAACTTAAAACTTTTTTTTTTTAATCAAAATTTGTTTTTTGGCAGAAATGCCTTCTGGAACATGTGAACATTCATGTGCCTTAATAACAAACTTGTATGCCATCTGTACATTTCGAATTAAATTGTTAAATGACAAGCCTAGTTGGTTTAGCCACAGAAAAAGACAGCAACCTTCCTGCTATGATTGGCTGAGATAATGAGTGGGCTGGACATGCCAAGAGATCAAGTTTTGAAATCAATGGAATTAGAGTATGACAGCTAAGGAGATGGAGAAAACACCTGTCTCCGGATTACATCTTAAAACTAAGGTCAAACTTGGCTGAGAGGGAGAAGCGTCCTTCAATGTATACGGGTAAGATAGTCTAGCTAGCTACATTTTTCAGATATTACACGTTTTGTCAGAAAGTCGTTTCCATTTCAAGTTAAAGTGTACTGTTAGCTAGCTAGCTAACGTTAGCTGGCTGGCTCGCTGGCTAACGTTAGGTGTATGATCTGGGTAGTAATATTATCGTATCTCAGAGCCATTTGTATAGCTAGTTATAGCCTAATGTTGGCTAGCTAGCTAACATTGAACCTAGTTGGTTAGCTTTAGCTACCTGTATATTCATGCAGGGTAGTACCATTATGAGTTGGTATTATGGTTCATTGTTTAGCTAGCTAGCTACATGTGTAAACAAAAGACTCCACTATGCAAGTAACCATTTCAATGTACAGTTTACACCTTCTGTATCCTGTGTATGTGACAAATAAACTTCAGATTTGATATAGTTTAGCTTTGCTAGTTATAGCCTAGTCGCTCCTAGTCACTGGCTTACTAGTGCTCTTCCATGCCGTCCCTAGGAGGGGTGCGTCACTTGAGTGGGTTGAGTCACAGACGTGATCTTTCAGTCCGGTTTTGCGCCCCCTCGGGCTCGTGCGGTGGGGGAGATCTCCGTGGGCTATACTCAGCCTTGTCTCAGGGTAGTAGGTTGGTGGTCTGTTGATATCCCTCTAGTGGTGTGGGGGCTGTGCTTTGGCAAAGTGGGTGGGGTTATATCCTGCCTGGTTGGCCCTGTCTGGGGGTATCGTCGGAAGGGGCCCCAGTGACTACAAGTTACAGTTTATCAACTTTCAAAGCAGAATTACTTTCCCATTGTTCCTTAACTGTAGTGTATCATATTCACTTTTCTAGGTCTGAGTCTCTACTTTTATCCAATTTAAAAAACACAATTTCAAATGTTGCTACATAAGACCGAATCGAGCCGGTCGGTCACATCTGTTGAAGAGGGTGGGGCTTAAGCTGCATCCCTGTCTCACCCCATGGCCCTGTGGAAAGAAATGTGTGTGTTTTTTGCCAATTTTAACCGCACACTTGTTGTTTTGTGTTCATGGATTTTATAACGTCGTATGTTTTTCCCCCAACACCACTTTCCATCAACTTGTATAGCAGATCCTCATGCCAAATTGAGTCAAAAGCTTTTTTGAAATCATGAGAAGACTTCGCCTTTGTTTTGGTTTGTTTGTTGGTCAATTAGGGTGTGCAGGGTGAATATGTGGTCTGTCGTACAGTAATTTTGTAAAAAGCCAATTTGACATTTGCTCAGTTCATTGTTTTCACTGAGGAAAGTGACGAGTCTGCTGTTAATGATAATGCAGAGGATTCTCCCAAGGTTGCTGTTGACGCATATCCCACGGTAGTTATTGGGGTCAAATTTGTCTCCACTTTTGTGGATTGGTGTCAGGGGTGCTGAAGGTGGGTGTGGTGCAGGAATCAAGCGCAGGACGCAGAAGCTAAGTCCAAAAGACTTTAGTGAATTATTCACGTAGTAAGCGAGCACAATAAGCCCGGAGGCGAAATAAAGGCGCACACAGGCGTCAAACAAAAGGCGCACTAACATGTGCGAAAAGCTCTCCAAACAACGGAGGGAAGTACGTAGCTCAGAACACCAAAACAGAAGAGCAATCACACACAACACCATACACACACAACGAGAACTAAATAGGACACTAATGAGGACTAACTAGACACAGGTGTACAACATCAAGACAAAACCAAACGAACATGAAACATAGATCGGTGGCAGCTAGTACTCCGGGGACGACGCCCGCTGAAACCTGCCCGAACAAGGAGGAGGAGCAGCCTCGGCCGAAACCGTGACAGTACCCCCCCCTTGACGCGCGGCTCCAGCCGTGTGCCGACCCCGGCCTCGGGGACGACCAGGAGGGCGCGGAGCAGGGCGCGCGGGATGGTCCCGGTGGAACTCCGACAGGAGAGATGGGTCTAGGATGTCCCTCCGCGGCACCCAGCACCGCTCCTCCGGGCCGTACCCCTCCCACTCCACGAGATACTGGAGACCCCCCATCCGGCGTCTTGAGTCCAAGATGGACCGAACGGTGTACGCCGGAGCCCCCTCGATGTCCAGTGGGGGTGGAGGAGTCTCTCCTATCTCACCGTCCTGGAGTGGACCAGCTACCACCGGCCTGAGAAGAGACACATGGAACGAGGGGTTAATATTCTTATATTCAACAGGCAGATGTAACCTATAACACACCTCGTTCAATCTTCTCAGGACTTTAAAAGGCCCCACAAACCGCCGACCCAGCTTCCGGCAGGGCAGGCGGAGGGGTAGGTTTCTGGTAGAGAGCCAGACTCGATCTCCGGGTGCGTACACCGGCCCCTCACTGCGGTGGAGATCGGCGCTCGCCTTGTGACGACGGATGGCCCGCTGCAGGTGGACGTGTGCAGCGTTCCACCTCTCCTCCGAGCGCCTCATCCAATCATCCACCGCAGGGGCCTCGATCTGGCTCTGCTGCCAAGGTGCCAGAACCGGCTGGTAACCTAACACACATTGGAAGGGGGTTAGGTTGGTAGAGGAGTGGCGGAGAGAGTTCTGGGCCATCTCGGCCCAGGGAATGTACCGAGCCCACTCCTCAGGCCGGTCCTGGCAATACGACCTCAGAAACCTACCCACATCCTGGTTGACTCGTTCTACCTGCCCGTTACTCTCCGGGTGGTACCCTGAGGTAAGGCTCACGAGACCCCCAAACGCTCCATGAACGCTCTCCATACTCGGGAGGTAAACTGGGGGCCTCGATCAGACACTATATCCTCGGGTACCCCGTAATGCCGGAAGACGTGGGTAAATAGTGCCTCTGCGGTTTGTAGGGCAGTAGGAAGACCCGACATAGGGAGAAGACGACAGGCCTTAGAGAACCGGTCCACAACGACCAGGATGGTGGTATTCCCCTGAGAGAGGGGAAGGTCTGTCACAAAATCCACCGAGAGGTGGGACCATGGTCGTTGTGGAACGGGCAGGGGTTGTAACTTACCCCTGGGCAGGTGTCTGGGCGCCTTACACTGGGCGCACACAGAGCAGGAGGAGACATAAACTCTCACATCCCTGGCTAACGTGGGCCACCAGTATTTAGTGCTAAGACAATGCACTGTCCGGCCAATACCCGGATGTCCAGAGGAGGGTGACGTGTGAGCCCAGTAAATGAGTCGATCCCGAATCTCGAGCGGAACGTACTTCCGACCCTCAGGACACTGTGGAGGGCTGAGGTCGGTACGCAACGCTCGGTCAGTCAGTCAAAATGAGGAAAGGGTGTTGAGCCCCCTCAAGCCAATGCCTCCACACCTTAAGGGCCTGAACTACAGCTAACAGCTCCCTGTCCCCGACGTCATAATTTCGCTCCGCCGGGCTGAGCTTTTTAGAGTAAAAAGCACAGGGGCGGAGTTTAGGTGGCGTGCCGGACCGTTGAGAGAGTACGGCCCCTATACCGGCCTCAGACGCGTCCACCTCGACCTGAAAGGGTAATGCGGGGTCCGGATGCGCCAGCACCGGTGCCGACGTAAACAGGTCCTTCAGTCTCCTAAAGGCCCTGTCCGCATCAGCTGACCACTGCAGGCGCACCGGACCCCCTTTCAGAAGGGACGTGATGGGAGCTGCCACCTGTCCAAAACCCCGGATAAACCTCCGGTAGTAATTCGCAAAGCCCAAGAACTGCTGCACCTCTTTGACAGTGGTTGGGGTTTGCCAATTACGCACAGCTGACACACGATCCACCTCCATTCTCACCCCTGACGCGGACAACCGATAGCCCAAAAAGGAGACCGACTCCTGGAAAAACAGACATTTCTCTGCCTTGACATATAGGTCATGCTCCAACAGCCTCCTCAATACACGACGCACCAGGGCTATATGCTCGGCTCGGGTAGACGAGTACACCAGAATGTCATCAATGTACACAACCACCCCTTGCCCCTGCATATCCCGGAAAATGTCATCTACGAAGGATTGGAAGACTGATGGAGCATTCATCAACCCATATGGCATGACGAGATACTCGAAATGACCTGACGTGGTACTAAACGCTGTTTTCCATTCGTCGCCCTCCCTAATGCGCACCAAGTTATACGTGCTCCTGAGATCCAGTTTTGTGAAAAACCGCGCTCCATGCAATGACTCCGTCATGGTCGCAATCAGAGGGAGTGGATAACTGTATTTCACAGTAATCTGATTGAGACCACGGTAATCGATGCACGGGCGCAGCCCTCCATCTTTTTTCTTCACAAAAAATAAGCTCGAGGAGGCGGGAGAAGTGGAGGGCCGTATGTATCCCTGTCTCAAAGATTCGGCTATGTAAGTTTCCATAGCTTTTCTCTCCTCTTGAGACAAAGGATACACGTGGCTCCGTGGGAGCGCTGCTCCTGCCTGGAGATCAATCGCACAATCCCCCTGTCTATGAGGAGGCAACTGCGTCGCCCTAGCTTTACTAAACACGAGAGCTAAATCCCCATATTCAGGCGGAATGTGCAGTGCGGGCACTTGGTTTGGACTTTCCAACGAAGTCGCCCCTACGGAAACACCCAGACATCGCCCCTCACACTGAGCAGACCACCCATTGAGAGCCCTCTGTTGCCACGAAATAGCAGGGTTATGGGTGCTTAACCAGGGAATTCCCAGCACCACCGGGTACGCAGGAGAGTCGATCAGATACAACTGTATAGTCTCCTCATGACCCCCCTGCGCACACATCCTAAGTGGCGCTGTGACTTCCCTAATCAACCCCGACCCCAACGGGCGGCTATCTAAAGCATGAACGGGAAAAGGCTTGTCAACAGGTAGGAGAGGGATCCCTAAATCTAAACAAAACTTCCGATCAACAAAATTCCCAGCTGCGCCTGAATCTACTAGCGCCTTATGCTGGGAATGAGGTGCAACCTGTGGAAAACAAACAGGTATACAAAAGTGCGCAACAGAGAGCTCTGGGTAAGTGGGGCGTCTACTCACCTGGGAAGGCTCCCCAGTGCGTGGCCTGTTGTTTCCTCCCTCGGGGAACCCTCCCCAGCACCTGGCCGCAATGTGTGCCCTCCACGACCGCACTTGGTGCAGGGGACAGGCCCCCTCGGGCTCCTCCTCCTCCTTTCTCTAGCGCCAGCACCCCCGAGCTCCATAGGGCTCGGCTCGGAGGTGCCGGAGGGTGGAATGGACGGACCCCACTCGGGACGTCCACGGGTGGCCAGCAGGGTGTCCAGACGGATGGACATATCGACCAACTGGTCGAAGGTGAAATTGGTGTCCCTGCAGGCCAACTCACGTTGAACGTCCTCCCGTAGGCTACATCGAAAATGGTCGATGAGGGCCCGTTCATTCCACCCTGCGTCTGCCGCTAGAGTCCGGAACTCCAGCGCGAACGCCTGTGCGCTCCTCCTCCCCTGTCTCAGGTGGACTAGACGCTCCCCCGCCGCTTTGCCCTCAGGTGGATGGTTGAACACGGCCTTGAAGCGACGGGAGAACTCGGCATAGGAGATGGTGGTGGCGTCCATCCTCCTCCACTCGGCGTTGGCCCATTCCAACGCCTTGCCCGTGAGACAGGAGATGAGGGCGGAAACGCTCTCGTGTCCCGAGGGCACCGGGTGTACAGTGGCCAGGTAGAGCTCCACCTGCAGGAGGAACCCCTGACACCCGGCAGCTGTTCCGTCATACGCCCTCGGGAGCGAGAGCCGAATCCCACTGGGTTCCGGACCTGGGACTGGTGGACCGGCCGATGGGGGTGGCAGGGTAGGTGGAGGTGTGGGTACCCCTCTGGACTCCCATCGGTGCAGGGTGTTGATGACGTCCTGTAGAGCGGTCCCCAGTTGTCGTATCTGGTCATCCTGGCCGCGGACATGCTCCTCCAGCGACTCAGGCGTGACTGTTGCTCCTGCTGATTCCATTATTAAAGGTGTGTGATTCTGTCAGGGGTGCTGAAGCTGGGTGTGGTGCAGGAATCAAGCGCAGGACGCAGAAGCTAAGTCCAAAAGACTTTAGTGAATTATTCACGTAGTAAGCGAGCACAATAAGCCCGGAGGCGAAATAAAGGCGCACACAGGCGTCAAACAAAAGGCGCACTAACATGTGCGAAAAGCTCTCCAAACAACAGAGGGAAGTACGTAGCTCAGAACACCAAAACAGAAGAGCAATCACACACAACACCATACACACACAACGAGAACTAAATAGGACACTAATGAGGACTAACTAGACACAGGTGTACAACATCAAGACAAAACCAAACGAACATGAAACATAGATCGGTGGCAGCTAGTACTCCGGGGACGACGACCGCCGAAACCTGCCCGAACAAGGAGGAGGAGCAGCCTCGGCCGAAACCGTGACAATTGGGGTGATCAGTCCTTGGTTCCAAATATTGGGGAAGATGCCAGAGCCAAGGATGATGTTAAAGAGTTTAAGTACAGCCAATTGGAATTTGTGGTCTGTATATTTTATCATTTCATTTAGGATACCATCAACACCACAGGCCTTTTTGTGTTGGAGGGTTTGTATTTTGTCCTTCATTCAATGTAACTGGAGAATCCAGTTGGTTCTGGTAGTCTTTAATAGTTGACTCTAAGATTTGTATTTGATCATGTATATGTTTTTGCTATTTGTTCTTTGTTATAGGGCCAAAAAGATTGGAGAAGTGGTTTACCCATACATCTCCATTTTGGATAGATAACTCTTTGTGTTGTTGTTTGTTTAGTGTTTTCCCATTTTCCCAGAAAATGTCACTTGATTAAATTAATAATGTAACAATTAACTCATTAGGAATTTGGGGCACCACGGAAGAAGTTGTTTAACGATTTATAATCTCCCAAATTAAACTCTTAGAAGATAAATATGTTATATATCAATAACAGTCACTTATCAAATAAGTACCTCTTATCAGTCTCATTCTGAACGTCGCATAATCCTTGAACCTGCAAGAACCCTGACCTTATTGATGAATCAGCAATACACAAATTGGCTTAATTATTTATTTACTAACTAACTAAATAATAACACAATACAAACACACACACACACACACACAGGTTATTGATTACTAACGTAATACAATGAAAACAGGTCCCTAGTGGACTGGACTAACAATAGCATGAATGCTTGGGTAGAAGGAGGGTCAGAGTGGAAGGGAATCAGAGATTCAAACTATCGTAGTTACTTTGGAAACTACGTTCACAGTAATCATAATACTTATGCACCCTAACAATCGCTCATTCGGATTAGAAATGCAACATGTATTTACGTGTTGCTGTCCTCGATAGTTGAGTTGATGATGTAGGACTCTGGTTTGCCCACCAGAGATCCCAATGCCCTTGGTAGAGTTTCTGGTCGTAGTGGTGGTTAGAATGGATACTTCAGATGTACCAGCGGTTGTCTGAGAGGGATTGTCCTTCCCAACTCGTATCTTTAGTGAAAGTTCTCTAGACGACTATCCATGCCAGCTGCAGACTGAGATGATAAGGTCTAGTGCATTGTCTTCTACTTCACCTCGTGTAGAGGTTGAGAGTTTCTGAGTTTCTCCATTTCAAACGTGTGGACTAACGTCTCACGTTTTCTGGTCTTTCTGGTCTAACCATTTTGTAACGTGTAGCTTCAGCTTATAGAAATTTGACTATTTGCAACATCTGGTTTATACCGTAGTATGCTTGGTCTTCCTTTGGTAATGGAGTTGTAGTTTTAAACCATTTTGTAACGTTTAGCTCACGCTTCACATCTGCTGGTCTTGTAGAGTGTCAACCATTTTAAGCCGTGGGGCTTCCTGGTCTGGTAGAAATTCAACCATTTGCAACGTTTAGCTCACGCTTCACGTCTGCTGGTCTGAGGTGAATTTCGTCACGAGGCTTTTTATGCCCTCTGGGTAAAAGGGGCGTTCCATCACGTTCGTGCTCATCTGGGCGTGGCCACTGACTGGGAACTAATCGATATGGAAAACAATCATCTCATCTAGAATGCTAAAATCACATTGTTATCTTCACTAAAGTATTATTATACTTACTCATTCGTTTTATATAACAATTAGATGCAAACCTCATAACTGTGAAGTGTACCCCCCCCAGAGATACAGTTATGTTGTTCCACCATCTTTAATGACATCACAACATAGTAACAAATTTGACATGATTGTTCTTTAAGTCCCCACCAACCATTTCCCACATTCTTTTAAGTAGGAATATTGTTTCATGATCCACTTTTGGATGTTGGAGTCTTGGCGGGATGACTTCCTTTGTCTCACAGGAAAATTCCCTCACCCAATACTGCATGGCATGGAAAAGAAAGTTTCTGCAAGGAATTTACGACCGGTCATAAAACTGGCCCCCAGGAAAGGGGGTGTTCAAACCTTTGCCTAGCCGGCATCTTTTATCCTCAGCCCATGAGGGCAAGTCATGACACTCTCTCTCTATCTATCTCTAGGAGAGGGTGAATATATATCGATCTATCTCTAGGATAGGGTGGATCTCTCTCTATCTATCTCTAGGAGAGGGTAAAATATTTTGATCTACTCAGGAGGGGGGGGGTATTTCCCTCTTCTTTTCCCACGCCGTAGGAGAGGTGAATAATTCTGATCCCTCCAGGGGGGGGGGAAAGCGGCCGGAAAAGGGGGGAAGCGGGGAAAAGAACGAGCCAAACGACGATACAAACGAGGAGGGGGAAAAGAGAGCGAAAAAAAGGGAAAAGGACTAAAAAGGAAAAAAGGGGGGAGGGGGGCGCGGCAGGAAGGGAAAGGGGGGGGGGGGGGGGGGGGAGGGGGGGGGGGGGGGGGCGGGGGGAGGGGGGGGGAGGGGGGAGGGGGGGGGGGGGGGGGGAAGGGAGGGAGGGAGGGGGGGGGGAGGGGGGAGGGAGGAGGGAGGGAGGGGGGGAGGGCGGGAGGGAGGGAGGGGGAGGGGGGAGGGGGGGAGGGAGGGGGGGGCGGGGGGGAGGGGGGAGGGGGGAGGGGGGGGGGGGGGAGGGGGGAGGGGGGGGGGCGGGGGGGGGGAAGGGGGGGAGGGAGGGAGGGGGGAGGGAGGGAGGAGGGGGGAGGGGGGAGGGGAGGGGGGGGAGGAGAAAAAAAAAGGAATGGGAAGAGGGTTTGGTTAGACAGGAGAGAGACCAGAGTATTTTGGATAGAGTTAGGTAATGGGGGTTTTTTAGCAGGAGGAGGGGAAAGAGAATTGACTGTAGCCCCCCTTTGGTTTCCCCAGTTTAGAGACACCCCACCACCAACACACAAAAATAGAGATGCAGAAACAGAAAAAACAACATTTTTTCCTCTGCTTTTTTTGAAGGCAATATCAAAAATACAGTGGATGCTTTTATTTAAAGGGAATACATAAACAAACAGGAGCATGCTTTTTCGAAGGAAAATATCAAAAACTCTACAGGAGAGCTTTATTTAAAGGCAGTATCTAAACATACAGCAAAGTATCCCTTTTATCTGAAGGCCATATCAAAACAAAAAGCGAGGATGTTTTATTCTGAAGGCGTATCATAAAAACACAGGGATGCTTTTATTTAAAGGAGTATAAAAAAAATAAAGTGAAAGTTTTTTCCCCGGAGTTGACAATACCCGTTTCAGGGGGGAAAAAAAACAACAAGTCCCCCCTCATTTTTTTGGCGATGGTTCAGGCATGATCTTGTTTAGGAACCAAGTTAAAAGCCATATGTTAAAGAACACAGGCAGCTGAGCCTCTTTCCCCCCCCCCAGGTCTGTTCTCGTTGTCCTCTGGGGGAAGAGAGGGGACCCGAGACAGGGAGTGGTCCGAGGGGACAGATGCGATAGAACATCCTCTCTCTCTTTTTCCAACGGGAGACCAAAGGAGTAAATGTTTTCCCTTTTCCCTTTCCCCTCTGTTTCTCCCCCGGTTCCCCTTTTCCTCCCCCCTTTTTCCCTCCCCCTCCTGTCCATAAAACTTTTGTCCTGGGGTTCCTTTAAAGGCTAAAAAAAGACAAAAAAGGCCTGTAGGAGAACGACCCCCCCAAAAAAAGAGGGGGCCAAACACACACACCACCCCCAAAAACCCCACACACACACACCACCAACAAAAATGACAGGGCAGGCTGGTGTTTGACAGGACACACCCATTATTGGACACACTTGTGGGAAAGGAAAAAAAAAAAAATAAAAAAAAAAACCCCCCGAAAAAAAGAAGACCCCCCCCTCCCCCCCACCCCCCCCCTCCCCTCACCCCTTCCAACCCCCTCCCCTCCCCTTAACCCCCCCCCCCCCCCCTCCTAAAACCCCTCACCCCCTCCCCCTACCCCCTTTAAAACATCTCATTATGAATAATTCCTCCCCTTCCTACCATTTTTTAAAATGCTGCAGAGTAAAACACCTCCTGTCCCAGAACGACACCCGTCATCATTCCTCACTTGAGACCTGGAATCCCCCTTAGCCTTATGGTCGGGCTTTCTACTTGGAGATTCAGCTGTTTCTATCTATGGGTTTAAATGGGAGATTCAGTGGGTTTTTATTACTGGTTTCAACTGTGGGATTCAGCGGTTTTATACGGTTTAAATTGTGGAGATTCAGCTGGTTTCTACTCTACTGGTTTCTAACTGTGGAGATTCAGCTGGTTTCTACTCTACTGGTTTCAACTTGTGGGGATTCAGGGTTCACTTACGGTTTTAATTGGAGATTCGCTGGGTTTCTACTCTACGGTTTCTAAAATAGTGGAGATTTGGGTTTTACTCTACTGGGTTTTTAACTATGTGGAGATTCAGCTGGTTTTACTCACTGGTTTTTAACTAGTGGAGATTAGCGGTTTTTTACTTACTGGTTTTTAACTATGTGGAGATTCGTGGTTTTTACTTAGGTTCTAAAAATTGGAGATTTGCTGGTTTCATCTATGGTTTCTAAATATGTGGAGATTCAGTGGTTTCCTTTTAAATGGTTTTAACTGTGGAGATTCGTGGTTTCACTCTACTGGTTTCTAAATGTGGAGATTCGCGGTTTCACTTTATGGTTTTAAATAGTGGAGATCAGCTGGTTTTTACTCACTGGTTTCTAAAATTGTGGAGATTTAGGGGTTCTACTTACTGGGTTTTTAATAGGGTTCAGCGGTTTCACTTACGGGGTTTTTAAAAATGTGGCGATTCAGCTGGTTTTTCCAAGTGGTTCTAAATTGGGGGGATTCAGCTGGTTTTACTTATTGGTTTCTAATTGAGATTCAGCTGGTTTATCTACTGGTTTTAAATATGTGGGGATTCAGTGGTTTTTTACTTATGGTTTCAAATAGTGGAGTTCCCCTGGTTTTACTCTACTGGTTTCAATAGTGGAGATTCGCTGGTTTTACTCTATGGTTTCAACATGTGGAATTTAGGGTTTCTCCTATGGTTTTTAAGTGGAGATTCAGCTGGTTTTATCTAATGGTTTCTAATTGGGGATTCAGCTGGTTTTTACTCTATGGTTCTAACTATGGGAGATTTTGCTGGTTTCTCTTATGGTTTTTATTTTTGTGGGGATTCAGTGGTTTTTATTTCTGGTTTTTTAACAGTGGAGTTTTAGGGTTCTACTCTATGGTTCTAAAAGTGGGATTAGTGGTTTCTACTTCTGGTTTCGACTGGGAGATTAGTGGTTTTTTACTCTCTGGTTTCTAATGTGGAGATCAGTGGTTTATTTTTAATGGTTTCAACTGGGAGATTCAGTGGTTTCTACTTATGGTTTTTAATGTGGAGATCAGTGGTTTTTTACTTATGGTTTTAATGTGGGATTAGCTGGTTTTTACTTATGGTTTCAACTGTGGAGATAGTGGTTTTACCTACTGGGTTTTTTAAAATGGGAGATTTAGTGGTTTCTACTCTACGGGTTTTCAAAACTGTGGGGGATTCAGCTGGTTTCTACTCTACTGGTTTCTAACTGTGGAGATTCAGCTGGTTTCTACTCTACTGGTTTCTAACTGTGGAGATTCAGCTGGTTTCTACTCTACTGGTTTCTAACTGTGAGGAGATTCAGCTGGTTTCTACTCTACTGGTTTCTAACTATACAGACTAGATCACTCTATAGACTGAACAGCAGACAGGTGGAGAGAGATGACTATAGATCTATACAGACTAGATCACTATGTAGAGAGATGACTATAGATCTATACAGACTAGATCACTATGTAGAGAGATGACTATAGATCTATACAGACTAGATCACTATGTAGACTGAACAGCAGGACAGGTGGAGAGAGATAAACTTAGATCTATACAGATAGATCACTTGTAGAGAGATGACTATAGATCTATACAGACTAGATCAGTAGACTGAACAGCAGGACAGGTGGAGAGAGATGGACTATAGATCTATAACAGATAGATCACTATGTAGAGAGATGACTATAGATCTATACAGACTAGATCACTATGTAGAGAGATGACTATAGATCTATACAGACTAGATCACTATGTAGACTGAACAGCAGACAGGTGGAGAGAGATGACTATAGATCTATACAGACTAGATCACTATGTAGAGAGATGACTATAGATCTATACAGACTAGATCACTCTGTAGACTGAACAGCAGAAGGTGGAGAGAGATGACTTTTAGATCTATACAGACTAGATCATATGTAGAGAGAGACTATAGATCTATACAGACTAGACCCACTATGTAGACTGAACAGCAGACAGGTGGGAGAGAGGATACTATAGATCTATACAGACTAGATCATTGTAGAGAGATGACTATAGATCTATACAGACTAGATCACTATGTAAGGACTGAACAGCAGACAGGTGGAGGAGAGAGATGACTATAGACTATACAGACTAGATCACTATGTAGAGAGATGACTATAGATCTATACAGACTAGATCACTATGTAGAGAGATGACTATAGATCTATACAGACTAGTCACTTTTGTAGAGAGATGAATAATAATCTACAGACTAGATCACTATGTAGAGAGATGACTATGATCTATACAGACTAGATCACTATGTAGAGAGAGGACTATAGATCTATACAGACTAGATCACATATGTAGACGGAACAGCAGACAGGGGGAAAGAGAGATGACTATAGATCTATACAGACTAGATCACTCTGTAGAGAGATGATATAGATCTATAAGACTAGTCACTATGTAGATTTGAACAGCAGACAAGGTGGAGAGAGATGATATAGTTTCTATACAGACTAGATCACTATGTAGAGAGATGACTATAGATCTATACAGACTAGATCACTATGTAGAGAGATGACTATAGATCTATACAGACTAGATCACTATGTAGACTGAACAGCAGACAGGTGGAGAGAGATGACTATAGATCTATACAGACTAGATCATAGTAGAGAGATGACTATAGATCTATACAGACTAGATCACTATGTAGACTGAACAGCAGACAGGTGGGAGAGATGATATAGATCTATACAAAACTAGATCATATGTAGGGAGATGACTATAGATCTATACAGACTAGATCACTATGTAGACTGAACAGCAGACAGGTGGAGAGAGATGACTATAGATCTATACAGACTAGATCACTATGTAGAGAGATGACTATAGATCTATACAGACTAGATCACTATGTAGAGAGATGACTATAGATCTATACAGACTAGATCACTATGTAGAGAGATGACTATAGATCTATACAGACTAGATCACTATGTAGAGAGATGACTATAGATCTATACGGGACTAGATCACATGTAGATGAAACAGCAGACAGGTGGAGAGAGATGACTATAGATTATACAGACTAGATCACTATGTAGAGAAAAGACTATAGATCTATACAGACTAGATCACTAGGTAGACTGAACAGCAGACGGGGGAGAGAGAGACTATAGATCATACAGACTAGATCACTATGTAGAGAGAGGGACTATAGATCTATACAGACTAGATCACAGTAGAGAGAGACATATAGATCTATACAGACTAGTCACTATGTAGACTAAAACAGCAGACAGGTGGAGAGAGATGACTAAGATCATACAGACTAGACACTATGTAGAGAGATGACTATGATCATACAGATAGATCACTATGTAGACTAAAACAGCAGACAGGGGGGAGAGAGATGGACATAGATCTATACAGACTAGTCACTATGTAGAGAGATGACTATAGTTTCTATACAGATAGATCACTATGTAGACTTGAACACCCGGGACAGGTGGAGAGAGATGACATAGATATACAGACTAGATCACTATGTAGACTGAACAGCAGACAGGTGAGAGAGAGATGAATATAGATCTATACAGAATAGATCATATGTAGGACTGAACAGCGACAGGTGGAGGAGGGACTATAGATCTTACAGATTAGATCACTATGTAGAGAGATGATTTATAGATCTATTACAGAACTAGATCACTATGTAGACTGAACAGCAGAAGGTGGAGAGAGAGGACATAGATCTATACAGACTAGATCACTATGTAGAGAGATGACATAGATCTATACGACTAGATCACTATGTAGACTGAACAGCAGACAGGTGGAGAGAGATGACTATAGATCTATACAGACTAGATCACTATGTAGAGAGATGACTATAGATCTATACAGACTAGATCACTATGTAGACTGAACAGCAGACAGGTGGAGAGAGATGACATAGTCTTTTCAGACTAGAACACTGTAGAGGAGATAAACTATAGAATCTATACAGACTAGATCACTAGGTAGAGAGAGACTATAGATCTATACAGACTAGATCACTATGTAGACTGAACAGCGGACGGTGGGAGAGATGACTATAGATCTATACAGACTAGATCACTATGTAGAGAGATGACTATAGATCTATACAGACTAGATCACTATGTAGACTGAACAGCAGACAGGTGGAGAGAGATGACTATAGATCTATACAGACTAGATCACTATGTAGAGAGATGACTATAGATCTATACAGACTAGATCACTATGTAGACTGAACAGCAGACAGGTGGAGAGAGATGACTATAGATCTATACAGACTAGATCACTATGTAGAGAGATGACTATAGATCTATACAGACTAGATCACTATGTAGAGAGATGACTATAGATTATACAGACTAGATCACTATGTAGAGGGGAGACTATAGATCTATACAGACTAGATCAATAGTAAAACTGAACAGCAGACAGGTGGAGGGGGAAAATGACTATAGATCTATACAGACTAGATCACTATGTAGAGAGATGACTATAGATCATACAGATTTAGATCACTATGTAGAGAGATGACTATAGATCTATACGGGACTAGATCACTATGTAGACTGAACAAGCAGACAGGTGGGAGAGGATGACTATAGATCTATACAGACTAGATCACTATGTAGAGAGAGGATATAGATCATACAGAAGATCACATGTAGACTGAACAGCAGACAGGTGGAGAGAGATGACATAGATTATACAGACTAGATCACTATGAGAGAGAGGGACTATAGATCTATACAGACTAGATCACTATGTAGACTGAACAGCAGACAGGTGGAGAGAGATGACTATAGATCTATACAGACTAGATCACTATGTAGAGAGATGACTATAGATCTATACAGACTAGATCACTATGTAGACTGAACAGCAGACAGGTGGAGAGAGATGACTATAGATCTATACAGACTAGATCACTCTGTAGAGAGATGACTATAGATCTATACAGACTAGATCACTATGTAGACTGAACAGCAGACAGGTGGAGAGAGATGACTATAGATCTATACAGACTAGATCACTATGTAGAGAGATGACTATAGATATATACAGCTAGATCACATGTAGACTGAACAGCAGACAGTGGAGAGAGATGACTATAGATCTATACAGACTAGATCACTCTGTAGAGAGATGACTATAGATCTATACAGACTAGATCACTATGTAGACTGAACAGCAGACAGGTGGAGAGAGATGACTATAGATCTATACAGACTAGATCACTATGTAGAGAGATGACTATAGATCTATACAGACTAGATCACTATGTAGAGAGATGACTATAGATCTATACAGACTAGATCACTATGTAGACTGAACAGCAGACAGGTGGAGAGAGATGACTATTAGATTATACAGATAGATCACTATTGTAGAGAGATGACTATAGATCTATACAGACTAGATCATTATGTAGAGAGATGACTATAGATCTATACAGACTAGATCACTATGTAGACTGAACAGCAGACAGGTGTTAGTGGAGAGAGTTAACTATAGATATATACTGACAAGAAGAGACCGGTTGTCTGTGAACTGGTTGTGAAATGGGTCTTTCCTGTGGGTCGATGTTGTCTAGGTCCTGGTAAGCAGCTGATCCAGGGCTTGGCTGGACTCAGAGTCTGTCTGGAGGGACATCTCCTCTACAAGCACCTTCCTCTGGAAGTCCTGCAGGGAGAGAGACAACATCACACACGCCCAGATCACATCACGTCAGTGAATCTCTGCTACTCCTGAACCACAGTGTTGATAAATGGTGGCAGTCTCTGTACCCTGAACAGTAGGTTGGGTTCTGATACATGGACCCTCAATGACCATGTTTCAAACATTAGAAGATATGTGTTTCTGGAACTCCTAAAGCTGTTCTTTGACGTTAAACTGAGCTGTGTCCATGTTTCAAACATTAGAAGATATGTGTTTGTGGAACTCCTAAAGCTGTTCTTTGACGTTAAACTGAGCTGTGTCCATGTTTCAAACATTAGAAGATATGTGTTTGTGGAACTCCTAAAGCTGTTCTTTGACGTTAAACTGAGCTGTGTCCATGTTTCAAACATTAGAAGATATGTGTTTGTGGAACTCCTAAAGCTGTTCTTTGCCGTTAAACTGAGCTGTGTCCATGTTTCAAACATTAGAAGATATGTGTTTGTGGAACTCCTAAAGCTGTTCTTTGCCGTTAAACTGAGCTGTGTCCATGTTGTCCTCATAGCTTCCATAGTCCATCAGCTGCTGTCATCTGACAGAGTGGACATGGTGTCAGCCTCTAGGGATGAACAGGGGATCAGTGAGGTGTGTGTGTGTGAGCACGCCTACGTGTGTGTGTATGTCCGTGTGTTTGTGCGTGTGTGTGTGTACGTTTGTGCGTGTGTGTGTGTACGTGTGTGACAGCCCCTGAGTCTTGTGTGTGTGTGTGTGTGTGCACTTGTCCGTGTGTGTGTGTGTGTGTGTGTGTGTGTGTGTGCACTTGTCCGTGTGTTGTGTACGTGTGTGTGTTGTGTATGTGTGTGTGTGTGTTACTCTGAAGTGGTGGATCCGTGCCAGTCTGTCTCTGAGTCTCTGATCCTGAGTGGAGGCCAGCTCTGATACATGATGACGCCACTGCTGCTCCTTCTCCTGAGACACACACACACACACACCACACGCCACACACACACACACACACACCACACACACACACACACACACACCACACGCCACACACACACACCACACCACCACACACACACACACACACACAACCACACACACACAACACCACACACACACACACACCACACCACACACACACACACACACACAACCACACACACACCACACACCACACACACACACACACACACACCACACACACACACACACACCACACACACACCACACCACACACACACACACACACACACACCACACACACACAGGTTTGTTAATCCTCTCTTCCCTCTTGATGGACAGGGCTGGGTCTAACCCCTGACCCCTGTCAGTTACATGCCCCAGCAGGGCCCGCCGGATACTGTTTCCTGTCTGTAGTGTGTGTGTGTGTGTTGCGTGTGTGTGTGTCTGTGTGTGTGTATGTGTGTGTGTGTGGTGGTGTGTGGTGGTGTGTGTGGTGTGTATGGCTGCTGAAGAGCTACAGTTCTACATATGGGAACTGTTCAATCAGAAGCGCTCCTCTTTCATAATCTCTCAAAACATGTTTTGGCACCTCGTCTACAACACACACCCACACACACACACACAACACACACACACACACACACACAACACACACATGGCCAGCCAGGTTGATAGATAAAATGGTCCAGACCCGCCTGACAGATAATAATGGCCAGCACCGGCTGATAGATAATAATGTGCCAGCCAGGCTTTGGGATAGATAATAATGGCCAGTCGCTATAGAAAGCCAGCAGGCTGATAGATATTAATGGCCAGCCAGGCGATAGATAATAAGGCCACCATAACAAATAAAATGGCCAGCCAGGCTGATAGATATAATGGCCAGCCGGCTGATAGATAATAATGGCCAGCCGGCTGATAGATAGTAATGGCCAGCCAGGCTGATAATATAATGGCCAGCCTGGCTGATAGATATAATGGCCAGCCAGGCTGATAGATAGTAATGGCCAGCCCGGCTGATAGATAATAATGGCCAGCCGGCTGATAGATAATAATGGCCAGCCAGGCTGATAGATAATAATGGCCAGTCCGGCTGATAGATAATAATGGCCAGCCAGGCTGATAGATAGTAATGGCCAGCCAGGCTGATAGATAATAATGGCCAGCCAGGCTGATAGATAATAATGGCCAGCCAGGCTGATAGATAATAATGGCCAGCCAGGCTGATAGATAATAATGGCCAGCCAGGCTGATAGATAGTAATGGCCAGCAGGCTGATAGATAAATGGCCAGCCGGCTGATAGATAATAATGGCCAGCCAGGCTGATAGATAATAATGGCCAGCCAGGCTGATAGATAATAATGCCCCAGGCTGATAGATAATAATGGCCAGCCAGGCTGATAGATAATAATGGCCAGCCAGGCTGATAGATAATAATGGCCAGCCAGGCTGATAGATAATAATGGCCAGCCAGGCTGATAGATAGTAATGGCCAGCCAGGCTGATAGATAATAATGGCCAGCCAGGCTGATAGATAATAATGGCCAGCCAGGTTGATAGATAATAATGTCCAGCCAGCCTGATAGATAATAATGTCCAGCCAGGCTGATAGATAATAATGTCCAGCCAGGCTGATAGATAATGATGGTCAGCCCGGCTGATAGATAATAATGGTCAGCCCGGCTGATAGATTATAATGGCCAGCCAGGCTGACAGATAATAATGGTCAGTCCGGCTGATAGATAATAATGGCCAGCCAGGCTGATAGATAATAATGGTCAGTCCGGCTGATAGATAATAATGGTCAGCCAGGCTGATAGATAATAATGGCCAGCCAGGCTGATAGATAATAATGGTCAGCCCGGCTGATAGATAATAATGGTCAGCCCGGCTGATAGATAATAATGGTCAGCCAGGCTGATAGATAATAATGGCCAGCCAGGCTGATAGATAATTATGGCCAGTCCGGCTGATAGATAATAATGGCCAGCCAGGCTGATAGATATTAATGGCCAGCCAAGCTGATAGATAATAATGGTCAGCCCGGCTGATAGATAATAATGGCCAGCCAGGCTGATAGATAATTATGGCCAGTCCGGCTGACAGATAATAATGGCCAGCCAGGCTGATAGATATTAATGGCCAGCCAAGCTGATAGATAATAATGGTCAGCCCGGCTGATAGATAATAATGGCCAGCCAGGCTGATAGATAATAAAGGCCAGCCCGGCTGACAGATAATAATGGCCAGTCCGGCTGATAGATAATAATGGCCAGCCAGGTTGATAGATAATAATGGCCAGCCAGGCTGATAGATAATAAAGGCCAGCCCGGCTGACAGATAATAATGGCCAGTCCGGCTGATAGATATTAATGGCCAGCCAAGCTGATAGATAATAATGGTCAGCCCGGCTGATAGATAATAATGGCCAGCCAGGCTGATAGATAATAATGGCCAGCCAGGCTGACAGATAATAATGGCCAGTCCGGCTGATAGATAATAATGGCCAGCCAGGCTGATAGATAATAATGGCCAGCCCGGCTGATAGATAATAATGTCCAGCCAGGCTGATAGATAATAATGGTCAGCCAGGCTGATAGATAATAATGGCCAGCCAGGCTGATAGATAATTATGGCCAGCCAGGCTGATAGATAATTATGGCCAGTCCGGCTGATAGATAATAATGGCCAGCCAGGCTGATAGATATTAATGGCCAGCCAAGCTGATAGATAATAATGGTCAGCCCGGCTGATAGATAATAATGGCCAGCCAGGCTGATAGATTATAAAGGCCAGCCCGGCTGACAGATAATAATGGCCAGTCCGGCTGATAGATAATAATGGCCAGCCAGGTTGATAGATAATAATGGCCAGCCCGGCTGACAGATAATAATGGCCAGTCCGGCTGAATGATAATAATGGCCAGCCAGGTTGATAGATAATAATGTCCAGCCAGGCTGATAGATAATAATGGCCAGCCCGGCTGATAGATAATAATGGCCAGTCCGGCTGATAGATAATAATGGCCAGTCCGGCTGACAGATATTAATGGCCAGCCCGGCTGATAGATAATAATGGTCAGCCCGGCTGATAGATAATAATGGCCAGCCAGGCTCTGTGGACACACTGTCAGCAGTCACACTCACGCTTTCATCATACACTGTTTATATATATAGAGGGTTCTGTCAGTCTGAAGCCCCATCAGCTTGTTGATACATGTGGAGCTAGTTGTGCAGACAGTCAGCGATGTAGAGAGTAACAGAGACAAGCAGAAGCAACCACAACAACATGCTTGTCTCACGCACGTACGCACGTACGCACACAGACACAGCCTGCTAGAGAGTAGACTGCTCTCAGCTCGCAGCGTGTGGGAATGTATGAGTGTGTTTGGACATGCGTCTGTGTGAGGCAGCAGCTCCTGCCCCTGGGCCAGTGTGTTTGGTTTGGGACAGGAACAGAGTCTCACAGCGAACCGTGCTGAAAGACCATCGCTACACTAATCACCTTCAATCCCTGCAGCCAACAACCCTGCAGCCAACAACCCTGCAGCCAACAACCCTGCAGCCAACAACCCTGCAGCCAACAACCCTGCAGCCAACAACCCTGCAGCCAACAACCCTGCAGCCAACAACCCTAACCCTGCAGCCAACAACCCTAACCCTGCAGCCTGGCTTTATGGAAGGGTTTAGGGATGTTCCCTGCAGCCTGGCTTTATGGAAGTGTTTAGGGATGTGTGGTTGTTGAAAGGTGTCTGAGTGTGTGTGTGTTACCTTTCTACTCTCCTCCAGTTCTCTGATTCTTTCCTGCTCCTGCTGCACTCGCTCCCGCCGCCGCCGCTCCTGGCAACCAGAGGAAGTTACATCACAGGAAGTAACATCACAGGAAGTTCCATCACACTGCTGCAGGTATGAACCAGTAAAACCAGAAAGGGCCAGAGAAAACCCCTAGTTTACGAAACCCATCTGAGTTAGCAGGCAGCAGATAGAGAACATATACTGTATCCACCCTCTCCTAGAGAGAGATAGAGGTAGATATTCACCCTCTCCTAGAGAGAGATAGAGGTAGATATTCACCCTCTCCTAGAGAGAGATAGAGGTAGATATTCACCCTCTCCTAGAGAGAGATAGAGGTAGATATTCACCCTCTCCTAGAGAGATAGAGGTAGATATTCACCCTCTCCTAGAGAGAGATAGAGGTAGATATTCACCCTCTCCTAGAAAGAGATAGAGGTAGATATGCACCCTCTCCTAGAGAGATAGAGGTAGATATTCACCCTCTCCTAGAGAGAGATAGAGGTAGATATTCACCCTCTCCTAGAGAGAGATAGAGGTAGATATTCACCCTCTCCTAGAGATAGATAGAGATAGATATTCACCCTCTCCTAGAGAGAGATAGAGGTAGATATTCACCCTCTCCTAGAGAGAGATAGAGGTAGATATTCACCCTCTCCTAGAGAGAGATAGAGGTAGATATTCACCCTCTCCTAGAGAGAGATAGAGGTAGATATTCACCCTCTCCTAGAGAGAGATAGAGGTAGATATTCACCCTCTTCTAGAGAGAGATAGAGGTAGATATTCACCCTCTCCTAGAGAGAGATAGAGGTAGATATTCACCCTCTCCTAGAGAGATAGAGGTAGATATTCACCCTCTCCTAGAGAGATAGAGGTAGATATTCACCCTCTCCTAGAGAGATAGAGGTAGATATTCTCCCTCTCCTAGAGAGAGATAGAGGTAGATATTCACCCTCTCCTAGAGAGAGATAGAGGTAGATATTCACCCCCTCCTAGAGAGAGATAGAGGTAGATATTCACCCTCTCCATTTTCTCTTCCTTCCAGTCTTCTCCCAGAGTGTCTGTCTCCTTATGGTGTTTCCCCTTCTCTCCCAGGAACGCATAGTCCTCCTCCTTACACATTCCTCTCATGGACTACAGAATTACATCATTACCTCCCCCTCTTGGACTACAGAATTACATCATCACATCCCCCTCATGGACTACAAAATGACATCATAACATCCCCCTCACAGGCTACGGAATGACATCTGCCGCATTCAAAACAACTGGGACCTGGGATCTCGGAAAATCTCATACTTCTGACTTCAGTGTGTTCAAGACAACTGGGAACTCCGACTGGGAAAAATAGTTTTGAACGGTCATCCAGCTCAGAATTCCAAGTCAGAAACTCAGCCATCTTGCCGCGTTTAAAAATACAAGGTCAAATCATGACGTCAGTGATCTTCAGGTCGGAAAGTTGACGCTCTAGAAAGAGGCCAGAGTTCCCGAGTTGAAATTCCGAGTTGGATGACTGTTCAAATCGATTTTTCCCAGTCGGCGCTTGTATTTTTCCGAGTTCCCAGTTGTTTTGAACACACTGAAGTCGGAAGTTAGAGATTTCGGAGTTCCCAGTTCCGAGTTCCCCGTTGTTCTGAATGCGGCATTATGGCACGTTCATATGCTAATCAAAACTAGGAAACTCTGAAATTTCCGACTTGCTGATACGTTGAAAGCGGCACGTGTATAACTGCAACCAGTTAGCAAGTCATACATTTAAGAGTTTCCTAGTTCCGACTAGCACATGAATGCGGCAATCCCCTCACGGACTACATAATGACATCATGAAATCATAACATCCCCTTCATGGATTACAGAATGACATCATGATATCATAACATCCCCCTCATGGATTACAGAATGACATCATGATATCATAACATCCCCCTCATGGATTACAGAATGACATCATGATATCATAACATCCCCCTCATGAATTACAGAATTACATCATGATTTCATAACATCCCCCTCATGGATTACAGAATGACATCATGATATCATAACATCCCCTTCATGGATTACAGAATGACATCATGATATCATAACATCCCCTTCATGGATTACAGAATGACATCATGATATCATAACATCCCCCTCATGGACTACAGAATGACATCATGATATCATAACATCCCCCTCATGGACTACAGAATGACATCATGATATCATAACATCCCCCTCATGAATTACAGAATGACATCATGATATCATAACATCCCCTCATGGATTACAGAATGACATCATGATATCATAACATTCCCCTTCATTGGATTACAGGATTACAGATACCATGTACATCCCCCATGGACTACAAAACTCATGATATCATAAACATCCCCCTACAAATGAGAACATAAACAGATATCTAAT
>LR778256.1:24820072-24866437 GCA_902810595.1 Coregonus sp. 'balchen'
GGAGGGGAGGGGGGGGGGGGAAAGGGGGGGGGGGGGGGGGGGAAAAAAAAAGGGGGGGGGGCAGAAAGGAGGAGGGGGGGGGGGGGGGGAGAAGGAAGAAAAAAGGGGGGGGGGGAGGGGGGGGGTAAAAGGGGGGGGGAAAAGGGGGGGGAGGGGGGGGGGTGGGGGGGGGGAGGAAGGGGAGGGGGGGGGGAAAAGGGGGGGGAAGGAGGGGGGGGGGAAGGGGAGGGGGGGGGGGGGGGGAAAAGGGAGGGGGGGGAAAAAGGAGGAGAAGGAAGGGGGGGGGGGGGAAAAGGGAAGGGGGGAAAAGGGGGGGGGAGGGAGGAGGGGGGGAAAAAAGGGAGGAGGGGGGAGAAAAGGAAGGAGGAGGGGGGAGGGGGGAATAAGGAGTGGGAGAGAAAAAGGGAAAGGGGGGAAAGGGGAGGGGGGGAGAAAAGGGGGGAGGGGGGGGAAAAAGGGGGAGGGGAGGAATAGGGAGGAGGGGGAAAGGAAAAGGGGAGGGGGAGGAAAAAAAAGGGAGGGGGGGGAGAAGGAGAGGCGGGGGAAAAGGGGAGGAGGGGGGGGGAGAAAGGAGGGGAGGGGGGGAAAGGAAAAGGAGGAGGGGGAGAGAAGGAGAAAAGGGAAAGAGGTGGGAGAAGGGTTTGAGGGGGAGGAAAAGGGGGAAAAGGGGGGGGAGAGAAGGAAAAGGAGGAGGGGGAGAAGGAAGGGGGGAGAGAAGGGGGAGGGGGAGAGAAGAAAGGAAGGGGGAGAAAAGGAGGAGGGGGGGAAAAAGGGGGGGGAGGAAAAGGGAGGGGGGGGGAGAGAAGGGGAGGGGGGGGGGGGAGGAGGGGGGGGGATAGGGAGGAGGGGAGAGAAGGAGGGGGGGGGGAAATGGGGGGAGGAGGGGGAGAGAAGGAGGGGGGGGGAGGAAAAGGGGGGAGGAAAAGGGAGGAGCATGCTTCCCCCCAGGGTTCCCTTTGGGTGATGGCCCTTTTCTTGTAACACGGGAAATGTTGAGCGTGAAAAAACCCAGGCGTTTCATTTCTTGGAAAACCGCTGGCCTGGCCCTACTACCATCCCCCGTTCAAGGCTTCAATATTTTGTCTTGCCATTACCCTCTGAAGGGCAAATAAAAAAAACCATGTCTCAATTTTTCCCAAGGTTTAAAAAAACTTTTTTAAATGTTCCCCCCTTTTCATTTACACTGATTGAAGTGGTTTTAAAAGGTACATCAAAAGGACATTCTTTCACCGGATCCTGGTAGTTGTCATGGAAAAAAACAGGTGTTTAAATGTTTTGTACACTCTGGAGGGTTTTATAACAAAGTAAGCAAGGGTTGAAATGATCATGTTTTTGTCAAAATTATATCTTTTGGGCATCTTTCGGTCAATTTTTCCGTTACAAATGATTTTTAATTTTGTTCCCGGGCCCCCGACATCCCCTCAAGAAAACAAAACATGGCACCCCTTCTGCCCTTTGCAAAACATTCCCCGGGGTTTTAACAAATCCCCTAGCCACCATCATAGCCAGCCAGGGTTTGAAATATGTTTTCCCTCAAAATGACACCCTCAAGCCAGCCAGGGTTATGAATTGTTCCTCCCTATGAACATCATAGCCCGCCAGGGTTAGATAATCAGTTCCACCCTAGAACATCATAGCCAGCCGGGTTTGTAATCATGTTCATCCATAAGCACACCATCATGCCAGCCCCGGGTTAGAAATATGTTCCTCCAATACCCCATATAGCCAGCCGGGGTTTTTGATACAGTTCCATCCATACGCAAAAATTTATAGCCAGCCCGGGGTTTTGATAAAAAGTTCCCCTAGCACACCATATAGCCAGGCCGGGTTATGATAATAGCCTCCTACTCAACCCCATAGCCCGCCCGGGTTAGAAATATGTTCCCTCCCCTATGCACACCATATAGCCAGCAGGGGTTTTGATTAATCATGTTCCTCCCTACTGCACACCCTCATAGCCCGCCGGGGGGGTTTTGATAATCATGTTCCACCTATGCACACCATCTAGCCCGCCAGGGTTATGATAATATGTTATCCACTGCCAAATCATAGCCCGAAAGGGGTTTTTGTGATAATAATTCTGTCCATCCATACTGCACACCATCATAGCCAGCCAGGGTTATGATAATCATGTTCCATCCATACTGCACACCATCATAGCCAGCCAGGGTTATGATAATCATGTTCCATCCATACTGCACACCATCATAGCCAGCCAGGGTTATGATAATCATGTTCCATCCATACTGCACACCATCATAGCCAGCCAGGGTTATGATAATCATGTTCCATCCATACGCACACCATATAGCCAGCCAGGGTTATGTAATCATGTTCCATCCATTACTGCACACCATCATAGCCAGCCAGGGTTATTGATAATCATGTTTTCCATCCATACTGCACACCATATAGCCAGCCAGGGTATGATAATCATGTTCCATCCATACGCACACCATCATAGCCAGCCAGGGTTATGATAAGTCATGTTCCATCCATACTGCACACCATCATAGCCAGCCAGGGTTATGATGATCATGTTCCATCCATACTGCACACCATCATAGCCAGCCAGGGTTATGATATTTTTTTTATTTCACCTTTATTTAACCAGGTAAGCCAGTTGAGAACAAGTTCTCATTTACAACTGCGACCTGGCCAAGATAAAGCAAAGTAGTGCAATAAAAACAACAGAGTTACATATGGGGTAAAAAAAACATAAGTCAGAAAATACAACAGAAAAATATATATACAGTGTGTGCAAATGTAGCAAAGTTATGGAGGGTAAGGCAATAAATAGGCTATAGTGCAGAATAATTACAATAGTATTAACACTGGAATGCTAGATGTGCAAGAGATTATGTGCAAATAGAGATACTGGGTGTGCAAAAGAGCAAAATTAAATAACAATATAGGGATGAGGTAGTTGGGTGGGCTAATTTCGGATGGGCTGTGTACAGGTGCAGTGATCGGTAAGGTGCTCTGACAACTGATGCTTAAAGTTATTAAGGGAGATAAGAGTCTCCAGCTTCAGAGATTTTTTGCAATTCGTTCCAGTCATTGGCAGCAGAGAACTGGAAGGAATGGCGGCCCAAAGGAGGTGTTGGCTTTGGGAATGACCAGTGAGATATACCTGCTGGAGCGTAGACTACGGGTGGGTGCTGCTATGGTGACCAATGAGCTAAGATAAGGCGGGGGATTTGCCTAGCAGTGATTTATAGATGGCCTGGAGCCAGTGGGTTTGACGACGAACATGTAGTGAGGACCAGCCAACAAGAGCGTACAGGTCACAGTGGTGGGTAGTGTATGGGGCTTTGGAGACAAAACGGATGGCACTGTGATAGACTACATCCAATTTGCTGAGTAGAGTGTTGGAGGCTATTTTGTAAATTACATCGCCGAAGTCAAGGATCGGTAGGATAGTCAGTTTTACGAGGGCATGTTTGGCAGCATGAGTGAAGGAGGCTTTATTGCGAAATAGGAAGCCGATTCTAGATTTAACTTTGGATTGGAGATTCTTTATGTGAGTCTGGAAGTTGAGTTTACAGTCTAACCAGACACCTAGGTATTTGTAGTTGTCCACATACTCTAGGTCAGACCCGTCGAGAGTGGTGATTCTAGTCGGGTGGGCGGGTGCCAGCAGCGTTCGATTGAAAAGCATGCATTTAGTTTTACTAGTGTTTAAGAGCAGTTGGAGGCTACTGAAGGATTGTTGTATGGCATTGAAGCTCGTTTGGAGGTTTGTTAACACAGTGTCCAATGAAGGCCCAGATGTATACAAAATGGTGTCGTCTGCGTAGAGGTGGATCAGAGAGTCACCAGCAGCAAGAGCGACATCATTGATATACACGGAGAAAAGTGTCGGCCCAAGAATTTGAACCCTGTGGCACCCCCATAGAGACTGCCATAGGTCCAGACAACAGGCCCTCCGATTTGACACACTGAACTCTATCTGAGAAGTAGTTGGTGAACCAGGCGAGGCAGTCATTTGAGAAATCAAGGCTATTTAGTCTGCCAATAAGAATGCGGTGGTTGACAGAGTCGAAAGCCTTGGCCAGGTCGATGAAGACGGCTGCACAGTACTGTCTATTATCAATCGCGGTTATAATATCGTTTAGGACCTTGAGCGTGGCTGAAGTGCACCCGTGACCAGCTCGGAAACCGGATTGCATAGCGGAGAAGGTACGGTGGTATTCGAAATGGTCGATGATCTGTTTGTTAACTTGGCTTTCGAATACTTTCGAAAGGCAGGGCAGGATGGATATAGGTTCTGTAGCAGTTTGGATCTAGAGTGTCACCCCCTTTGAAGAGGGGGATGACCGCGGGCAGCTTTCCAATCTCTGGGGATCTCAGACATTATGAAAGAGAGGTTTAAACAGACTAGTAATAGGGTTTAGCGACAATTTCAGCGGCTAGTTTTAGAAAGAAAGGGTCCAGATTGTCTAGCCCAGCTGATTTGTAGGGGTCCAGATTTTGCAGCGCTTTCAAAACATCAGCTGTCTGAATTTGTGTGAAGGAGAAGCGGGGGGGGCATGGGCAAGTTGCAGCAGAGGGTGCAGAGTTGGTGGCCGGGTTAGTGGTAGCCAGATGGAAAGCATGGCCAGCTGTAGCAAAATGCTTGTTGAAATTCTCGATTATTGTAGATTTATTGGTGGTGACAGTGTTTCCTAGCCTCAGTGCAGTGGGCAGCTGGGAGGAAGTGCTCTTATTCTCCATGGACTTTACAGTGTCCCAAAACTTTTTGGAGTTAGTGCTACAGGATGCAAATTTCTGTTTGAAAAAGTTAGCCTTTGCTTTCCTGACTGCTTGTGTATATTGGTTCCTAACTTCCCTGAAAAGTTGCATATCGCGGGGGCTATTTGATGCTAATGCTGTACGCCACAGGATGTTTTTGTGCTGGTCAAGGGCAGTCAAGTCTGAGGAGAACCAGGGGCTATATCGGTTCTTAGTTCTGTATTTTTTGAATGGGGCATGTTTATTTAAGATTGAGAGGAAATTACTTTTAAGGAACAACCAGGCATCCTCTACTGACGGAATGAGATCTATATCCATCCAGGATACCTGGGCCAGGTCAATTAGGAAGGCCTCCTCGCTAAAGTGTTTTAGGGAGCGTTTGACAGTGATGAGGGGTGGTCGTTTGACCGCGGACCCGTTACGGACGCAGGCAATAAGGCAGTGATCGCTGAGATCCTGGTTGAAGACAGCTGAGGTGTATTTAGAGGGTATGTTAGTCAGGATGATATCTATGAGGGGTACCCATGTTTACGGATTTTGGGTTGTACCTGGTAGGTTCGTTGATAATTTGCGTGAGGGTTTGAGGGCATCTAGCTTGGATTGTAGGATGGCTGGGGTATTAAGCATATCCCAATTTAGGTCACCAAGCAGTACAAACTCTGAGGATAAATGGGGGGGCGATCAATTCACATATGGTGTCCAGGGCACAGCTGGGGGCTGAGGGGGGTCTGTAGCAAGCGGCAACAGTGAGAGACTTATTTCTGGAAAGGTGGATTTTTAAAAGTAGAAGCTCAAACTGTTTGGGCACAGACCTGGATAGTATGATAGAGCTCTGCAGGCTATCTCTACAGTAGATTGCAACTCCACCCCCTTTGGCAGTTCTATCTAGACGGAAAATGTTATAGTTGGGGATGGAAATTTCAGAATTTATGGTGGCCTTCCTGAGCCAGGATTCAGACACTGCTAGAACATCAGGGTTGGCAGAGTGTGCTAACGCAGTGAATAACTCAAACTTAGGAAGTAGACTTCTGATATTTATGTGCAAGAAACCAAGACTTTTGCGATTACAGAAGTCATCAAATGATAGCGCCTGGGGAGTAGGAGTGATACTGAGGGCTGCAGGGCCTGGGTTAGCCTCTACATCACCAGAGGAACAGAGGAGGACTAGAATAAGGATATGGCTAAAGGCTTTAAGAACTGGTCTTCTAGTGCGTTGGGTACATAGAATAAAGGGGGCAGATTTCCGGGTGTTATAGAAAAGATTCAGGGCATTATGTACAGACAAGGATATGGAAGGATATGAGTAAAGTGGAGGTAAACCTAAGCGTTGGGTAACGATGAAAGAGATAGCATCGCTGGAGGTATCTCTAGAGGCATAAATTGAGTCGGTCTCCGCGTGTATTGGAGGAGGTGCAAAGGAGCTATCTAAGGCAAGTTTAGCTAGGCTGGGGGGTCTGCAGTGATATAGTACAATTAGAAATAACCGAAACAACAATAAACTAACCATGTTTGGGCTGAGGCTAAACATAAACAGGATGTAGTACCGTAAAAAGGAACAGTCCAGCAGATATCAGCTGTATAGCTGAGTTATCATAAGGTCCGGTGGTAAACTAGTGAGTAAGAGGCCACGGCTAGCGTGTGCTAGCGGGCCGGGGCTAGCAGATGGATGGAATCTTCGTGGTTAACGTCGTAACCACATCAGACGATTTCGTCGGCAGACCAGTCGTGTAGGATCGGCGGGGCTCCGTGTCAATACTAGGTGGTCCCGTCCGGTTGACAGAGACGTAGATAGCCGGGAGATGGGCTTAGCTCAGGATAGTTAGCCAGACCACAGCGTCCGTTTTGTTGTAGCTAGCTGGTAGCGACGAATCCGGAGTTAAAGGTCCAGTGATTCAATGGTTCCAGCGGAAAAACTGATATGTTCTGGGTCGATAACGCGCTGTGCAGACTGGCCGAATATCCGGTGATCAATGTCCAGTGATTAAAATTAATCCCGCAGAAGAAAATCCAATGTTCTGGGTGAAACACCGCTAGCTAAGGCTAATAGCAGGTAGCTAGTTAGCTGGCTAGCTAGTTTCACTGGAGATTCTAGATAAAAGGTAAGTCAATAATAGAGTCCGTTCCACATTGAGTGAGGCGGGTTGCAGGAAAGTATATTTTGTAGAAGGATGAAAAGTCTGATAGGGAAATAGGTACGAAAAATACAAAAAAAACAAGGTATTTACAGGCTATTTACAGACACACGACAGAAACAGACTGCACTACTTCGCCATCTTGGATTACTTATGATAATCATGTTCCATCCA
The DNA here is from genome assembly GCA_902810595.1 of Coregonus sp. 'balchen'. Taxonomy (NCBI): domain Eukaryota; kingdom Metazoa; phylum Chordata; class Actinopteri; order Salmoniformes; family Salmonidae; genus Coregonus; species Coregonus sp. 'balchen'. The sequence goes on from LR778256.1 coordinate 24,827,113, forward strand.
TACTGCACACCATCATAGCCAGCCAGGGTTATGATAATCATGTTCCATCCATACTGCACACCATCATAGCCAGCCAGGGTTATGATAATCATGTTCCATCCATACTGCACACCATCATAGCCAGCCAGGGTTATGATAATCATGTTCCATCCATACTGCACACCATCATAGCCAGCCAGGGTTATGATAATCATGTTCCATCCATACTGCACACCATCATAGCCAGCCAGGGTTAGGATAATCATGTTCCATCCATACTGCACAACATCATAGCCAGCCAGGGTTAGGATAATCATGTTCCATCCATACTGCACACCATCATAGCCAGCCAGGGTTATGATAATCATGTTCCATCCATACTGCACACCATCATAGCCAGCCAGGGTTATGATAATCATGTTCCATCCATACTGCACACCATCATAGCCAGCCAGGGTTATGATAATCATGTTCCATCCATACTGCACACCATCATAGCCAGCCAGGGTTATGATAATCATGTTCCATCCATACTGCACACCATCATAGCCAGCCAGGGTTATGATAATCATGTTCCATCCATACTGCACACCATCATAGCCAGCCAGGGTTATGATAATCATGTTCCATCCATACTGCTCACCATCATAGCCAGCCAGGGTTATGATAATCATGTTCCATCCATACTGCTCACCATCATAGCCAGCCAGGGTTATGATAATCATGTTCCATCCATACTGCTCACCATCATAGCCAGCCAGGGTTATGATAATCATGTTCCATCCATACTGCACACCATCATAGCCAGCCAGGGTTATGATAATCATGTTCCATCCATACTGCACACCATCATAGCCAGCCAGGGTTATGATAATCATGTTCCATCCATACTGCACACCATCATAGCCAGCCAGGGTTATGATAATCATGTTCCATCCATACTGCACACCATCATAGCCAGCCAGGGTTATGATAATCATACAACTGCATTTACCAGCCTACTAATTACTAGCCTAAATTCACCATCTGCAAATGTATTGAAAGGGGCTTTGAAGAAGAATTTTGATACATGTTTATGTATCCTACAGATTGCTAAGTCTCTTGAAATTACAATTGACATTTCTATTTTATTTATTTTATATAGAATTTTGGCATGAAAGATATTACATACATACATACATACATACATACATACATACATACATACATACATACATACATACATACATACATACATACATACATACATATCACAGTCAACATTTGTTTTATATAATTCCCCAAGAGAAACGTTTGGAAACCAAAGTTTAAAAACACATAGAAACACACGGCTCTATTTGAACAAACACAATGGTAAATCTAACACAGTGGTAAATCTAACACAGTGGTAAATCTAACACAGTGGTAAATCTAACACAGTGGTAAATCTAACACAGTGGTAAATCTAACACAGTGGTAAATCTAACACAGTGGTAAATCTAACACAGTGGTAAATCTAACACAGTGGTAAATCTAACACAGTGGTAAATCTAACACAGTGGTAAATCTAACACAGTGGTAAATCTAACACAGTGGTAAATCTAACACAATGGTAAATCTAAGCGCTGGCAGTAGTACTTTAGATCCGGGAGTGTGTCCGATTTTTGGGGGGGCTATTTTCACACCCGGAATTATGCGTAAGGGATGTGTTTTGATGAATAAACAAGTTGTATATTTGACAAGTACTTGGCCACTCACTGGCCAATCAACCGTTTAATACTGCGTGCGTTTGTCTCAAGTCTTGTAGGTTATTGACAGTCTTTGCGTTGTTATCAACTCCAATTTGGCTGGGGGCACAGAATATTCTCGTCCTGGTCCATTGTGGATTGATACTACAGTTTATTAAATACCATAGGCTACAGTAACGGGTAATAGCAACAGTAAACAAAAAATCCAGTGTTGCTCAATATGTTTGGATTGTTGGCAGTCAACGTTGTTGTAATTGGCATCAATGAGCCTACACGTCTTTACACATCACACTTCTCCTAAAATAAAAAATACTAGGCTCCCATAAATTATATTGCATCAGTGAGCTATGTTCTCAATAAGCAAAATATAGCCTAGGCCAGGGGTATCATACTCATTCCATGGAGGACCGGTCGAGTGTATGCTGGTTTTCATTATTTCCTTTCAATTTGTGTCCAATTAAAACCTAGACGTCCAGGTGAGGGGAGTTCCTAACTAATCAGTGACCTTAATTGATCAATGAAGTACAAGGGAGGAGACCTGAAAATGGCTGTGTAGCGACGCTCCCCATCCAACCTGACAGAGCTTGAGAAGATCTGCAGAGAAGAATGGGAGAAAGTCGCCAAATACAGAAGTGCCAACCTTGTAGCGTCATACCCAAGAAGACTCAAGGTTGTAATCGCTGCCAAAGGTGTTTCAACAAAGTACTGAGTAAAGGGTCTGAATACTTACTGGAAATGTGATATTTTAGTTTCTTTTTTTTTCTTCTTTTTTTTATGTTTTTGCTTTGTCATTATGGGGTATTGTGTGTAGATTGATGAGGGAAAACAAAACAATTTAATCCATTTTAGAATAAGGCTGTAACGTAACAAAATTTGGAAAAAGTCAAGGGGTCTGAATACTTTCCGAATGCACTGTAAGTGAATTTGCCCCAATACTTTTGGTCCCCTAAAATGGGGGGACTGTGGTCCTCTGTAGCTCAGCTGGTAGAGCACGGCGCTTGTAACGCCAGGGTAGTGGGTTCGATCCCCGGGACCACCCATACACTAAAATGTATGCACGCATGACTGTAAGTCGCTTTGGATAAAAGCGTCTGCTAAATGGCATATTATTATTATTATTATTATTATTTGAATAGGGAGGAGGGGGAGAGAAGGAGAGAAGGAGGAGGGGGAGGAAAAGGGAGGAGAGGAGGAGGAGGGGGGGAATAGGGAGGAGGGGAGAGAAGGAGGAGGGGGAGTAAAAGGGAGGAGAGGGAGAGAAGGAGGAGAGAAGGAGGAGGGGGAGGAAAAGGGAGGAGAGGAGGAGGAGGAGGGGGGAATAGGGAGGAGGGGAGAGAAGGAGGAGGGGGAGTAAAAGGGAGGAGAGGGAGAGAAGGAGGAGAGAAGGAGGAGGGGGGAATAGGGAAGAGGGGAAGACAAGGAGGAGGGGGAGAGAAGGAGGAGGAAGAGAGAAGGAGGAGGGGTGAATAGGGAGGAGGGGGAGAGAAGGAGGAGGGGGAGAGAAGGAGAGTTATTGAAAATCTATAGGCAGGAACATTTATTATTCATGATGATATACTACGGAGAGTATAGTGCTGTTTCTAAAAACTGGAACATAAAGGCTTACCAATACTCCTACCTGAAAGTACAGTTAAAAGGTTATTTATGACTCACAGCTAAGGGTTAAAGACACATCATCTCTGTTTCTGACTGGAGGGTTAAAGACACATCATCTCTGTTTCTGACTGGAGGGTTAAAGACACATCATCTCTGTTTCTGACTGGAGGGTTAAAGACACATCATCTCTGTTTCTGACTGGAGGGTTAAAGACACATCATCTCTGTTTCTGACTGGAGGGTTAAAGACACATCATCTCTGTTTCTGACTGGAGGGTTAAAGACACATCATCTCTGTTTCTGACTGGAGGGTTAAAGACACATCATCTCTGTTTCTGACTGGAGGGTTAAAGACACATCATCTCTGTTTCTGACTGGAGGGTTAAAGACACATCATCTCTGTTTCTGACTGGAGGGTTAAAGACACATCATCTCTGTTTCTGACTGGAGGGTTAAAGACACATCATCTCTGTTTCTGACTGGAGGGTTTGTTGTTAAAAACAAACATCATCCCCTGCAGGCCGGGAAAGTGTTTAAAACTGAAGAAGAACGTTGGGCCACTTGACAGTCCCTGGTTAAGCAGAGATAATGACAGATGAGGGCTGTTATGGGCCCTTATGGGGTTGTTAAGGGGTTTAGTGTTAGTGTCGTTAGTGCATTGACTTATGACGGTCATTAAGCCTGTTGTTAAGTGGATCCATTATGATCTAGCAAGCCAGTCAGTCAGTCAACCAGTCAACAAGCCAGCCAGCCAGCCAGCCAGCCAGTCAGCCAGTCAGCCAGTCAACGAGTCAACAAGCCAGCCAGCCAGCCAGTCAGTCAGTTGCAAGCTACATTGTAATGGAATCTGACAGACTGTTAGGGAATGTTTCATGACAGGGTGAGACATAGCCCCTCTGAGGAGTTAGCATTCAGTCAGTCAGAACCATCCAGGACCAGTTAGGACCAAGCAGGACCAGTCAAGACCAGCCAGGACCAGCCAGGACCAGCCTGGACAAGCCAGGACCAACCAGGACCAGCCAGGACTGAGCAGGACCGAGCAGGACCAACCAGAACCAGCCAGGACTGAGCAGGACCAACCAGGACCAGCCAGGACCAGCCAGGACCGAGCAGGACCAGTCAGGACAAGTCAGGACCAATCACGATTAACCAGGAACATCCAGGACCAGCCAGGACCAACTAAACACATTGTTTAGCTACATTACCCTGCAGACAGCTGTTCTGGGTTTGTCTAGCTTCAATGTCCTACATTACCATCCATACTCACAGCAAGCTACATTTCCCTACATTATTCTACAAGCAGACATAGCTGGGTTTGTCTAGATACATTATCCAACATTGCCACCCATACACACAGTGAGCTACATTACCCCACATTACTCTACAGACACAGCTGGGTTTGTCTGGCTACATTATCCTACATTGCCATCCATGCACACAGTGAGCTACATAATCCTACATTACTCTACAAACAGACACAGCTGGGTTTGTCTAGTGGTATTATTCTACATTACCCTACCAACAGACACAGCTGGGTTTGTCTAGTGACATTATCCTACATTACCCTACCAACAGACACAGCCGGGTTTGTCTAGTGACATTATTCTACATTACCCTACCAACAGACACAGCTGGGTTTGTCTAGTGACATTATCCTACATTACCCTACCAACAGACACAGCTGGGTTTGTCTAGTGACATTATCCTACATTACCCTACAAAAGAAACAGCTGGGTTTTTTCTAGTGACATTATTCTACATTACCCTACCAACAGAAACAGCTGGGTTTGTCTAGTGACATTATCCTACATTACCCTACCAACAGAAACAGCTGGGTTTGTCTAGTGACATTATCCTACATTACCCTACCAACAGAAACAGCTGGGTTTGTCTAGTGACATTATCCTACATTACCCTACCAACAGACACAGCTGGGTTTGTCTAGTGACATTATCCTACATTACCCTACCAACAGACACAGCTGGGTTTGTCTAGTGACATTATTCTACATTACCCTACCAACAGACACAGCTGGGTTTGTCTAGTGACATTATCCTACATTACCCTACAAACAGACACAGCTGGGTTTGTCTAGTGACATTATCCTACATTACCCTACAAATAGACACAGCTGGGTTTGTCTAGTGACATTATCCTACATTACCCTACAAAAGAAACAGCTGGGTTTTTTCTAGTGACATTATTCTACATTACTCAACAAACAGACACAGTTGGGTTTGTCTAGTGGCATTATCCTACATTACCCTACCAACAGACACAGCTGGGTTTGTCTAGTGACATTATCCTACATTACCCTACAAACAGACACAGCTGGGTTTGTCTAGTGACATTATCCTACATTACCCTACAAAAGAAACAGCTGGGTTTTGTCCAGTGACATTATTCTACATCACTCTACAAACAGACACAGCTGGGTTTGTCTAGTGGCATTATCCTACATTACCCTACCAACAGACACAGCTGGGTTTGTCTAGTGACATTATCCTACATTACCCTACCAACAGACACAGATAGGTTTGTCTAGTGACATTATCCTACATTACCCTACAACAGAAACAGCTGGGTTTGTCTATTGACATTATCCTACATTACCCTACCAACAGACACATCTGGGTTTGTCTAGTGACATTATCCTACATTACCCTACCAACAGAAACAGCTGGGTTTGTCTAGTGACATTATCCTACATTACCCTACAAAAGAAACAGCTGGGTTTTTTCTAGTGACATTATTCTACATTACTCTACAAACAGACATAGCTGGGTTTGTCTAATGACATTATCCTACATTACCCTACCAACAGACACAGCTGGGTTTGTCTAGTGATGTTATCCTACATTACCCTACCAACATACACATCTGGGTTTGTCTAGTGACATTATTCTACATTACCCTACCAACAGACACAGCTGGGTTTGTCTAGTGACATTATCCTACATTACCCTACCAACAGACACAGCTGGGTTTGTCTAGTGACATTATCCTACATTACCCTACAAAAGAAACAGCTGGGTTTTTTCTAGTGACATTATTCTACATTACCCTACCAACAGAAACAGCTGGGTTTGTCTAGTGACATTATCCTACATTACCCTACCAACAGAAACAGCTGGGTTTGTCTAGTGACATTATCCTACATTACCCTACCAACAGACACAGCTGGGTTTGTCTAGTGACATTATCCTACATTACCCTACCAACAGACACAGCTGGGTTTGTCTAGTGACATTATTCTACATTACCCTACCAACAGACACAGCTGGGTTTGTCTAGTGACATTATCCTACATTACCCTACAAACAGACACAGCTGGGTTTGTCTAGTGACATTATCCTACATTACCCTACAAAAGAAACAGCTGGGTTTTTTCTAGTGACATTATTCTACATTACCCTACCAACAGACACAGCTGGGTTTGTCTAGTGACATTATCCTACATTACCCTACCAACAGACACAGCTGGGTTTGTCTAGTGACATTATCCTACATTACCCTACAAATAGACACAGCTGGGTTTGTCTAGTGACATTATCCTTCATTACCCTACAAAAGAAACAGCTGGGTTTTTTCTAGTGACATTATTCTACATTACTCAACAAACAGACACAGTTGGGTTTGTCTAGTGGCATTATCCTACATTACCCTACCAACAGACACAGCTGGGTTTGTCTAGTGACATTATCCTACATTACCCTACAAACAGACACAGCTGGGTTTGTCTAGTGACATTATCCTACATTACCCTACAAAAGAAACAGCTGGGTTTTTTCTAGTGACATTATTCTACATTACTCTACAAACAGACACAGCTGGGTTTGTCTAGTGGCATTATCCTACATTACCCTACCAACAGACACAGCTGGGTTTGTCTAGTGACATTATCCTACATTACCCTACCAACAGACACAGCTAGGTTTGTCTAGTGACATTATCCTACATTACCCTACAACAGAAACAGCTGGGTTTGTCTAGTGACATTATCCTACATTACCCTACCAACAGACACATCTGGGTTTGTCTAGTGACATTATCCTACATTACCCTACCAACAGAAACAGCTGGGTTTGTCTAGTGACATTATCCTACATTACCCTACAAAAGAAACAGCTGGGTTTTTTCTAGTGACATTATTCTACATTACTCTACAAACAGACATAGCTGGGTTTGTCTAATGCCATTATCTTACATTACCCTACCAACAGACACAGCTGGGTTTGTCTAGTGATGTTATCCTACATTACCCTACCAACAGACACAGCTGGGTTTGTCTAGTGATGTTATCCTACATTACCCTACCAACAGACACAGCTGGGTTTGTCTAGTGATGTTATCCTACATTACCCTACCAACAGACACAGCTGGGTTTGTCTAGTGATGTTATCCTACATTACCCTACCAACAGACACAGCTGGGTTTGTCTAGTGACATTATCCTACATTACCCTACCAACAGACACAGCTGGGTTTGTCTAGTGACATTATCCTACATTACCCTACCAACAGACACAGCTGGGTTTGTCTAGTGACATTATCCTACATTACCCTACCAACAGACACAGCTGGGTTTGTCTAGTGATGTTATCCTACATTACCCTACCAACAGACACAGCTGGGTTTGTCTAGTGATGTTATCCTACATTACCCTACCAACAGACACAGCTGGGTTTGTCTAGTGATGTTATCCTACATTACCCTACCAACAGACACAGCTGGGTTTGTCTAGTGATGTTATCCTACATTACCCTACCAACAGACACAGCTGGGTTTGTCTAGTGATGTTATCCTACATTACCCTACCAACAGACACAGCTGGGTTTGTCTAGTGATGTTATCCTACATTACCCTACCAACAGAAACAGCTGGGTTTGTCTAGTGATGTTATCCTACATTACCCTACCAACAGACACAGCTGGGTTTGTCTAGTGATGTTATCCTACATTACCCTACCAACAGACACAGCTGGGTTTGTCTAGTGATGTTATCCTACATTACCCTACCAACAGACACAGCTGGGTTTGTCTAGTGACATTATCCTACATTACCCTACCAACAGACACAGCTGGGTTTGTCTAGTGATGTTATCCTACATTACCCTACCAACAGACACAGCTGGGTTTGTCTAGTGATGTTATCCTACATTACCCTACCAACAGACACAGCTGGGTTTGTCTAGTGACATTATCCTACATTACCCTACCAACAGACACAGCTGGGTTTGTCTAGTGATGTTATTCTACATTACCCTACCAACAGACACAGCTGGGTTTGTCTAGTGACATTATCCTACATTACCCTACCAACAGACACAGCTGGGTTTGTCTAGGGATGTTATCCTACATTACCCTACCAACAGACACAGCTGGGTTTGTCTAGTGACATTATCCTACATTACCCTACCAACAGACACAGCTGGGTTTGTCTAGTGATGTTATCCTACATTACCCTACCAACAGACACAGCTGGGTTTGTCTAGTGACATTATCCTACATTACCCTACCAACAGACACAGATAGGTTTGTCTAGTGACATTATCCTACATTACCCTACAACAGACACAGCTGGGTTTGTCTAGTGAATTATCCTACATTACCCTACCAACAGACACATCTGGGTTTGTCTAGTGACATTATCCTACATTACCCTACCAACAGAAACAGCTGGGTTTGTCTAGTGACATTATCCTACATTACCCTACAAAAGAAACAGCTGGGTTTTTTCTAGTGACATTATTCTACATTACTCTACAAACAGACATAGCTGGGTTTGTCTAATGACATTATCCTACATTACCCTACCAACAGACACAGCTGGGTTTGTCTAGTGATGTTATCCTACATTACCCTACCAACATACACATCTGGGTTTGTCTAGTGACATTATTCTACATTACCCTACCAACAGACACAGCTGGGTTTGTCTAGTGACATTATCCTACATTACCCTACCAACAGACACAGCTGGGTTTGTCTAGTGACATTATCCTACATTACCCTACAAAAGAAACAGCTGGGTTTTTTCTAGTGACATTATTCTACATTACCCTACCAACAGAAACAGCTGGGTTTGTCTAGTGACATTATCCTACATTACCCTACCAACAGAAACAGCTGGGTTTGTCTAGTGACATTATCCTACATTACCCTACCAACAGACACAGCTGGGTTTGTCTAGTGACATTATCCTACATTACCCTACCAACAGACACAGCTGGGTTTGTCTAGTGACATTATTCTACATTACCCTACCAACAGACACAGCTGGGTTTGTCTAGTGACATTATCCTACATTACCCTACAAACAGACACAGCTGGGTTTGTCTAGTGACATTATCCTACATTACCCTACAAAAGAAACAGCTGGGTTTTTTCTAGTGACATTATTCTACATTACCCTACCAACAGACACAGCTGGGTTTGTCTAGTGACATTATCCTACATTACCCTACCAACAGACACAGCTGGGTTTGTCTAGTGACATTATCCTACATTACCCTACAAATAGACACAGCTGGGTTTGTCTAGTGACATTATCCTTCATTACCCTACAAAAGAAACAGCTGGGTTTTTTCTAGTGACATTATTCTACATTACTCAACAAACAGACACAGTTGGGTTTGTCTAGTGGCATTATCCTACATTACCCTACCAACAGACACAGCTGGGTTTGTCTAGTGACATTATCCTACATTACCCTACAAACAGACACAGCTGGGTTTGTCTAGTGACATTATCCTACATTACCCTACAAAAGAAACAGCTGGGTTTTTTCTAGTGACATTATTCTACATTACTCTACAAACAGACACAGCTGGGTTTGTCTAGTGGCATTATCCTACATTACCCTACCAACAGACACAGCTGGGTTTGTCTAGTGACATTATCCTACATTACCCTACCAACAGACACAGCTAGGTTTGTCTAGTGACATTATCCTACATTACCCTACAACAGAAACAGCTGGGTTTGTCTAGTGACATTATCCTACATTACCCTACCAACAGACACATCTGGGTTTGTCTAGTGACATTATCCTACATTACCCTACCAACAGAAACAGCTGGGTTTGTCTAGTGACATTATCCTACATTACCCTACAAAAGAAACAGCTGGGTTTTTTCTAGTGACATTATTCTACATTACTCTACAAACAGACATAGCTGGGTTTGTCTAATGCCATTATCTTACATTACCCTACCAACAGACACAGCTGGGTTTGTCTAGTGATGTTATCCTACATTACCCTACCAACAGACACAGCTGGGTTTGTCTAGTGATGTTATCCTACATTACCCTACCAACAGACACAGCTGGGTTTGTCTAGTGATGTTATCCTACATTACCCTACCAACAGACACAGCTGGGTTTGTCTAGTGATGTTATCCTACATTACCCTACCAACAGACACAGCTGGGTTTGTCTAGTGACATTATCCTACATTACCCTACCAACAGACACAGCTGGGTTTGTCTAGTGACATTATCCTACATTACCCTACCAACAGACACAGCTGGGTTTGTCTAGTGACATTATCCTACATTACCCTACCAACAGACACAGCTGGGTTTGTCTAGTGATGTTATCCTACATTACCCTACCAACAGACACAGCTGGGTTTGTCTAGTGATGTTATCCTACATTACCCTACCAACAGACACAGCTGGGTTTGTCTAGTGATGTTATCCTACATTACCCTACCAACAGACACAGCTGGGTTTGTCTAGTGATGTTATCCTACATTACCCTACCAACAGACACAGCTGGGTTTGTCTAGTGATGTTATCCTACATTACCCTACCAACAGACACAGCTGGGTTTGTCTAGTGATGTTATCCTACATTACCCTACCAACAGAAACAGCTGGGTTTGTCTAGTGATGTTATCCTACATTACCCTACCAACAGACACAGCTGGGTTTGTCTAGTGATGTTATCCTACATTACCCTACCAACAGACACAGCTGGGTTTGTCTAGTGATGTTATCCTACATTACCCTACCAACAGACACAGCTGGGTTTGTCTAGTGACATTATCCTACATTACCCTACCAACAGACACAGCTGGGTTTGTCTAGTGATGTTATCCTACATTACCCTACCAACAGACACAGCTGGGTTTGTCTAGTGATGTTATCCTACATTACCCTACCAACAGACGCAGCTGGGTTTGTCTAGTGACATTATCCTACATTACCCTACCAACAGACACAGCTGGGTTTGTCTAGTGATGTTATTCTACATTACCCTACCAACAGACACAGCTGGGTTTGTCTAGTGACATTATCCTACATTACCCTACCAACAGACACAGCTGGGTTTGTCTAGGGATGTTATCCTACATTACCCTACCAACAGACACAGCTGGGTTTGTCTAGTGACATTATCCTACATTACCCTACCAACAGACACAGCTGGGTTTGTCTAGTGATGTTATCCTACATTACCCTACCAACAGACACAGCTGGGTTTGTCTAGTGATGTTATCCTACATTACCCTACCAACAGACACAGCTGGGTTTGTCTAGTGATGTTATCCTACATTACCCTACCAACAGACACAGCTGGGTTTGTCTAGTGATGTTATCCTACATTACCCTACCAACAGACACAGCTGGGTTTGTCTAGTGATGTTATCCTACATTACCCTACCAACAGACACAGCTGGGTTTGTCTAGTGACATTATCCTACATTACCCTACCAACAGACACAGCTGGGTTTGTCTAGGGATGTTATCCTACATTACCCTACCAACAGACACAGCTGGGTTTGTCTAGTGACATTATCCTACATTACCCTACCAACAGACACAGCTGGGTTTGTCTAGTGATGTTATCCTACATTACCCTACCAACAGACACAGCTGGGTTTGTCTAGTGATGTTATCCTACATTACCCTACCAACAGACACAGCTGGGTTTGTCTAGTGATGTTATCCTACATTACCCTACCAACAGACACAGCTGGGTTTGTCTAGTGATGTTATCCTACATTACCCTACCAACAGACACAGCTGGGTTTGTCTAGTGATGTTATCCTACATTACCCTACCAACAGACACAGCTGGGTTTGTCTAGTGACATTATCCTACATTACCCTACAAACAGACACAGCTGGGTTTGTCTAGTGATGTTATCCTACATTACCCTACCAACAGAAACAGCTGGGTTTGTCTAGTGACATTATCCTACATTACCCTACCAACAGAAACAGCTGGGTTTGTCTAGTGACATTATCCTACATTACCCTACCAACAGACACAGCTGGGTTTGTCTAGTGACATTATCCTACATTACCCTACCAACAGACACAGCTGGGTTTGTCTAGTGATGTTATCCTACATTACCCTACCAACAGACACAGCTGGGTTTGTCTAGTGATGTTATCCTACATTACCCTACCAACAGACACAGCTGGGTTTGTCTAGGGATGTTATCCTACATTTCCCCACCAACAGACACAGCTGGGTTTGTCTAGTGATGTTATCCTACATTACCCTACCAACAGACACAGCTGGGTTTGTCTAGTGATGTTATCCTACATTACCCTACCAACAGACACAGCTGGGTTTGTCTAGTGATGTTATCCTACATTACCCTACCAACAGACACAGCTGGGTTTGTCTAGTGATGTTATCCTACATTACCCTTCCCTGTCTAGTGATGTTATCCTACATTACCCTTCCCTGTCTAGTGATGTTATCCTACATTACCCTTCCCTGTCTAGTGATGTTATCCTACATTACCCTTCCCTGTCTAGTGATGTTATCCTACATTACCCTTCCCTGTCTAGTGATGTTATCCTACATTACCCTTCCCTGTCTAGTGATGTTATCCATTATATTTGTTATGGCTCTAGCAGGCCTTAACAGGAAGCAGCTGGTGTTTATTATTATTTTGTAAGATTTCATTTTTATTTTGTTACAATTACAAAAACATACAGTGCATTCGGAAAGTATTCAGACCCCTTCACTTTTTCCACATTTTGTTGCGTTACAGCCTTATTCTAAAATGGATTTTTAAAAATATACACTACCGGTCAACAGTTTTAGAACACCTACTCATTCAAGGGTTTTTCTTTATTTTTACTATTTTATACATAACACATATGGAATCATGTAGTAACCAAAAAAGTGTTAAATAATCCAAATATATTTATGGCACACAACCAGCTTCATGAGGAATGCTTTTCCAACAGTCTTGAAGGAGTTCCCACATATGCTGAGCACTTGTTGGTTGCTTTTCCTTCACTCTGCGGTCCGACTCATCCCAAACCATCTCAATTGGGTTGAGGTCGGGGGATTGTGGAGGCCAGGTCATCTGATGCAGCACTCCATCACTCTCCTTCTTGGTAAAACAGCCCTTACACAGCCTGGAGGTGTGTTGGGTCATTGTCCTGTTGAAAAACAAATTATAGTCCCATTAACCCCAAACCAGATGGGATGGCGTATCGCTGCAGAATGCTGTAGTAGCCATGCTGGTTAAGTGTGCCTTAAATTCTAAATAAATCACAGACAGTGTCACCAGCAAAGCACCCCCACACCATAACACCTCCTCCTCCATGCTTAACGGTGGGAAATACACATGCAGAGATCATCCGTTCACCCACACCGCGTCTCACAAAGACACGGCGGTTGGAACCAAAAATCTCCAATTTGGACTCCAGACCAAACGACACATTTCCACCGGTTCTAATGTCCATTGCTCGTGTTTCTTGGACCAAGCAAGTCTCTTCTTATTATTGGTGTCCTTTAGTAGTGGTTTCTTTGCAGTCTCCTCTGAACAGTTGATGTTGAGATGTGTCTGTGACTTGAACTCTGTGCAGCAGAGGTAACTCTGGGTCTTCCATTCCTGTGGCGGACCTCATGAGAGCTAGTTTCATCATAGCGCTTGATGGTTTTTGCAACTGCACTTGCGCCGACGAAGATGGCAGCCTCGCGACTAGCTCTTAGGAAACTTTGCAGTATTTGTATGTATTATTTTTTACATTATTAGCTCAGAAAGTGTTTGGCATCATTACAAACAGCCGGGAAAAACTATTGGATATCAGAGCGGCGGTAACTCACCAGCATTACGACCAGGAATACAACTTTCCCGAAGCAGAACCTTTGTTTGCTCTCCCAAAGGGCAACTGAACTGATTCCAGCGGCTGACACAAAACCTCGCCGGCGGAGGAGAGGCACTCGGAGCGGCCTGCTGGTTCGACTTAGGAGGCGCGCACACCACCCACCGCTTCCAAGTATACTACTCGCTAATGTTCAGTTTCTGAACTACGGGCAAGGATTTCCTTCCAGAGAGACATCAAGGCCTGTAACATCCTCTGTTTCACGGAAACGTGGCTCTCTGGGGATATTCTGTCGGAATCGGTCCAGCCAGATGGGTTCTCAGTTCATCGCGCAGACAGGAATAAATATCTCTCCGGGAAGCAGAAGGGCGGAGGTGTGTGTTTCATGATTAACGACTCGTGGTGTAATTGTAGTAACATACAGGAACTCAAGTCCTTCTGTTCACCCGACCTAGAATACCTCACAATCAAATGCCGACCGTATTATCTCCCAAGAGAATTCTCTCTGGTTATAGTCACGGCCGTGTATATCCCCCTCAAGCCGATACCACGACGGCCCTCAAAGAACTTCACTGGACCTTATACAAACTGGAAACCACATATCCTGAGGCTGCATTTATTATTGCCGGGGATTTTAACAAAGCAAATTTGAGGACTAGGCTGCCGAAATTCTATCAACATATCGACTGTTGTACTCACACTGCCAAGACCCTCGACCATTGCTATTCGAACTTCCGGGATGGTTATAAGGCCCTCCCCCGCCCTCCTTTCGGCAAATCTGACCACGACTCCATTTTGTTTCTCCCTTCCTATAGGCAGAAACTCAAACAGGAACTACCCGTGCTAAGGACTATTCAATGCTGGTCTGACCAATCGGAATCCACGCTTCAAGATTGTTTTGATCACGCGAACTGGGATATGCTCCGGGTAGCTTCCGGAAATAATTTAGACATATACACTGAAACAGTGACTGGGTTTATCAAGAAGTGTATAGGTGATGTTGTGCCCACTGTGACTATTAAAACCTACCCTAACCAGAAACCGTGGATAGATGGCGGTATTCTCGCAAATCTGAAAGTGCGAACCACCGCATTCAAACATGGTAAGGTGACTGGGAATATGGCAGAATACAAACAGTGTAGCTACTCACTCCGCAAGGCAATTAAACTGGCAAAACATCAGTATAGAGCAGTCCTTCTCAAATAGTGGGGCGCGCCCTCCTGGGGGGGCTCGGAGCGATGCCAGTGACCCCGGGAAACATGCTTTTTTTGCCGCAGGGAGTAGGGTTTTCTTTGCACCGAACAAGAGCACACAGCACAGAGCAGGAGATATGAAGTGCAGATAATAAACCCTTAAGAGACACCATGGAAACATATTCAACTGGGATGAAAAGAAAGGCGGAGAGAGACGGAGATAATGAGACAAACGTACGTCTCCCGAAAGCTAAGACAAGGAAATATGACGAAGCGTATGTAGCGCTTGGCTTCACTGTGACTACGGTGGGAGAAGAGGAAAGACCGGTATGTTTACTGTGTCTAAAAATGTTGGCAGCGGACAGCATGAAGCCAAATAAATTAAGGCGTCACTTAAAGACATTACACCCCAATCACGCTGATAAGCCGCTTGAGTTTTTTCAGCGAAAACGTGCCGAATATTGCCAACAATCTTCCCGCTTTGTGAATGCTACTTCAGTAAACCAGCGAGCACTGTTAGCATCATATAAGGTGGCGTACCAAATTGCTCAGTGCAACAAAAAAAAAACTCCATAGCAGAGGAGCTGATACTGCCTGCAGCATTAGACATGGTCTCTGTCATGCTGGATGACGCAAGTGCTGCAAAAATAAAAACTATCCCTCTGTCCAATGACACTGTCGCCAGACGTATAAATTACATTGCTAACGATCTTAAAGAACAGCTGGTAGATAAACTCAAAGACAAACGTTTTGCCTTACAGTTCGATGAAGCAACTGACAGCAACAAAGACTGTTTGTTTATCGCTTATGTACGTTTTGACATGACAAACTCCCTGTGTGAGGATCTACTTTTTTGTAAATATGTCAGAGACAGAGCCACAGCTGAAGAGCTATTCAAAATGCTGGACTGCTTCCTGACTGAGAATGGGCTAAAGTGGGAGAACTGCATTGGTGTTTGCAGTGATGGTGCGCAGACCATGGCATGGATGAGAAAAGGAATTCGGGCACTCATCAAGAAGGCCTCACCTAATGCTGAGTGGACACACTGTGTTATACACAGAGAAGCACTGGCATCAAGGCACCTTTCCTCTGAATTAAGTGAGGTTATGACTGACATTGTAGGTGTAGTCAATTTTATAAAGACCAGACCACTAAAAACAAGAGTCTTCTCTGCTATCTGTGAGGAGATGGGAGCTGAACATCAAGCTGTGCTGTTTCACAGTGAAGCAAGGTGGCTGTCACGAGGAAAAGTCTTGTCCCGAGTTTTTGAGCTCAGAGAGCAGATAAGAATGTTTTCGGAGCAGGAGCACAAGTATGACCTCGCAGAAAAATTTAGTGATGAGAACTTCCTGGCAAAACTGGCCTACCTGAGTGACATATTTGGAAAGCTAAATGAACTAAATCTACAGCTTCAAGGGAAAGATAAACACCTCCCTCAGGTCACAGACAAGATCAGCTCTTTCACTCGAAAGCTTGCAATGTGGGGCAGGCGACTTGATGAAGGAAATACTGATTGATTCGAGAACCTGAATGAATTTGTTGACACTACTGACTCTGATGCCACCTCAGTGATTCCATATATTAAAGAGCATATTTCATCACTGATGGGATTCTTTAAAAAGTACTTCCCTGAAAACAGTTCCCAATATGACTGGGTGAGAGATCCTTTCAATGCACCAGCTCCAACTGGTTTCAGCTCTGCAGAGGAGGACCAGTTCATTGATATGACGTCTGACTCCACATTGAGACTGAGGTTCACATCACAGACTGAGTGAATTCTGGCTGAGTGTAGAGAGGCAGTATCCACTCTTAGGGCAGAGGGCCATGGGCATTCTTCTTCCTTTTGCAACATCTTATCTTTGTGAGACTGGCTTCTCTGCTGTTGCTGCACTGAAGACCAAGTACAGGTCCCAGCTAAACATTAAGCAGGAGCTGAGAGTTGCAGTATCATGCTTCAAACCCCGCTTCGAAAAGCTGTGCACTGCAAAACGTGCTCATTGTAGCCATTAATCCTGACTTCCTCATTAAGTATTTTCTGTTACAGACTAAAAAACAATGTTAATAAAATTATTCTTTGTTGTAAGTTGATCTATATTTCTTTCTTTATTTTTATTTTTGTTTTCTTTAATGTTAATAAGGATACAATGTTATGCAGAGGTGTACTTATAACTATTTTATAGACAAATGATACTATTTACAGTCGCGGCGGAAAGTTGGGGGGCGCGAAATGTTTACTTCTTCCTAGGGGGGGCGTAACAGAAAATAATTGAGAAGCACTGGTATAGAGACAAAGTGGAGATGTCATATGGTCAGATGAAACCAAAATATAACTTTTTGGTAAAAACTCAACTCGTCGTGTTTGGAGGACAAAGAATGCTGAGTTGCATCCAAAGAACACCATACCTACTGTGAAGCATGGGGGTGGAAACATCATGCTTTGGGGCTGTCTTTCTGCAAAGGGACCAGGACGACTGATCCGTGTAAAGGAAAGAATGAATGGGGCCATGTATCGTGAGATTTTGAGTGAAAACCTCCTTCCATCAGCAAGGGCATTGAAGATGAAACGTGGCTGGGTCTTTCAGCAAGACAATGATCCCAAACACACCGCCGGGCAACGAAGGAGTGGCTTCGTAAGAAGCATTTCAAGGTCCTGGAGTGGCCTAGCCAGTCTCCAGATCTCAACCCCATAGCAAATCTTTGGAGGGAGTTGAAAGTCCGTGTTGCCCAGCGACAGCCCCAAAACATCACTGCTCTAGAGGAGATCTGCATGGAGGAATGGGCCAAAATACCAGCAACAGTGTGTGAAAACCTTGTGAAGACTTACAGAAAACGTTTGACCTGTGTCATTGCCAACAAAGGGTATATAACAAAGTATTGAGAAACTTTTGTTATTGACCAAATACTTATTTTCCACCATAATTTGCAAATAAATTCATAAAAAATCCTACAATGTGATTTTCTGGAAAAAAAATTCTCATTATGTCTGTCATAGTTGACATGTACCTATGATGAAAATTACAGGCCTCTCTCATCTTTTTAAGTGGGAGAACTTGCACAATTGGTGGCTGACTAAATACTTTTTTTCCCCCACTGTATATACTGTATTCTATACTATTCTACTGTATCTTAGTCCATGCCGCTCTGTCATTGCTTGTCCATATATGTATATATTCTTAAATCCCATTCCTTACTAGTTTTGTGTGTATTGGGTATATGTTGTGAAATTGTTAGATATTACTGCACTGTCGGAGCTAGAAGCACAAGCATTTCGCTACACCCGCTCTAGCATCTGCTAAACACGTGTATGTGACAAATAAAATGTGATTTGAAGTTCTTGAAATTTTCCATATTGACTGGCATTCAGGTCTTAAAGTAATGATGGACTGTTGTTTCTCTTTGCTTATTTGAACTGTTCTTGCCATAATATGGACTTGGTCTTTTACCAAATAGGGCTATCTTCTGTATACCCCCCTACCTTGTCACAACACAACTGATTGTCTCAAACGCATTAAGAAGGAAAGAAATTCCACAAATTAACTTTTTCAAGGCACACCTGTTAATTGAAATGCATTCCAAGTGACTACCTCATGAAGCTGGTTGAGAGAATGCCAAGAGTGTGCAAAGCTGTCATCAAAGCAAAGGGTGGCTATTTGAAGAATCTCAAATATAAAATATATTTTGATTTGTTTAACACTCGCGCCCCCTCCCTTTGTTTTTGGTAACTACATGATTCCATATGTGTTATTTCATAGTTTTGATGTCTTCACTATTATTCTAAAATGTAGAAAATAGTAAAAATACAGAAAAACCCTTGAAAGAGTAGGTGTTCTAAAACTTTTGAACGGTGGTGTATATCTCATCAATCTACACACAATACCCTATAATGGGTTTTAAAAAATTTAAACAGTTTTTAAAAATCTTAGCAAATTTATTAAAAACTAAAAAACTGAAATACCTTATTCACATAAGTATTCAGACCCTTTGCTATGAGACTCGAAATTGAGCTCAGGTGCATCCTGTTTCCATTGATCATCCTTGAGATGTTTCTACAACTTGATTGGAATCCACCTGTGGTAAATTCAATTGACTGGACATGATTTGGAAAGGCACACACCTGTCTATATAAGGTCCCACAGTTGACAGTGCATGTCAGAGTAAAAACCAAGCCATGAGGTCGAAGGAATTGTAGCGCTCCGAGACAGGATTGTGTCGAGACACAGATCTGGGGAAGAGTACCAAAAAATGTCTGCAGCATTGAAGATCCCCAAGAACACAGTGGCCTCCGGTGAAGCTTGGTGGTGGCAGCATCATGCTGTGGGGATGTTTTTCAGCGGCAGGGACTGGGAGACTAGTCAGGATCGAGGCAAAGATGACTGGAGGAAAGTACAGAGAGATCCTTGATGAAAACCTTCCAACAGGACAACGACCCTAAGCACACAGCCAAGACAATGCAGGAGTGGCTTCAGGACAAGTCTCTGAATGTCCTTGAGTGCCCCAGCCAGAGCCCGGACTTGAACCCGATCGAACATCTCTGGAGAGACCTGAAAATGCTTGTGCAGCGACGCTCCCCATCCAACCTGACAGAGCTTGAGAGGATCTGCAGAGAAGAATGGGAGAAACTCCCCAAATACAGGTGTGCCAAGATTGTAGCGTCATACCCAAGAAGACTCGATGCTGTAATCGCTGCCAAAGGTGCTTCAACAAAGTACTGAGTAAAGGGTTTGAATACTTATGTAAATGTGATATTTAAGTTTTTTTCATTTTAATAAATTTGCAAACATTTCCAAAAACCAGTTTTTGCTTTGTCATTATGTGGTGCTTGTAATATTTTATGCCATATTGCCCCCATACTCAACTGGTGGACCGCGTTTTTTTTTTAACTCAGCTGGCCTTCGACCCCTGGTATCATATAAACACACATAAGACATGAAAGAATGCTTAGAATTGCGGGAATCTTAGCTTTAAAATCGCAACATTTTCTCTCCTCCAACAAGAGGGGTTTGAACAGTTTGGGTCACATGGGGTTGCTAGGTGGGGGCTGGTCACTATGCTGATAAACTACATCCATCCGGACCTTGGCCACCTAGGAAATGTGTGTGACGGACAAATAGTACTTGAGTAGCCCTGCCATATGGCTTCAATTTGGACTATTTCTAGCCCAATTTTGTTCAATATTTAGATAATAATAATAATGCATTTGATTCATCCACTGTCTTAACGATGGAGGGTCATTTGATTCATCCACTGTCTTAACGATGGAGGGTCATTTGATTCATCCACTGTCTTAACGATGGAGGGTCATTTGATTCATCCACTGTCTTAACGATGGAGGGTCACTTGATTCATCCACTGTCTTAATGACGGAGGGTCATTTGATTCATCCACTGTCTAAACGATGGAGAGTCATTTGATTCATCCACTGTCTTAACGACGGAGGGTCATTTGATTCATCCACTGTCTAAATGATGGAGAGTCATTTGATTCATCCACTGTCTTAACGATGGAGGGTCATTTGATTCATCCACTGTCTAAACGATGGAGAGTCATTTGATTCATCCACTGTCTTAACGACGGAGGGTCATTTGATTCATCCACTGTCTTAACGATGGAGGGTCATTTGATTCATCCACTGTCTTAACGATGGAGGGTCATTTGATTCATCCACTGTCTAAACGATGGAGGGTCATTTGATTCATCCACTGTCTTAACAATGGAGAGTCATTTGATTCATCCACTGTCTTAACGATGGAGAGTAATTTTATTTCCCATTTTTAAGAAAACGTTTTTTCAAAATGATTGACGAGAAAAGTATCATCCAACCCATTGGGTATCTCAGCGCACCCCCAAATGTCTTGAAATACGCTGATAGACAGATTAAAAGTAAATTTCTGACAGCCAACTTTCTACCTCCACCCATAATTTTTAGTTTATATCACGAAATTACGATCTGAAATCTTTTGGACATCAGCAATGTTGAGAGGATTCTATTTGAGTCAGAAAGCAATACTCATATGGCTGGTCCTCTGGTGGTCCTCTGGAGCTCAGCTGGTAGAGCACGGCGCCTGGTCCTCTGGAGCTCAGCTGGTAGAGCACGGTGCTTGGTCCTCTGTAGCTCAGCTGGTAGAGCACGGTGCTTGGTCCTCTGTAGCTCAACTGGTAGAGCATGGTGCTTGGTCCTCTGTAGCTCAACTGGTAGAGCATGGTGCTTGGTCCTCTGGAGCTCAGCTGGTAGAGCATGGTGCTTGGTCCTCTGGAGCTCAGCTGGTAGAGCATGGTGCTTGGTCCTCTGGAGCTCAACTGGTAGAGCATGGTGCTTGGTCCTCTGGAGCTCAGCTGGTAGAGCATGGTGCTTGGTCCTCTGGAGCTCAGCTGGTAGAGCATGGTGCTTGGTCCTCTGTAGCTCAACTGGTAGAGCATGGTGCTTGGTCCTCTGGAGCTCAGCTGGTAGAGCATGGTGCTTGGTCCTCTGGAGCTCAGCTGGTAGAGCATGGTGCTTGGTCCTCTGGAGCTCAGCTGGTAGAGCATGGTGCTTGGTCCTCTGGAGCTCAACTGGTAGAGCATGGTGCTTGGTCCTCTGGAGCTCAGCTGGTAGAGCATGGTGCTTGGTCCTCTGGAGCTCAGCTGGTAGAGCATGGTGCTTGGTCCTCTGTAGCTCAACTGGTAGAGCATGGTGCTTGGTCCTCTGGAGCTCAACTGGTAGAGCATGGTGCTTGGTCCTCTGTAGCTCAACTGGTAGAGCATGGTGCTTGGTCCTCTGGAGCTCAGCTGGTAGAGCATGGTGCTTGGTCCTCTGGAGCTCAGCTGGTAGAGCATGGTGCTTGGTCCTCTGGAGCTCAACTGGTAGAGCATGGTGCTTGGTCCTCTGGAGCTCAGCTGGTAGAGCATGGTGCTTGGTCCTCTGGAGCTCAGCTGGTAGAGCATGGTGCTTGGTCCTCTGGAGCTCAGCTGGTAGAGCATGGTGCTTGGTCCTCTGGAGCTCAACTGGTAGAGCATGGCGCTTGGAACGCCAGGGTAGTGGGTTCGATCCCCGGGACCACCCATACGTAAAAATGTATGCGCACATGACTGTAAGTCGCTTTGGATAAAAGCGTCTGCTAAATGGCTTATTATTATTATTATTATTATGACAGGTAAGATATACAAAATCCTTGCAGAGAGCCGATCCAACTGACAACCTCTAAGAAAAAAATATATAAACTATTGGAACCAAGACTTAAAAAGAACTGATATTATCACAAGATGACGGAGTGTTAACATAACTAATGGAATTACAGTGAATGACCATTTACGCTTATAAACTAATGTTATACAAGAGACAAAATTCATAGATTCTACAGCACAACGGCAGAGTCATGTCTGATGTGTAAAACTAACAGTGACTCAATGATTCATGCCTTCTGGGATGTTATTAAGCAGTTGGTGTTTTTAAAAGCTTCCCTCCTGTTGTTGATGTGGTTCAGCTCAGACATACAGTATCTCTGCTGGTAGAGCATATCGTGTCTTACCACTGTGTGTCTACTGTGGTGTTCTCCCATCCCCAGTACTCTGTCTGTCTACTGTGGTGTTCTCCCATCCCCAGTACTCTGTCTGTCTACTGTGGTGTTCTCCCATCCCCAGTACTCTGTCTGTCTACTGTGGTGTTCTCCCATCCCCAGTACTCTGTCTGTCTACTGTGGTGTTCTCCCATCCCCAGTACTCTGTCTGTCTACTGTGGTGTTCTCCCATCCCCAGTACTCTGTCTGTCTACTGTGGTGTTCTCCCATCCCCAGTACTCTGTCTACTGTGGTGTTCTCCCATCCCCAGTACTCTGTCTGTCTACTGTGGTGTTCTCCCATCCCCAGTACTCTGTCTGTCTACTGTGGTGTTCTCCCATCCCCAGTACTCTGTCTGTCTACTGTGGTGTTCTCCCATCCCCAGTACTCTGTCTACTGTGGTGTTCTCCCATCCCCAGTACTCTGTCTGTCTACTGTGGTGTTCTCCATCCCCAGTACTCTGTCTGTCTACTGTGGTGTTCTCCCATCCCCAGTACTCTGTTCTACTGTGTGTTTCTCCCATCCCCAGTACTCTGTCTGTCTACTGTGGTGTTCTCCCATCCCCAGTACTCTGTCTGTCTACTGTGGTGTTCTCCCATCCCCAGTACTCTGTCTACTGTGGTGTTCTCCCATCCCCAGTACTCTTCTGTCTACTGTGGTGTTCTCCCATCCCCAGTACTCTGTCTGTCTACTGTGGGTGTTCTCCCTCCCAGTACTCTGTCTGTCTACTGTGGTGTTCTCCCATCCCCAGTACTCTGTCTGTCTACTGTGGTGTTCTCCCATCCCCAGTACTCTGTCTGTCTACTGTGGTGTTCTCCCATCCCCAGTACTCTGTCTGTCTGAGTGCTGACAGCCTGGAAACTGTGTCAACAAACATCTCCACACCACAAAGATATTGATCTCTCCTCTCCTCGCCTCGCCTCGCCTCGCCTCGCCTCTTCAGCAGAAAGTCTCTCCAGCAGCCAGGTGATGTTGTTTTAAACCAACTAGTCTAACTGGCCGTCTGTCAAAGAGCTTTAAACCCTGCAGGGAGAGACTGTCTGGTTCCCCTCCATATAGTTCTACATCTCTGGGGTCTGAACAGACACAGAAACATACGAGGTGTGTTTTAGAACCATCTGATAAGCTGAGCAGGTCAGGTGGGAGTCAATGACAGGATGACTAACAGTGTAATCCAGGTAACGTTGTTGACATTGTTACCGAATTACGACCTGTGTTCAGGTAGCAGACAGCCAGTATGTGTGTTCAGGTAGCAGACAGCCAGTGTGTGTGTTCAGGTAGCAGACAGCCAGTGTGTGTGTTCAGGTAGCAGACAGCCAGTATGTGTGTTCAGGTAGCAGGCACAGTATGTGTGTTCAGGTAGCAGACCAGTGTGTGTGTTCAGGTAGCAGACAGCCAGTATGTGTGTTCAGGTAGCAGGCAGCCAGTGTGTGTGTTCAGGTAGCAGGCAGCCAGTATGTGTGTTCAGTAGCAGGCAGCCAGGTGTGTGTTCAGGTAGCAGACAGCCAGTATGTGTGTTCAGGTAGCAGACAGCCAGTATGTGTGTTCAGGTAGCAGGCAGCCAGTATGGGGTTCAGTAGCAGCGCAGAGTGTGTTCAGCAGCCGTAGTGTGTTCAGGTAGCAGACAGCCAGTATGTGTGTTCAGGTAGCAGACAGCCAGTATGTGTGTGTGGAAGGAGAGAGGGAGGGGGAGAGAGGGATGGAGAGAGACGAGGGTAGAGGGTAGGGGGAGAGGAGGGGGAGAAGGAAGGGGAAGAGGACAGAGAGGGAGGTGAAGCTAAGGAGAGCGTGTCGTGTAATCGAGTCGCTAGAGGAGAGTACTCGGCATGCTTTCTGGCTTCCTCGCTATATGTGAGCGAATGGGCTCGAGGGGAAGTCGGAGAGAGCGGGAGGGAGAGAGGAAGGAGAGAGGGAGGGGAGGCAAGGGGGAGCGAGAAAGAGCTACTCACTGCTGTCTGGATCAGATATCTAGTCAGTTTCATCGGCAGGCCCAAACGGAATCACAATGAGACAGAGTGCAGGCCAGGCAGCAGGCTGTTAGCCAGCCCAATGAGACAGGGTGCAGGCCAGGCAGCAGGCTGTTAGCCAGAATGAGAGGGTGCAGGCCAGGCAGCAGGCTGTTAGCCAGCCCAATGAGACAGGGTGCAGGCCAGGCAGCAGGCTGTTAGCCAGCCCAATGAGACAGGGTGCAGGCCAGGCAGCAGGCTGTTAGCCAGCCCAATGAGACAGGGTGCAGGCCAGGCAGCAGGCTGTTAGCCAGCCTCCCAGCTTACTGGAGTCTGCCACTAGCACAGTCAGTGTAGTCAGCTCAGCTTTCCCCATTGAGACCGTGTCTGTACCTCGATCTGCCACAATCATTCATACCCTGGATCTAGTTTTGTCCCGTGGAATAGATATTGTGGATCTAAATGATTTTCCTCATAATTCTGGACTATCGGACCACCATCTTATTATGTTTGCAATCGCAAAAAATTATTTGCTCAGACCCCAATCATCATGAGCCGCGCTATAAATTCTCAGACAACCCAAAGATTCCTTGATGCCCTTCCACCTACCCAAGGATGTCAGAGTACAAAAATCAGTTAACCACCAAACCGAGGATCTAAAGTTAACCTTGCGTAATACCCTAGATGCAGTCGCACCCCTAAAAATCAAAACAATGTGTCATAAGAAAATATCCGAGCCCTGAAGCAAGCTTCCAGAAAAGTGGAACGGAAATGGCGCACCACCAAATTTGAATTCTTCCGACTAGCTTGGAAAGACAGTACTGTGCAATATCGAAAAGCCATCACTGCTGCCCTATCAGCATATTTTCCAACCTGAGTGACCAAATCCATTTTTTATACTGTCGCAAAGCTAACTAAAAAGCAGCATTCCCCAAGCGAGGTTGGCCTTCACTTCAGCAGTGATGAATTCATTCACTTCTTCGACGAAAAGATCATGATCATTAGAAAGCAAATGACGGATTCCTCCTTGAATATGGATATTTCTCCAAAACTCAGTTGTCCTGAGTCTGTACAGAACTGCCAGGACCTCTTGACAATGGAAACATTCAAGTTTTTTTTAATCCTGTATCTCTCGAAACATTCACGAAAATAGTCATGGCCTCTAAAGCTTCAAGCTGCATACTGGACCCTATTCCAACTAAACTACTGAAAGAGCTACTTCCTGGTCTTGGTCCTCCTCTGTGGAACATAATAAATGGCTCCCTATCCACTGGATGTGAACCAAACTCACTAAACCTGGCAGTAATAAAGCCTCTCCTGAAAAAGCCAAACCTTGACCCGGGAAAAAAAACAAAAAAACAATAGTCTCTGCATCTATTCTCGTGCTCATAGACCTTAGTGCCGCTTTCTACACCATCGATCACCACCACATTCTTTTGGAGAGATTGGAAACCCTAAATGGGTCGACACGGACAAGTTCTTGCCTGGTTCAGATCTTATCTTTCGGAAAGATATCAGTTAGTCTCTGTGGATGGTTTGTCCTCTGACAAATCAATGGTACGTTTCGGTGTTCTAGTATAGAACCAGAAGGACCGCACACTATTAAAGCTCCCAATTCACAGCTTTATTGACAACGTTTCCAACCGAAACTGATCTTCGTCAGGTCAAACAAACAAACTGAGTGCTCACATCCCAAAATATACACATTTCACCTCACATGACCATTACGCTCATGACGCATGGTGGCTGTGGAAACAATTTGTGTATCTCTAATAATTTGATATCAATGAGATGGGCAAATGTAGTAGTTACAGAAAATAATATATACAAATATATAGTTACAAACATCGCGAAAAAACTAACAAAATAGCACAGTTGGTTAGGAGCCTGTAAAACAGTTGGTATCTCCTTCCTCTCTCCTCCCCTTTCCTCCCCCTCCCTATCTCCTTCCTCTCCTCCTCCTTTCCTCCCCCTCCCTATATCCTATCCCCTTCATCGTCTCCTCCCCTCCCTCATGTCCTTCCTCGCTCCTCCCCCTTACCTATCAGCTCCTCTCCTCGCATCCCTCCTCCTTTCCTCCCCCCCTCCCTATCTCCTTCCTCTCTCACTCCTCCTTTCCTTCCCCCTCCGCTAATCTCCTTCCTCTCTCCCGTCCTCCTTGTCCTTCGCCTCCTCCCCCTCCCTATCTTCCTTCCTCTTCTCCTCCCTTCCCTCCCTATGTCCTCCCCTCCCTATCTCCTTCCTCTCTCCTCCCCCTCCCTATGTCATTCCTCTCTCCTCCCCCTTCCTATCTCCTTCCTCTCTCCTCCCCCTCCCTATCTCATTCCCCGCCCTATCCTCCTTCCCTCTCCTCCCTATCTCCTTCCTCTCTCCTCCCCCTCCCTATCTCCTTCCTCTCTCCTCCTCTCTCCTCCCCCTCCCTATCTCCTTCCTCTCTCCTCCCCCTCCCTATGTCCTTCCTCTCTTTTCCCTCCCCCTTTCCTCCCCCTCCCTATCTCATTCCTCTCTCCTCCTCCTTTCCTCCCCCTCCCTATCTCCTTCCTCTCTCCTCCTCCTTCTCCTTCTCTCCTCCTCCCTAGAAATTCTAAGCAAACAGCTGGAGGCAGGGCTTTCTCCTATAGAGCTCAATTTTTATGGAATGGTCTGTCTATCCATGTGAGAGACACTGACTTGGTCTCGACCTTTAAGTCTTTACTGAAGACTTATCTCTTCAGTAGGTCCTATGATTGAGTGTAGTTTGGCCCAGGGGTGCGAAGGTGAATGGCAAAGCACTGGAGCAACAAACCGCCCTTGCTGTCTCTGCCTGGCCGGCTCCCCTGTCTCCACTGGGATTCTCTGCCTCTGACCCTATTACGGGGGCTGAGTCACTGGCTTACTAGTGCTCTTCCATGCCGTCCCTAGGAGGGGTGCATCACTTGAGTGGGTTGAGTCAGTGACGTGATCTTCCAGTCCGGTTTTGCGCCCCCTCGGGCTCGTGCGGTGGAGGAGATCTTCGTGGGCTATACTCAGCCTTGTCTCAGGGTAGTAGGTTGGTGGTCTGTTGATATCCCTCTGGTGGTGTGGGGGCTGTGCTTTGGAAAAGTGGGTGGGGTTATATCCTGCCTGGTTGGCCCTGTCCGGGGGTATCGTCTGACGGGGCCACAGTGTCTCCCAACCCCCCCAGTCTCAGCCTCCAGTATCTATGCTGCAATAGTCTATGTGCCGGGGGGGCTGATATATCTGGTGTTATTCTCCTGTCTTATCCGGTATACTGTGTGAATTTAAGTATGCTCCCTCTAATTCTCTCTCCCTCCCTCCCTCTCTCCCTCCCCTCCCAGAGGACCTGAGCCCTAGGACCATGCCTCAGGACTACCTGGCCTGATGACTCCTGGCTGTCCCCAGTCCACCTGGTCGTGCTGCTGCTCCAGTTTCCACTCTTCTGCCTGTGGTTATGGAACCCTGACCTGTTCACCGGACGTGCTACCTTGTCCCAGACCTGCTGTTTTCAGCTCTCTCTCTCTACCACACCTGCTGTCTCGACCTCTGAATGCTTGGCTATGAAAAGCCAACTGACATTTACTCCTGAGGTACTGACCTGTTGCAACCTCTACAACCACTGTGATTATTTGACCCTGCTGGTCATCTATGAACGTTTGAACATCTTGAAGAATAATCTGGCCTTAATGGCCATGTACTGTTATAATCTCCACCCGGCACAGCCAGAAGGGGACTGGCCACCCCTCAGAGCCTGGTTCCTCTCTAGGTTTCTTCCTAGGTTTCTGCCTTTCTAGGGAGTTTTCCCTAGCCACCGTGCTTCTACATCTGCATTGCTTGCTGTTTGGGGTTTTAGGCTGGGTTTCTGTATAGCACTTTGTGACATCCGCTGATGTAAAAAGGGCTTAATAAATACATTTGATTGATTGATGTTGCTGTTACAGAGCTGTGGTTATCGTGACAGACTGCAGACCTCATACTAACAGGTCCAGATGAGATGCTGTTACAGAGCTGTGGTTAGAGGTAGGGTTAGGGCTGTGGTTACTGTGTTTTACACATGTTTTCATTTGAACCGTATGGTGGGAGTTTCTCTGTTTTATGGCAGCTATTATAGAAAGCATGGAAATGTTTATTAGAGACTAACTATCCCACAGTGGGGTTCAGAGCATGTACTTATTAACTACTCATCCACTAGCAACATGATAGAACCTCGAAGCTGGTATACAACTACCCTAGGTACATGACCTAGGTTGTAACCACTTGTCCATCACCGGTAAACCCTATGAATCCACTAAACCTGTACACATTTAAGAATAACATCACCCTGTAATCCATACGTATAGAATCACCTACCACCTGTAACACCCGATGAATACACAGCTAACACCTGTAAACCCATGTCACTAGACATGTACCCTATGATCCATTACACACTGTGTATCACCTTGAACACCTACAACCTGATACTACACTCTATAGTCACATAACACACTGTTACACGAGCTTGATAACTAGACACTGTTACACACTTGATACACCGTCACCTGTAACACACTTAATACACATACACACTGTAACACCTATGAATGACACATTACTCTGTTTATCGTGCAAGCAGACCTATATCACGACAGCAATGAGCACATTATAGAGCCTGGTAACACTATCGTGTACGATTTTCACATCGTTCATGGATAGAACCTTGGAACTGGAACCTCTGTTCATGTAATGGCAGCCTAACACTGTAAACACACTATGAATACAGACTAACACACCTGGTAACAACGAACTATATGAATACACTAACACACTGTAAGACCACCTATAGAATACTGAAGCGTACACCTGTAACACACCTATAGAATACACACTAACACACCTGGTAACACACCTATAGAATACACACTAACACCTGTAACCACCTATAGAACACATAACACACTGTAAACACACCTATAGAATACACACTAACACACCTGTAAACACACCTATAGAATACACACTAACACACCTGTAAACACACCTATAGAATACACACTAACACACCTGTAAACACACCTATAGAATACACACTAACACACCTGTAAACACACCTATAGAATACACACTAACACACACCTATAGAAACACAACACCTACACTAAATACACACTAACACACCTGTAAACACACCTATAGAATACACACTAACACACCTGGTAAACACACCTATAGGAATACACACTAACACACCTGTACAACACACCTATAGAATACACACTAACACACCTGTAAACACACCTATAGAATACACACTAA
Source organism: Coregonus sp. 'balchen' (assembly GCA_902810595.1). NCBI lineage: Eukaryota > Metazoa > Chordata > Actinopteri > Salmoniformes > Salmonidae > Coregonus > Coregonus sp. 'balchen'. Next base: position 24,857,433 of record LR778256.1, read on the forward strand.
CACACCTGTAAACACACCTATAGAATACACACTAACACACCTGGTAACACACCTATAGAATACACACTAACACACCTGGTAACACACCTATAGAATACACACTAACACACCTGTAAACACACCTATAGAATACACACTAACACACTGGTAACACACCTATAGAATACACACTAACACACACCTGGTAAACACACCTATAGAATACACACTAACACACCTGTAAACACACCTATAGAATACACACTAACACACCTGTAAACCACACCTATAGAATACACACTAACACACCTGTAAACACACCTATAGAATACACACTAACACACCTGTAAACACACCTATAGAATACACACTAACACACCTGTAAACACCACCTATAGAATACACACTAACACACCTGTAAACACACCTATAGAATACACACTAAACACACCTGTAAACACACCTATAGAATACACACTAACACACCTGTAAACACACCTATAGAATACACACTAACATCACCTTAACACACACCATAAATACACACTAACACACCTGTAAACACACCTATAGAATACACACTAACACACCTGTAAACACACCTATAGAATACACACTAACACACCTGTAAACACACCTATAGAATACACACTAACACACTGTAAACACCTATAGAATACACACTAACACACCTGTAAACACCTATAGAATACACACTAACACACCTGTAAACACACCTATAGAATACACACTAACACACCTGTAAACACACCTATAGAATACACACAACACACCTGGTAAACACACCTATAGAATACACACTAACACACCTGGTAACACACCTATAGAATACACACCAACACACCTGGTAACACACCTATAGAATACACACTAACACACCTGGTAACACACCTATAGAATACACACTAACACACCTGTAACACACCTATAGAATACACACTAACACACCTGTAAACACACCTATAGAATACACACTAACACACCTGGTAACACACCTATAGAATACACACTAACACACCTGTAAACACACCTATAGAATACACACTAACACACCTGGTAACACACCTATAGATACACATAACACACCTGTAAACACACCTATAGAATACACACTAACACACCTGTAAACACACCTATAGAATACACACTAACACACCTGGTAACACACCTATAGAATACACACTAACACACCTGGTAACACACCTATAGAATACACACTAACACACCTGTAAACACACCTATAGAATACACACTAACACACCTGTAAACACACCTATAGAATACACACTAACACACACCTGATAAACACACCTATATGAATACACACTAACACACCTGTAAACACACCTATAGAATACACACTAACACACCTGTAAACACACCTATAGAATACACACTAACACACCTGTAAACACACCTATAGAATACACACTAACACACCTGTAAACACACCTATAGAATACACACTAACACACCTGTAAACACACCTATAGAATACACACTAACACACCTGTAAACACACCTATAGAATACACACTAACACACCTGTAAACACACCTATAGAATACACACTAACACACCGGTAAACACACCTATAGAATACACACTAACACACCTGGTAACACACCTATAGAATACACAGATACACACCTGGTAACACACCTATAGAATACACACTAACACACCTGGTAACACACCTATAGAATACACACTAACACACCTGTAAACACACCTATAGAATACACACTGATACACCTGTAAACACACCTATAGAATATACACTGATACACTGAGTGGACAAAACATTAGGAAGATTTAGTATGCGAAACTAACTATGCAAGAGATGTTCTTGTAGGATTCTATTGCATTGACAGGCATCACTCAGCCCGTACCATACAAACCGGTGCAGCATCACCAATCAGAGCTGCAGTGTCCCTATATGCAAATAGACCATTGCCACATATGGATCTGTGCCATTCCGTGAGTAGACACGCTTGTTTTGCGATCGAAGTGAGAGCTGCATGTAGCCAGGTGTTCACATTCCATCATGTTGTTTGCTAGTGAGTGAGTTATTAGCCCAGTTATAGCAATTTTCTAGTCATCAATGGGGGAGCGGTTGCTTCCTGCAAGAGCACAAAACGTGTGCATTTCCAGCCATCTTTGAAAAGCGAGTCAGGGTAACGAGCATTTTTTCTGTCTTAAAGGGGCAGTGTTGTATTTTGAGACAGGCTCGAATAAGCTAAGTACTGTAGCCAATAGACAGAGGGTAGCATAATGTGTCTGATTCTCTATAATAATGCTATGGGAATAATAATGAACTTTATTTTGTAAAGTGGTTTCTTGCTTCAAACAACACAACATTTTCAGTCACCTCCTTGTCTGAAGGATAAGTGGGTAAACAGGTTCATGTCAAGCCCTGCATGTTTTTCCCAAAAGTCACACGGAATGTAGACCTACATTATGATCAAACAGCCGTGCTAGCCTACTTGACCACGGAATGTAGGACTACATTATGACCAAACAGACACGCTAGCCTACTTGACCACGGAATGTAGAACTACATTATGATCAAACAGCCGTGCTAGCCTACTTGACCACGGAATGTAGGCCTACATTATGATCAAACAGCCACGCTAGCCTACTTGACCACGGAATGTAGGCCGACATTATGATCAAACAGCCACGCTAGCCTACTTGACCACGGAATGTAGGACTACATTATGACCAAACAGACACGCTAGCCTACTTGACCACGGAATGTAGGCCTACATTATGATCAAACAGCCACGCTAGCCTACTTGACCACGGAATGTAGGACTACATTATGACCAAACAGCCACGCTAGCCTACTTGACCACGGAATGTAGGACTACATTATGATCAAACAGCCACGCTAGCCTACTTGACCACGGAATGTAGGACTACATTATGACCAAACAGCCACGCTTGCCTACTTGACCACGGAATGTAGGCCGACATTATGATCAAACAGCCACGCTAGCCTACTTGACCACGGAATGTAGGCCGACATTATGATCAAACAGCCACGCTAGCCTACTTGACCACGGAATGTAGGACTACATTATGACCAAACAGACACGCTAGCCTACTTGACCACGGAATGTAGGACTACATTATGACCAAACAGACACGCTAGCCTACTTGACCACGGAATGTAGGACTACATTATGACCAAACAGAGGTTGGCGCTAAACTAAAGAGCAGGGCTACCGCACACAACCCTGAGGCTACGTCTGAGGACAGGAACAAGTCCCGCTATGACCTCTGCAGAGTCATCAAACGAGCGAAAGGACAATATAGGAATAAGGTGGAATCATATTCCACAGGCTCTGACGCCCGCTGCATGTGGCAGGGCTACAGTCCATTACGGATTACAAAGGAAGACCCAGCCGTGATCTGCCCAACGATGCCTCTCTACCAGACAGTATTACACAGACTCCCACATTACGGATTACAAAGGAAGACCCAGCCGTGATCTGCCCAACGATGCCTCTCTTCCAGACAGTATTACACAGACTCCCACATTACGGATTACAGAGGAAGACCCAGCCGTGATCTGCCCAACGATGCCTCTCTACCAGACAGTATTACACAGACGCCCACATTACGGATTACAAAGGAAGACCCAGCCGTGATCTGCCCAACGATGCCCTCTCTACCCAGACAGTATTACACAGACTCCCACATTACGGATTACAAAGGAACACCCAGCCGTGATCTGCCCAACGATGCCTCTCTTCCAGACAGTATTACACAAGACTCCCCACATTACGGATTACAGAGAAGACCCAGCCGTGATCTGTCCAACGATGCCTCTCTACCATACAGTATTACACAGACTCCCACATTACGGATTACAAAGGAAGACCCAGCCGTGATCTGCCCACGATGCTCTCTACCAGACAGTATTACACAGACTCCCACATTACGGATTACAAAGAGACCCCAGCCGTGATCTGCCCAACGATGCCTCTCTACCTTACAGTATTACACAGACTCCCACATTACGGGATTACAGAGGAAGACCCACCGTGATCTGTCCAACGATGCCTCTCTACCATACATTTAATTACACAGACTCCCCAATTACGGATTACAAAGGAAGACCCAGCCGTGATCTGTCCAACGATGCCTCTCTACCATACAGTAATTACACAGACTCCCACATTACGGATTATCAAAGGAAGACCCATCCTGATCTGTCCAACATAGCCTCTCTACCTGACAGTAAATTACACAGACTTCCCACATTACGGATTTACAAAGGAGGAACCCAGCCCGTGATCTGCCCAAGATGCCTCTCTTCCAGAACAAACTCAATGAATTTGCTGCTTCCGACCAATAACAACACCGTGCCGGGTGTGAGGGTCTCCACGCGACCCCAGAAGGACTGGGTGATCCGCTCCTCCCGTGGCCGACCGGTTCTTTAAAAAACAGGGCCCGATGGTGTTCCAGGGGCCCATTCTCACTGGCCGGCATATTCACTACTCTCCGTGGTCCTCCGTGGCCGACGGTCTTTAAACAGGGGCCCCATGTATTCCAGGGCCCTTTCTCGGCTGGCAGGATATTCACTTCTCCGTGGCCTCTCCGTGGCGACGGTCTTTAAACAGGCGCCCGATGGTATTCCAGGGCCCATTCTCGGCTGGCAGGCATATTCACTCTCTCCTTGGCTCTCCGTGGCCGACGGTCTTTAAACAGGGGCCCGATGGTATTCCAGGGCCCATTCTCAGCTGGCAGGCATATTCACTGGTGATTTCATACCTCTCCTTGTCCCAGCGATGGTATTCCAGGGCCCATTCTCAGCTGGCAGGCATATTCACTGGTGATCCCGATGGTATTCCAGGGCCCATTCTCAGCTGGCAGGCATATTCACTGACATTTTCATACCTCTCCTTGTCCCAGTCTGTAATCCCCACGTCTTAAGATGACCACCATCATTCCTGTTCCCAACAACTCCGAGGTTACCGTCCTGTAGCTTCACTTCTGGAATCAGGAAGTGCTTTGAGAGGCTGGTTATGGCTCGCATCAACTCCATCATCCCAGACACCCTAGACCCACTCCAACAGATCCATAGACGACGCAATCTCTATTGTACTCCACACTGCCCTCACCTACCTACACTACCGGGCAAACGTTTTAGAACACATAATCATTCAAGGGTTTTATCTTTATTTTTTACTATTTTCTACATTGTAGAATAAGAGTGAAGACATCAAAACTATGAAATAACACATATGAAATCATGTAGTAACCAAAAAAGTGTTACACAAATCAAAATATATTTTATATTTGAGATTCTTCAAATAGCCACCCTTTGCCTTGATGACAGCTTTGCACACTCTTGGCATTCTCTCAACCAGCTTCATGAGGTAGTCACCTGGAATGCATTTGAATTAACAGGTGTGCCTTGTTAAAAGTTAATTTGTGGAATTTCTTTCCTTCTTAATGCGTTTGAGCCAATCAGTTGTGGTGTGACAAGGTAGGGGGGATATACAGAAGATAGCCCTATTTGGTAAAAGACCAAGTCCTATTATGGCAAGAACAGCTCAAATAAGCAAAGAGAAACAATAGTGTGTGTGTGTGTGTGCGTGTGGCGCGGCAGATTAAACTGTCTCTCATGACGACCGCCACAGGAATGGAAGACCCAGAGTTACCTCTGCTGCAGAGGATAAGTTCATTAGAGTTACCAGCCTCAGAAATTGTAGCCCAAATAAATGCTTCAGAGTTCAAGTAACAGACATCTCAACATCAACTGTTCAGAGGAGACTGCGTGAATCAGGGCTTCATGGTCGAATTGCTGCAAAGAAACCACTACTAAAGGACACCAATAAGAAGAAGAGACTTGCTTGGGCCAAGAAACATGAGCAATGACATTAGAACGGTGGAAATATGTCCTTTGGTCTGGTGTCCAAATTGGAGATTTTGGGTTCCAACCGCTGTGTCTTTGTGAACGTGGTGTGGGTGAACGGATGATCTCTGCATGTGTATTTCCCACCGTAAAGCATGAGGAGGAGGTGTTATGGTGTGGGGGGAGCTTTGCTGGTGACACTGTCTGTGATTTATTTAGAATTCAAGGCACACTTAACCAGCATGGCTACCACAGCATTCTGGCAGCGATACGCCATCCCATCTGGTTTGGGCCTATTCAGCAGACTGATGGTCTGGGGGGTAGAACCAGCTGACTAGTGGTGTCTATTCAGCAGACTGGTGGTCTGGTGGTAAGAACCAGCTGACTAGTGGTGTCTATTCGCAGACTGGTGGGTCTGGGGGTAGAACCAGCTGACTAGTGGTGTCTATTCAGCAGATTGATGGTCTGGGGGGTAGAACCACTGACTAGTGGTGTCTATTCAGCAGACTGATGGTCTGGGGGTAGAACCAGCTGACTAGTGTGTCTATTCAGCAACTGATGGTCTGGGGGGTAAACCAAGCTGACTAGTGGTGTCTATCACAGACTGATGGTCTGGGGGGTAGAACCAGCTGACTATGTGTTTCTATTCAGCATACTGATGGTATGGGGGGTAGAACCAGCTGACTAGTGGTGTCTATTCACAGACTGATGGTCTGGGGGGTAGAACCAGCTGACTAGTGGTGTCTATTCAGCAGACTGATGGTCTGGGGGTAGAACCAGCTGACTAGTGGTGTCTATTCAGCAGACTGATGGTCTGGGGGTAGAACCAGCTGACTAGTGGTGTCTATTCAGCAGACTGATGGTCTGGGGGTAGAAACTATTGGCCAGTCTTTTAGATTTAGTCATGATTCTCCTGTACTGCCCATGTCTGAGTGGTGGAAGTGGGAGTCAACAACTGTTCCTCACTCTCAGTCAGAGAATCAGTTCGAGAGTCAACAACTGATCCTCACTCTCATTCAGAGAATCAGTTCGAGAGTCAACAACTGATCCTCACTCTCAGTCAGAGAATCAGTTCGAGAGTCAACAACTGTGGCAGTTCTGTGTTTAGCTAATAGTATTACCACGTACTATCTGCTCAGTACTGCATCAGTACTGTATATCTGTGTGGCTCCACTGGAAGGTCCCCAGTACCTCGTGCTACGGTCCTACTTTATTCCTTAAAGGTATAAAATGGAACATTGGGTTAGCATACCGCCGACCGCCAACATTTGCTTTTCAGCCGTTGGAATGAAGGCTGCACTATGACTTAATTTCCCCTGGGGGGGATGTATCAGCTTTTATTGAAGTAAAAGATAAAACAACAGAATGCAGATCTGATATGGAGGAGAGCCCAACCACTTCTTTCCCCTCGACATTACTTCCCCCCTACTTCCCCCCCCTCACCCTTTTCACACTGTCTCTGTTTCCCTCTCTTCCAGTTCCCAGGGGTAAGCTTCCTCCTCTCTGCTATGGCCCTGCTTCAGAACAAGAGGCTGGGTAACCTCAGGAGGCCCCCTCCCCTCCGACCCCCTACCCACACCCTGTATCACTTACTACAGTACATTAAGACTACTGAGGAGTGGGGTGGGAGAGAGAGAGAGAGAGAGAGAGAGAGAGAGACAGAGACAGAGAGAGACAGAGAGAGAGAGAGAGAGAGAGAGACAGAGAGAGAACGAGAGAGAGACAGAGAGATAACAGAGAGAGAGACAGAGAGAGACTGAGAGAGAGAGAGAGATAGAGAAGAGAGAGACGGTATAGAGAGACAAGAAGATAGAGAATAGATAGAATAATAGTATAGAGAGATTAGAAGAGATGAAGAGTATCTTAAGATATCTCTAGGTCAGCAAACTAGACCAGGTGAACAACTCCATTGTCCTCCTCTAAAGACATGATTGCCTTTCCCTCTCTCTTTCCCTCTATTCTCTTTCTCCGTCTGGCGCTCTCTGTCTGTATGTGGAGCTTTATGTTTCACATGCTACATATGGAAAGAGTTTCTCGGCGTAAAGTCAATTCTGACCTTGTAAGTAACCTGCCAGGAGTATTGACTTGCTCCATAAAACACCTGGGTCATGTTCAGTGCTGACTGGCTCTATAAAACACCAGGGTCATGTTCAGTGTTGACTGGCTCTATAAAACACCATGGGTCATGTTCAGTGTTGACTGGCTCTATAAAACACCAGGGTCATGTTCAGTGTTGACTGGCTCCATAAAACACCTGGGTCATGTTCAGTGTTGACTGGCTCTATAAAACACCAGGGTCATGTTCAGTGTTGACTGGCTCCATAAAACACCTGGGTCATGTTCAGTGTTGACTGGCTCTATAAACACCAGGGTCAGGTTCAGTGTTGACTGGCTCTATAAAACACCAGGGTCATGTTCAGTGTTGACTGGCTCTATAAAACACCAGGGTCATTACATTTACAATTTACATTTAGCCGACGCTCTTATCCAGAGAGACTTAAAGGAGAAATTAGGGTTAAGTGCCTTGCTCAAGGGCACATCGACAGATTTTTCACCTAGTCGGCTCGGGGATAAGAACCAGCGACCTTTCGGTTACTGGCACAACGCTCTTAACCACTAAGCTACCTGCCACCCCATGTTCACTGTTGAGGTTAATAGAGCTATGTTTAGAGGTTAATAGAGCTATGGGTACAGCACCATCCCAGTCTGTCAGTCAGTCAGGGTACAGCACCATCCCAGTCAGTCAGTCAGTCAGGGTACAGCACCATCCCAGTCAGTCAGTCAGTCAGGGTACAGCACCATCCCAGTCAGTCAGTCAGTCAGGGTACAGCACCATCCCATCGTCAGTCGTCAGGGACGACATCCATCTGTCAGTAGGGTACAGCACCTCCCGTCTGTCAGTCAGTCAGGGTACAGCACCATCCCAGTCGTCAGTCAGTCAGGGTACAGCACCATCCCAGTAGTCAGTCAGGTACGCACCATCCAGTCTGTCTGTCAGTCAGGGTACAGCACCATCCCAGTCAGTCAGTCAGTCAGGGTACAGCACCATCCCAGTCAGTCAGGTCATGTCAGGGTACAGCACCATCCCAGTCTGTCTGTCAGGGTCAGCACCATCCGTCGCAGTCCAGGGTACAGC